>KZ451886.1:2372832-2436565 GCA_002786265.1 Apostasia shenzhenica | reverse complement strand
AGCCTTCCTCCCGCTTATAAGAGCGAGGCAGGGGAGGATGGAAACAGAGGAACCGGCGGCGGCCCAGGATCACTAGATTACTGCTACGTTGACTCCCTCCTTGAACTTCGTCTTCCCGACGAGGGGGGCAGGGGCTGACCGACGACGAGATGGTGCAGCTCTGCCATGAATTTCTGACCGGCGGCGTGGACACGACGGCGACTCTGCTCGAGTGGACCATGGCAGAGCTGGTGAAGCACCAAGATTTGCAGTCGAAGCTATTGAGTGAGATCAATTCAGTTGTGGGGGAGAAGATGAAATAAAGGAGGATGATTGGAAGAGATGCCGTACCTGAAAGCAGTCGTGATGGAGGCGCTCCGGCGAACACCGCCGGCGCACTACGTCTGCCGCGCGCCGTGGCCGAAGACGTCGTCTTGAATGGTATCTGATCCCTGCGAAGACGGAGGTGCACGTGCCGTGGCGGACGTGAACTGGACGAGAGGAAGTGGGAGGATCCGATGGAGTTCCGGCCGGCGAGGTTCTGGCCGGAGGAGAGGGGGAAGGGGTGGACATAAACGGGGAGCAAGAGATAAAGATGATGACTTTCGGTGCTGGAGGAGGATGTGCCCGGCTACGGCCTTGCCATGCTTCACATGGAGTTCTTTGTGGCGAATCTGGTGAGAGAATTCGAGTGGAGCGTTGAAGAAGGTGAATTGTGGATGCACTAACAGAGTAGAATAGTATATTAAGGATAAATATAATGCTAAGTATGATGAGTATAATTATAAAAGTGATAAGTGCAGATTATATGAAACTAATTATAGGTAGCATATGTTAGCCTGAAGACTTCTCAAGAAGAGGCGAATTGGAATTAATAAAAATTAATTAATCAAACAAATAAATTAAATTATATTAAAGAAAGATAATGAAAATAGTGAAAACAAAGGAGACAGTCGATCTTAGCAACTGGACAACATAAACAAAAAAATTAGTACAGTAGATGAGTAATAAAAATAATTGAAAATGTGATTTATGTATTTATATCAATTTTATATGAAAGTATTAATTTTAAGAGATTTTTAAATCAAATTTAGGATATAATATATCAACTTTAATTAGCCACAATTAAGATCAATGTCAAGTAAAAAAAAAGATTTATAATGGTTTGACTTCCCGTTTAATTTACTCTTTACATCCCCTAAGTAGAAATTTACACCAAATTACACTGGATTTTTATGAGAACAAAAGCCTAACAAAATCAATACAATTTCTATGACTTTTTGTAGTAACTAAATCCAAGTAAACCAATTCAATTCGTACGGCTTGTTAAAAAATCTACAGCCGAACAACTTATACAACAATCTTCACATAAGTAGAATAACAAGAAAATGTAGAAAGCTTACTAGACTAGCTAGCTTAGATTATAACTTTAATCAAGAAAAAATATTACAATGAGAAGCTCTATGTACATATAAACTTGGCAAGAAAATATTCGAGTAAATCTGAGAACAGCACCTATAAGAAAACAAAGAGCAAGATGAAATTTAAGATGTTAGAAATGTATGCAACTATATGTGCTTTTATTAATAGACAAGAACTTAAATAATATCCAAAAATTTCAATAGATCACAGCAAGCAAAACAAGAAAACTCAAGGTGTCATAGTAAAATCGAAGCACAAAAATTATAAAACTGGGAAAGAAAAACCAATGAAAGTGAAAAAAAAAACCAATGAAAGTGTAAGCTTTTTATCACTTAGGGAGCACAACAATTTCCTTCCCTTAAGTTCTGTTTCAAAACTTTGCAAGTGTGAGCCTTAGGAGAGTGTAGACATTTAGAGCTTTAGGAGGAGAAGAGAGTTTTTGCTGTAGAAGTCAGAAAGCAAAAAACCAGAGAGAACTCGACTATCTTTTGGAAGAAAGAGGGAAGACAAAAGAAATTTAGTTAAGCTCAAGACTCCATCCAATTAATTTATAATAAGCATTTGGTTTGAAGTTAAGATTCAAATTCTATTCAAACCACTTGGCTACAAGTGATTGATTGAACGAGCTACACTTCACAATCCAAATTACTTAAAATAATTAATTAGTTGGGGTGCCTAAGTAACCAATCAAAGTAAATACAAGAAAAAATAAGAAAATCAAATGAAAAAATATGAGTATAGACTTTGACAAATATGTATATATTTACATGAATATCCTACAAAATAAAAGTAAAATACAAAATCATAGCTTTGTTATCTTGGATCTGAATTTTATTTTTAATAGGATAATTAATCTGTAATCACACTTAAGATAAAAGTTAGTTCAATAATACCGTAGAAATTGATATTATTAAAATCAATAGCATTCAACAGTATGTGATCATAAAAATGCTAAATATAAAATATATGTGCTAAGTATGAGTTGAAAATTGCTATGAGTAAATTATATGGTGTTAATTATAATCATAAAAATATTATGTACAAATTGCATATAATAAAATAGTGGTGAGTATGAAAATTAATTATAATAATAAGTTTAAGGACAATAGTGTTAAGTATTTCTTAAAAAATATAGCATGAATTTTATATTAGTAAATATAGATTTTATAGGATAAAAAATTAGCAACATAGTCCTAAACATATTATTATTACATTTTTCTTTATACTTAACTTTTTATTGTAGTTAGTATTTCTGTATTTATACTTAGTATTTTTATATTTATATTTAGCATCAAAGCTAAGTTAGCACCATTTTGTTAAGCAAGTGCACGTGTGCCCTACACACTTCTATTTGAATCATTTAATGCACGCTTCTAATCACAGCGCATGCTCCAACTATAGAATCAGAAAGAAGAATAGAAAAAAAGTAAAATAAAGATTTAAAATAGTTTGGAGAGATTTTTCTACATCTACTAGTCAACCTAACTAAAGAACTCCATTAGAATTTGTAAAAGGAATCACTGGAGACATGTTACAAAATCTCTCTCTAATACATGCAATAGAAGGAAGGGGAGAAAAAAGAAAGAAAATAGAAAAAGAACTTCTCCAAATGGTTCTGATCTCACCTAACAATTGAAGCATAGTATTTATAGATCAATGAAGTCTAAACTGAGACGGCCACGTTGCTATAGATGTAATGGAGGTAGTAGAGATAGTGCTCTAGTAGTAAATTAATCAGGAAGCTTGTAAAACTTCATCACGTATATATTTTAGACTCAATCTACCTTGGATGTAATGGTGATAAAAGATTCTTGGACATGGGGATATACTTGGCTGTCAAAGATATGCGGCAATTCCTAAAGGAGAAGTGGAGTTCATGCAGTAGTAGAGTAAAGATATGCGGGCGTGTTTATCTGTTTCATTGTTATTCGACCGTCTGTCATATATGGTACTTGTGTGAGTGGTAGGGGAACCTATACTCATAAAGCACGAGTAGATGGCACTTACAGGACTAGTTCACTTATATAGTTGACCAACTAATTGGCTTTATTGATTGTGGGGAAGATCTACGAGACACGTGGTTAACTGTGATAAACTGCTCAATTTTCATGGCAAATATTATTTGAAAATTTAGTTGATCCTTAGAAAATTTACGTGTACATCACTTTAAAAAATTGTATTCACTTGCACTCCACTTGAATGTTATAATTTAATTATGAACTACCTTTTAATATCACACTAAAACATTTTTGCTTTGAAAATTATTATGCTCAAAATTGTAAGTTTTATAGTACTACTTAAATATTAAATGTTAGCTATTTTTGGGCAATCATTATTCTTAACATTCATAACTTAACTTTTTAATTATTAATATATAAATTTTGACTCATGTTAATTAACCATGACTTGTATGCTTGATTAAGTCCCATTGTATATAAATTGAAAAATGTAGTCTGTATATACATACTTAAACATTTGTATATATATTTGTATATATACGTGAATACATGAATATATAATATATGCACATAAATATACATTTATATATATATATGTATATACATATATACAATAATGATAATAATTAAGCCATAATCTACTAGGTGGGATCAAAAAAAAATTATGAAAATAATTATTTTTATAACAGGATTGTGTGAGAAGTATCAATTATTACTGTAAAAGACACAATGGAACAATTATTTTTTGCTATAGAAGTAATATGTATTATCAAAAAAAAGATTCATATGTATTTCTACTCAAATTTGTGGATCAAATTTGTTTAATTTTAAAATTAGAGAAACTTATATGCATATAAAAATAGATATGAGGAACTCAAATGTTATTTATCTATTCGTATAAAAGAATCAAATTAAACACCTATGTCTCATTTGTCTTGTGTGGATTTTGAGTTAAATATAACAATAATAAGTTCTCGATCGTAAAAATACTATAGGTCTAAGTAATATTTTCCTTCCTTTTTGTAATATAATTATACGAATTCATTTCTATTTCTGTACGAAGGCCTCTATAAATTGATAATAAATGAACTTAAATTATTTCAAATTTGTTTCACTCATGTTATCGTATCCACAGTCTTTTTTATTCTATACGCTCATCAATCTTAATATTTATATCTATGTTGAGCTACTTAGATATTTTATCAGTTAACTATCCAGCTCTGGTAGCATAACTAATCGTATAATAATTTTGTGTAATATTTCTTTCAACACGATAGACATCTTTCAAATCATTCAATTTAAATCTCATAAAATCGTTACCTTTTTTTTAAGATTGCTAAATATCTAAGGTATGTGTTATGACTTACGTTTAAGAATGTTTTCTTTTGCTTTTTTTTGGCTTTTTTAAGGTGTTCTTATAAAATAATAATTTTTGATCGTCAGAGTTTAATTTTATGTAAATGAATAATATGTTGATTATTATGCAGGTAAATGATCTTAAGAAGGAGCATCTTTTAGAAACACAAAATAGGTGAATTAAGGCATCGTTTGGTTTGAATTTTTTTTAAAATAAAATATTTTATTTTTTAAATTTAATAGAAAAAATTTATTTAAATATTAAAAAATTCACAAGATATAAATTAAAATTAATTCTAATATTTATATTTGTATTATTTGTGAAATAAAGTTGAATTTTCAATTAAAATTTGTGTTATGTTAAAAAAGCTCGAACCAAATTAACGACCCTTAAAAGTTCAACAAAATCGTCTAAAATCAGCTAGTTCATCAAAATCGTTGAACATTAAGGTTATTAGGCGAGCTTAAATATTTCTTAAATAGTTTTATATCTCAACTAATTTACGTAGAAAAAGGTAATTCATAATCGTAAATTAGTTTGTTTATTTCTCTTTTATATCTCAACTTTTACATATACTTCAATATAAAAATAATGACGATGTTCAAAATAACATACTTCTTAATTCTAATTATGCATTGTTATTATTAAATATTAAATATTATATAAATAAATTTTTAGTTTCATCAAATCTTATATGCAATTCGATTTTAGTATTGAGTCAGATTGGATGACGTGCTGGTTCATGATCAAACTTGTTATACCTATCAATTTGCTCGATTTCCTTCCAATTTGGTGGCTAATATAGTTCAAAAACATTTAGATATTATATTCCCTTAAAAAATCATTTTGAAATCACTTTCAAATTAAGTAATTTATTATCATCTTTTAAAAAAAAATATTTGAAATTGGTACTTCGTGATCTTAAATATAGAAATTTTTTAACCCATTAATTTTGTTTTTTAAATAATTTTTTTTGTTTCACTATAGAAAAATTTATATGATTCGTCACCATTAACCATACCCAATGTAATGAAATATGTAACGAAATATCTTATTAAAATTTAATATACATAATAAACGCATTTTATTGAAGTAATGAGCTTGATAAAAAAAAATTCAATAAAATAATTTTAAAAACCAGGGATTTTTTTTTTATTTTTTTTAGAATCGAAAAAAAAAATTATTTTAATATGATAATATAAAATAAAGCTATTTTATTTTTTTAAATGTCATATATTTATAATGGTTGCCTTTAAGGTAAAACCAGTTGATATAGGCTCTGCTCACTGGATTTATCTAATTGGGATAACCCAATTGCGATCTTTTATCATTTACTGACCCAATTCATTGAGCTTGCAAGATGACATTTCATAGAGTATGGTAACTTGCTATCAAAAAGTAGACATCACAAGTCTTGGGGAGAACTTAGGATGAGCCTTTTGCTTCGTTGGTAATATGTTGAATTGAATATGTTCACTCATCAAAGACTACTTTGACCAGACCGAAGTGAGCATCTTTTTTAGTGAGTATTTTCGAAGGGAAGATTGCTTTGAAGATGATCTTCGATGCATGAGTTTGATTATCCAACTGTGGTCATAGACTTTGCAGGGATTATTCCATATATACGACCACAAAATAGGATCTCTTTTAAGATTGTGCATGAAAAAGTGTTTTTGATTTGATCGCTCATTACATCTTGCACTCTTTACTCTTTCTTTTTCTCATTTCTTGTTTACAAACTTTCACATTATCAATATAAATATAATATTCAGTGAATGACAAATTCGTCTACTAAGCAATACATTTATGCATTGTTGAGGGAAAATTTTACCACATCGGTCTAATCTCATACGTGATAGTTTTTAGACTAATTCACTAACAAATCCGTGAATTACATTTATGCGTGACTTGGAGGGTGTAATCGAATTAGTCATAGAGTTCAATAGCTAGGAACCAGTAGAATAATGCTGTTGAGGAACAAAAAAAAAGTTAAGGATTTGGACGTGGAAATCCGAGTATCCGGGGAAAAACCACGGCGCCACTCTCTGGGCAGCTTGAAAGAACGGTTCCACTATATGAGAAAATGAGTTACAAAAGAAAGCAAGGAAAGCTGGGAATTCCTTCTTTTCTCTTTTTCTTTTGATCCCTTTCCTCCTACTATAGAGTGGTTTTTATAGCCTGGACTGGTTCGGCCGTTTCAGGAATACAAGCGGTCTTGTCCTTTGGAATTCGTCCGTTTTGGGCTGTTTTGACCCTTGGAGTTATACAGTTGTCATGATCTTTGACCTTTGGGATTCCATAACCGTCTTATTCTTTGAGATTCCATAACCGCCGTGACCTTTGGGATTCCATAACCGCCTTGACCTTTGGGCTGCTGTTCTTGGGGATATTAGAGAATGTCGTTAACAAATGCTGATTAAACAGAAGTGTCCAATAAATCTCGCTTGAGCACATCAGTAAATTAGTTCATAAGATTTCTCTTATTGTACGCTAATGTGACCATCATTAAAGCACAATTTAACTTAGGTTAAAGGTAGACTGTATAGCAACCTTTACCAAAGGATTACAATAGTATTAATGAAGTTCACCTCATTTGTTAGTTATTACCAACCTCTTTCTTATTATAAATAGTCAAATTTATGATTGTTCAAGAAACAAAATAGAATAGGTCTACCTTGTGCTATTCAACTTCCATATGGCCTTTCGGCTACAACTAACTTGTGCTGTTCAACTCATTTCTCTTAGCAGTGCTCGTCTTTCAGATGAAGCAATTAATCCTTCTCTCTTTTTCTCATCATCCACCACTAGAAGGACCTCTACTCCGTTCCCACTTCTAATTCACCCAAACTCGAGAAATTTTTGGGTCAGGGGCGCGCGCCACCTCATCCGTCCGCACGCCATTAACAGCGCGCCGCGTGGCGCGCGATCCGGCTCCACGCACACGGGGCGAAACAGCAAAATTTGAAACGGAAACGACGAAACGGCGAAATTTCGAACGGCGAAACCACACGGGGCGGAACGGCAAAATTTGAATGCGAAACGGCGAAATTTCGCCACATAGCGCAATAAAAAAAAATCCGCTGTTTCCATTTCTACTTCACAACTCAGCGCGCTATTTTTGAGCGGGAAAATTGACATCGCAGTATATAAAGAGTACAAATTGCTAAAAATGTCTTCTTTAATTTCTGCTTTCTACTCATCCTCAACTTCAGCTTTCCCTACGTGTTCACCATCAGTTTCCATATCAGTTGTACCATGGAAGCACAAGCAGAAGAGGTTTGTACCTTTAAACAGACATCTTTTGTTTCTGACTGAGAGATGGGCTGCTTCAGATATACTACATAGCTGTACTAGGACCTGGTTCGCGCGCAAATAAAATTAAGCCACGTGTCACGACGAGCTGTTACGTAGCACTTTTTTTATGCTACGTAATACTGATTTTTTGCTACGTGTCACTAATTTTTTGCTACGCAAGACTACATAATATTAATGTCTTGTTATTTGGAGCTACATAGCACTATTTTCTTGCTACGTAGTACTGACTTTCCCTATGTAGCACTGATTTTTTGGTACATAGGACTACATAATATTAACGTATTGTTATCTACATAATATTACGTAGCTCTATGTAGTCAGAAGTCAATACTACGTAGCTTCAGATAATAAGACGTCAATATTATGTAATCCTACGTAGCAAAAAATCTGTGCTACGTAGCAAAAGTCAGATCTACGTAGAAGGAAATTAGTGCTATGTAGCTTCAAATAACAAGACATCAATATTATGTACTCTTCTACGGTTAAACTAAGTCACGTGGTACCACCTCCCACTATGCAAAGGTAAAGTACGTAGTTCTACTACGTATATATACACTAACTTTGTGCTACGTAGTACTGATGTTTTGCTACGTAGTATTGATGTTTTGCTACGTAGAAATATATAATATTTACATGTTACTTGGAACTACATAGCACTAATTTATTGCTACGTAGCATTTCTTTTTTGCTACGTAGGATATATAATCAGCCTGTCGTGCCACGTAGGTTAATTTCATTTGTGTGCGGACGGATAACATGGCACACATTGTGCACAGAAAAATTTCTCCTTGAGACGATACCTGTCCCCCTTATTTTTTCTAATTCTAATATTGTATTACTGTATTAATCCACAGATTGAGATAGCAACTGGAACGTTTGACTTATTTTTGCTGCCAGAAATACTTAGAACTCCTGTGAGCAATGAAAGTAATGCCTATGATCTATACAGTAGATATGCATTTATAACAGGATTTAGTGTTCGAAAAAATCATAGCTCATACTGGCTTGGAACTAGGAAGCTAAAGACAAAAGAATTTGTTTGCTGTAAGAATGGATGGAAAAATAGTGATCTTAAAGACAAAGAAAATGATAAGACAAGTTTTTCACGGTTGGATGTTCGATGTGGTTGTCCTGCACTAATTATATTCAAAGCAGATAAAGAAGGTAATTGGTCAATATCCAAATTTATAGAGGATCACAATCATCCCTTAGCTGCTCCAGAAGAACGTCATTTACTGAGGTCACATCGTGGTGTTCATGAAATAGATCGGAATATCCTTAGAAGCATGTTTAAACAAGGAATAAGAACATCAGATGCATTTGCTCATATTGCAGAGCAAGCAGGTGGTCTTCAAAATGTTGGCTTCTGCAAACGTGATGCATACAACTTTGTAAGTCGGGAAAGGTTACAACGTGTTGAGAAAGGTGATGCTGTCAGCTTACTGAATTTGTTCCGAGATCGAAAAACTAATGACCCTTTCTTCGATTGGGAAGTTAAGTTCGATGAAGAAAAATGACTTACTAATTTCTTATGGTGTGATGGGCAAAGTAAGTTGGATTATGATACATTTGGTGATGTTATTATTTTTGATACAAGCTACAGAATGAATAAATATAATCTTGTATGTGCTCCTATCGTAGGAGTCAATCACCATAAAAAAATGTGTTATTTGGAGTAGCTTTCCTTGTTGATGAGACTATAGATTCATTTGCATGGTTGTTTAAAACTTTTTTGACTATGACGAATGGCAAACATCCAATTTCTATATTCACTGATCAAGACCAAGCAATGTCTAAGGCCATACAAATTGTGATGCCAAATACTAGACATCGATTATGTCAATGGCACATCTTTCAGAAAGTTCTTTCAAAGATTTCTGCATTTAAAAATAATAAGGAGCTCAATAAATTATTCAGGCAATGTATGAATCAGTGTGACACACAAGAGGAGTTCGAAGATACATGGTTTAAAATGCTTGAATCTGGTGAGTTACATGAAAATGATTGGCTCTGCAGTCTTTACGAGATTAGGCACAAGTGGTCTACAGCAATGAATAAAGATATACTTGACCTTGGTATTTTATCTACTCAACGTAGTGAAAGCACGAACAGTGTTTGTCACGGGATTTCGAAACCAACCAGTACTCTTACTGACTGTTTTCTAGGTATGGAAAAAATAATAGCAAGGTGACGACAAACTGAAGTTGAGGATGATTACAAGTGCATTCAAGGTATGGTAACTCCTGCAGCAGATGACTCTCCACTTCTCAAACAAGTCCGTAAAGTTTACACTTTTAAATTATTTAATATATTTCAAGAATCATTGATAAATGGTGCATGCGGACTAGCTGCTAAGGAGATGTCGAGATTTGAGTCTACAGTCACTTTTTCTGTTGGAAAATATGGTGATGCAAAGTTATATGTTGTTACGTATGATGCAGCTGCACATAAAATTGTTTGTAGTTGCAAGCATTTTGAAACTGTTGGATTCTATGTCAACATATATTAAAGGTGATGACCACAGTGAATGTTGCGGTTATTCCAGATCAATATATTTTGAAAAGATGGACCAAAGATGCAAGAAAGAAAAGCTATGACATATCTAAATTTGCAGCGGACACAACAAAATAACTCCATCAAGCATTTCGTAATTATGCTAGTCGTCTTTGTTACAAAGTCATTTTGAAAGCTCACAAATCTGAAGATGCAAAATCTAGTTTTGTTGAACACATGCATATGCTAGACTCGGTGATTGATTCTATAAACCAACGAGGTTTTACTAATGCAAGACCTTTAAATGCAGAAGCTTATGAAATAGTCGATCCTGTTATTAAGGACCCACCAAAAAAAAGACCAAAAGGACTTTCAAATGCAAGAATCAAAGGGGCATTAGAAAAAAATAAGAATAAGAAGGGTACCGAAGTATTTTACGTTATTAAATTAATATATTTAGCTCAATATTGGGTTATTTCACTAATTTTTCTGACCACCTGTACAATTTCAGAGTCATTTGGGCATATAATGGCTCTTCAACTCCAGTACTCTCTAGAAATTAAAACTACAAAATATACAAAAATTATTCAGCTATAAAAGGTATACGACCAGTATATATAATTTGTCAATTAGTAATATGTAAACATAAATTACTTACCATAACGAGTTGAATGAATCCATCAACATAACCAGCAGATGATCGTGGAGTTTCTTTTTTCTTTGTCCGCAGTATCTTAGCAACCAAAGGTAATTGGGGAAGCAAGAAATCAAAAATTGCTCGGGACCAATTATAACCACCAATAGAGTACAAGTCCTCTGCTAGCTCAAGCAAACATGGAGAAACCGTATACCCCCGAGTAGGAAAGAATAAGTTAGACAAAATGAATTTAACAATATGAGCTGCAAGCATATGCGGGTTCGGTGTATCAGACATGGCATATGACTTCAAATTATCTTTTACTTCATGTGCTAATATGCTAGAGCTTTGTTTCAGATTGAGAGTCAAAGTAGTACCCCGATTTGGAAGACCAATCAATTGACTAATAATTTCGGGGCTAAATGGAAATTCAAGCTGATGAAACCTTAATGTATGTGATTCATCGTTCCATCTCTTTATAATTTCAGAAACCAATGGAAGATTCTGATTGAATGGAGGGATTTTCAAAAAATGTTTCATCCCTATTCTATCCAAAATTTCATTTGTGTCTTCAGAAATGTAACTCTCAATTTCATCAAATAGTTTTCTAATAGTACTAAAAAAACATCTGGAATGTATACATAATAAATCTGCATGTCATCTTCTACTTTTCTTATTTTTTTTTCTACTTGCACTATGCATAGTACCTGCATATAAAAACAAAGAAATATAAATATATATGTATATAAACTGAGCTACGTAGCGTATTAACTGCTCCTAGGCATGCATGATGCCAAATCTTTAAAGGAAAAAAGGAGGAAAACGTAAAACATAGCAATTTTATAATGAAAAAATACATGACCTAAAATCAAGAGCATTATAAGTTAAACTTATAAAAACATAAACAAAATTTATTATAGTATCACTAACTGTTAAACACGTGGTTCCTGCGCTGCATCCTGGCCGAACGCGTGGCGCCTGACGGGTCTGTACTTGATTGATTGATTCGCTGAATCAGCTTTCAGTTTTGTAGGATTATTGACCCAGGTCAAACCTCGGGCACGAGGGATCGACCAACCATCGTCCGCGACGATCCAGGAATAGATCGTCATAACCTCGGACCCGAGGATACGAAGTAATGCCTATCACAATCAGCTTCACCTAACCCCGCCGATTTCCGTACAGACGCTCTTCCCCATAAAAGTACCAGCATTAAAGAATATCATCTTCCTCGTACAGCTGCGGACTTCTCGAGTGACAGGCGAACGGCGCTCGGAGCTCACCCATCACCTTTCCTCCGGGAAACCAGGGTGGAGCTATGCGTGTCAACGGCTATAAAAACCATTGAACAGTCCCAGCCAAACAGACAGCCAGAGAGAGAAAAACAAGAAACAACAAGGAAGGGCAGAAGGACTCTCAAGGATTCCCAGCTCTCCCATTCTTTTGTAATAGAGCCCCAAAGGAGAAGCTCTCTCGACCTCTCTTCTTCCTCCTCTTCTTCTTACTCTTCTTTTTCATAACAAAGCACTGTATAAACTCTGTTTCAGGGTTACTTTTCCCACTTAGTGAAACTTCTTCGCTGATCGATCGGTGGACGTAGGGGATTTCCTCCCTGAACCACCTTAAATCTCCGTGTGCTTTTCTGGTTGCCTTGGACAGAATCTTCCCCATGAGCCTCTATTAATAGGCTCACCCATTTGAGCGCCGCCATCTCCCGGAACTCTCTTTCTCTCTTTGGTGTTCCCTGGACCTCCACATCCTATGTCAACATCTTCTGGTGCTTTCATTGAGACCTGGAAAAGATGGTGGCGAGAACGCGCAAAACTAACTCTGCTGCCCGCAGTATACATGTGGGAGAACCCTCGGTCCGGGCACCAGATGACGGAGCCTCATTTTCTACTTCCCGGCGACGCGCAGGATCTGCCTCCTCCTCCAGAGGCACCCATGTCTCGGAGCTCCAGGGGATGCTCGCAAACCTCACCGACATGGTCACCGGCCTCACGGCGCAGCAGGCCGTCATCCTCAGACAGACTCAGCCGGTCTGTGCTGTACTTCCTCCCCCTTTACCTTGCCCGCCGTCGATTTTTTGTAATATAGATTATTACGGAATTCAATTTTCTATTTCTGTACGAAGGCCTCTATAAATTGGATAAATAATGAACTTAAATTATTTCAAATTTGTTTCACTCATAGTTATCGTTCGCACAGTGCTTTTTTTGATTCTATACGCTTCATCAATTTAATATTATACTCTATGTTGAGCTACTAGGATATTTTATCAAGTTAAACTATCAGCTCCTGGTAGCATAACTACATGACCGTCATAATAATTTTGTGTAATATTTTTCTTTCAAACACGATAGACATCTTTCAATTCATTCAATTTCAAATCTGCATAAAATCGTTACGTTTTTTTTAAGATTGCTAAATATTCTAAGGTATGTGTTATACTGTACGTTTAGAATGTTTTCTTTTTGCTTTTTTTTGCTTTTTTAAGGTGTTCTATAAAAATAATAATTTTTGATCGGCAGAGTTAATTTTATGTAAATGAATAATATGTTGATTATTATGCATGTAAATGATCTTAAGAAGGAGCATCTTTAGAAACGCAAATTTTGGCTATGAATCTCAAACTCCTCACAAAATAGGCGAATTAAGGCATCGTTTGTTTGAAATTTTTTTAAAATAAAAATATTTTATTTTTAAATTTTAATAAAAAATTTATTTTAATATTAAAAAATACATAAGATATAAATTAAAATTAATTTAATATTTATATTTTGTATTATTTTGTGAAATAAAGTTGAATTTTCAATTAAAATTTGTGTTATGTTAAAAAAAGCTCGAACCAAATTAACGACCCTTAAAAGTTCATCAAAATCGTCTAAAATCAGCTAGTTCATCAAAATCGTTGAATATTAAGGTTATTAGGCGAGCATAAATATTTCTTAAATATTTTTATATCTCAACTAATTTACGTAGAAAAAGGTAATTCATAATCGTAAATTAGTTTGTTTATTTCTCTTTTATATCTCAACTTTTACATATACTTCAATATAAAAATAATGACGATGTTCAAAATAACATACTTCTTAATTCTAATTATGCATTGTTATTATTAAATATTAAATATTATATAAATAAATTTTTAGTTTCATCAAATCTTATATGCAATTCGATTTTAGTATTGAGTCAGATTGGATGACGTGCTGGTTCATGATCAAACTTGTTATACTGATCAATTTGCTCGATTTCCTTCCAATTTGGTGGCTAATATAGTTCAAAAACATTTAGATATTATATTCCCTTAAAAATCATTTTGAAATCACTTTCAAATTAAGTAATTTATTATCATCTTTTAAAAAAAAAATTTGTAATTGGTACTTCGTGATCTTAAATATAGAAATTTTTTAACCCATTAATTTTGTTTTTTAAATAATTTTTTTTCATTTCACTATAGAAAAATTTATAATGATTCATCACCATTAACCATACCCAATGTAATGAAATATGTAACGAAATATCTTATTAAAATTCAATATACATAATAAACGCATTTTATTGAAGTAATGAGCTTGATAAAAAAATTCAATAAAATAATTTTAAAAACCAGGGATTTTTTTTATTTTTTTTGGAATCGAAAAAAAAAATTATTTTAATATGATAATATAAAATAAAGCTATTTTATTTTTTTAAACGTCATATATTCATAATGGTTGCCTTTAAGGTAAAACCAGTTGATATAGGCTCTGCTCACTGGATTTATCTAATTGGGATAACCCAATTGCAATCTTTTATCATTTACTGACCCAATTCATTGAGCTTGCAAGATGACATTTCAAAGAGTATGGTAACTTGCTATTAAAAAGTAGACATCACAAGTCTTGGGGAGAACTTAGGATGAGCCTTTAGCTTCATTGGTAATATGTTGAATTGAATATGTTCACTCATCAAAGACTACCTTGACCAGACCGAAGTGAGCATCTTTTTTAGTGAGTATTTTCGAAGGGAAGATTGCTTTGAAGATGATCTTCGATGCATGAGTTTGATTATCCAACTGTGGTCATAGACTTTGCAGGGATTATTCCATATATACGACCACAAAATAGGATCTCTTTTAAGATTGTGCATGGAAAAGTGTTTTTGATTTGATCGCTCATTACATCTTGCACTCTTTACTCTTTCTTTTTCTCATTTATTGTTTACAAACTTTTCACATTATCAATATAAATATATTATTCAGTGAATGATAAATTCGTCTACTAAGCAATACATTTATGCATTGTTGAGGAAAAATTTTACCACATCGGTCTAATCTCATACGTGATAGTTTTTAGACTAATTCACTAACAAATCCGTGAATTATATTTATGCGTGGCTTGGAGGGTGTAATCGAATTAGTCATAGAGTTCAATAGCTAGGAACCAGTAGAATAATGCTGTTGAGGAACAAAAAAAGAGTTAAGGATTTGGACGTGGAAATCCGAGTATCCGGGGAAAAACAACGGCGCCACTCTCTGAGCGGCTTGAAAGAACGGTTCCACTATATGAGAAAATGAGTTACAAAAGAAAGCAGGGAAAACTGGGAATTCCTCCTTTTCTCTTTTTCTTTTGATCCCTTTCCTCCTTCTATAGAGTGGTTTTTATAGCATGGATTGGTTCGGCCGTTTCAGGAATACAAGCGGTCTTGTCCTTTGGAATTCGTCCGTTTTGGGCTGTTTTGACCCTTGGAGTTATACAGTTATCATGACCTTTGACCTTTGGGATTCCATAATCGCCGTGACCTTTGGGATTCCATAACTGCCTTGACCTTTGGGCGGCTGTTCTTGGGGATATTAGAGAATGTCGTTAACAAATGCTGATTAAACAGAAGTGTCCCATAAATCTCGCTTGAGCACATCAGTAAATTAGTTCATAAGATTTCTCTTATTGTACGCTAATGTGACCATCATTAAAGCACAATTTAACTTAAGCTAAAGGTAGACTGTATAGCTACCCTTACCAAAGGATTACAATAGTATTAATGAAGTTCACCTCATTTGTTAGTTATTACTAACCTCTTTCTTATTATAAATAGTCAAATTTATGATTGTTCAAGAAACAAAATAGAATAAGTCTACCTTGTGCTATTCAACTTCCATATGGCCTTTCGGCTACAACTAACTTGTGCTGTTCAACTCATTTCTCTTAGCAGTGCTCGTCCTTCAGATGAAGCAATTAATCTTTCTCTCTTTTTCTCATCATCCACCACTAGAAGGACCTCTACTCCGTTCCCACTTCTAATTCACCCAAACTCTTTCGTTTTCTCTTTATCTTCGTTTGAAAAAAATTTGCCCGAACATCCACCAAGGCTTTTTATCTAATTGAATGAATAATCTAATGACATGCATTGCAAATTAGTTTCAAATTTTGAAAAATCTTGTTTTTGCTCTCTAAGGCTGTAAAATCACTATAATTTTAGTCTATTTTTTATAATCATAATTTTTCTAATAAAAAATATAAAATTTAATTATTTTTTAATTAATTTAAATAATTTATATATTTAAAATAACTATTATGTTTCTCTATTCTCATCATTCTTTAAAAATTTAATAAAAATATAACATTTAATTTTTTCATTTCTTACATTCACTATTTTAAAAGTTTAAAATGAAAATATTAATATTAATATTTCAAATGTAGATTTTTAAAATTTAAAATATTAATGAAAATAATCTTACATTATGATGATAAAAAAAAACTCAAATTGGGAATTTTAAAGCGCATGGATGCAATTTACCCAACAAAAATAATAAGTTTCTAATTGGATAACTAGCAAATGAAGATCGAAAGTTTTGATATGTGGTAAATTATAAAAATGTAAAAGCTTAATATATAAAAAATAAAATAAAAATTTTATACTTTTCATGTGATTTTACTTTTATTAAGAATAAATGATAATTAGGTCTCTCTAATTTTCTCACAAGTGCATCTAAATCCCTTCCAATTTTCAAATGAAAACAAAGTGGTCATCCCATTTAACTAATCATGAAAATGGGTCTTTGGCTCATAATAGACAGTAAAACATTACAAAAAAAAATTTAAACCTTTCATTTTTCTACATAGGTTATTTCTCGATAATAGATAAATTGAAAATTATTTCTTAGCAGCGTTGCATGCCGAGCAGGATCCCACTGTCTTCAATAATCTCATCGAAGATACTAGAGGTGGCAATATATGATTCGATTTGTGAATCTGACTCGAATCCGATCCGTAAATTTTGAGTATGGGTCATAAATTTTGACTCATTTATTAAACAGGTCGGGTTCAAGTTAGGCATTTATCAAAAAATACTCTATAAAAGGATCGAGTCAACCCACTAACCCGATCCATTTATTATTTGAGTTGAGTTCAGGTCATGAATTTTGACCCATTTAATAAATGAGTCGTATTCGGATTGAGGCTATTCGAATAGGATCGGATTCGAGTTCAACCCGAACCCGACCCGCCGACCCATTTTGCCACCCCCTAGAAGATATTGATGGAGAACTCTCCATTGTCAAAGCTCCCGCACCTTCTATTTAAGGTTGGAGAACCCAATTGTTAATTGTGCAAAAAATAAAATGATAAATTTAAAATATGAGCATAAATATCATTTTTATTATTTTCTAATGTTTGCCATTAATTTAGCACCCATCTGCATGTTTACTTAGTTAAAGCCATCTCATTATTTAATTTTAAAAATTAGAGAGATCTAGATGCAATTCTAAGCAAAGTAAAGAGACTCGGTTGATATTTACCTATTTCTTAATTATTTATGTGAGAGCATGGGGCTTCTTTTTTTTTAATGAGATAATTAACTACGTGACATACTATTTTTATTTTCTTTATGTGTTATCCATCTATTCTTAGTTAATTACGCTATACACACTCATAATATTATAAAATTTTACATATACACACTTTTATTTGTTTTCATTATAATGAACAATTATAATTTTTTAATAACCTAACTATAGTTAGGTTACAAAAAATTTGAATCGTTCATTATATTATTTTAAGGATATTTAAATATATTTTGAGTAAAAATCTTAAAATTTTGATATTTAGATATTGGCAAAAGAAGGAGACATCCACGATGTGAATTGATTTTAGGACAGATCAACGCCTTAGTGTGACGTCAAGGAAGAAAAAAATATGTACTGTTAAGGATAAAATATAATTTTAATGGTTTATTAATAAAATATTTTTTTCAAATAGATTTTAACTGATTTTTAATTTAAATATGTGTATGTAAGATTTTATAATATTTTGAATATGTATAGCGTAATTAACTAAGAAGGGATGAGTAACGCATAAATAAAGTGAAATAATTGTCAAATAAATTGCGTAATTATCTCTTTTTTAATTCACATATTGCAAGTCAACACAATAGTGGCCAGAGATAGAGAGAAGCAGCAAACAGAGCTTGGACTCATGGAGCCCTGGCTCTCCTCCCTCCTCCTCCTTCTCCTTCTCTCCCTCCCCCTCTCCTTCATTCTCGCTCGCCGGCGCTCCAAGACAAGCCACCCTCCCCTTCCACCTTCCCAGTCCCCTCTCCCCGTCCTCGCCCACCTCATCCTCCAACGCCGATCCTTCTTCGAGATCGTTCACCTCATACGCCGATTCCACGACACCCACGGCCCCATCTTCTCCCTCAGCCTCCTCCCCGGCGCCCGCCCCGACGTCTTCATCTCCGACGCCTCCCTCGCCCACGCCGCCCTCATCCACCACGGCGCCGCGTTCGCCGACCGCCCCCTTCCCCGCGAGCCCAACATCTTCCTCACCTGCGGCAGCCGCGACATCTCCTCCTCCCCCTACGGTCCCCTCTGGCGCCTCCTCCGCCGCAACCTCTCCGCCCAGATCCTCCACCCCACCCGCATCCGCCTCTTCGCTCCTGCCCGCAGCTCCGTCCTGCGACTCCTCCTCGATAAACTCCGATCGGAATCCGCCGGCGGAGGAGGCCGCGCGGTGGTCCTCAAAGATATTTTCAGGCAGACCATGTTCTGCCTCCTTGTCCTGATATGCTTTGGCGAGAAGCTCGGCGAGAGCGAGATCCGCGAGATCGAATTGCCACTGGAGTTTCTCCTGCGCACTTTCACTTCTTTCAACGTCTTCGGCGTGCTTCCGGCGGCCACCAAGGTCTTGTTCCGCAGGAGGTGGGAGAAGATCGTTGGAGCGCGGCGGCGGCAGGCAGAGGTCTTCCTCCCGCTTATAAGAGCGAGGCAGGGGAGGATGGAGAACAGAGGAACCGGCGGCGGCCCAGGATCACTAGATTACTGCTACGTTGACTCCCTCCTTGAACTTCGTCTTCCCGACGAGGGGGGCAGGGGGCTGACCGACGACGAGATGGTGCAGCTCTGCCATGAATTTCTGACTGGCGGCGTGGACACGACGGCGACTCTGCTCGAGTGGACCATGGCAGAGCTGGTGAAGCACCAAGATTTGCAGTCGAAGCTATTGAGTGAGATCAATTCAGTTGTGGGGGGAGAAGATGAAATAAAGGAGGATGATTTGGAGAGGATGCCGTACCTGAAGGCAGTCGTGATGGAGGCGCTCCGGCGACACCCGCCGGGGCACTACGTTCTGCCGCACGCCGTGGCCGAAGACGTCGTCTTGAATGGGTATCTGATCCCTGCGAAGACGGAGGTGCACGTGGCCGTGGCGGACGTGAACTGGGACGAGAGGAAGTGGGAGGATCCGATGGAGTTCCGGCCGGCGAGGTTCTTGGCCGGAGGAGAGGGGGAAGGGGTGGACATAACGGGGAGCAGAGAGATAAAGATGATGCCTTTCGGTGCTGGGAGGAGGATGTGCCCCGGCTACGGCCTTGCCATGCTTCACATGGAGTTCTTTGTGGCGAATCTGGTGAGAGAATTCGAGTGGAGCGTTGAAGAAGGTGAAGTTGTGGATATGTCGGAGACGCTCGAGTTCACCACTGTCATGAAGAACCCTCTTCAATCTCAAGTTATACCAAGGAGAAAGATTGAAGAAGTCGAGTAACAATCTGTGATTTAAATATTGAAGGATTGAAGAATCTTGAATTTACTTTTATCATCCACAACTAATTTGAGATAGTTCTTTACCTTGTTGTAGTCTCCATTAACACTTCTCTTTGTCATCTAAGCTTGCATCTTATTTGTTTAATGTCCTTGTTACTCTTTTAGCATGCCTTCCGCTGTCTAGAAAAAATACTTTGAAGCCCTGCGAATGATCCCAAATTTTGAATCAAATTATGACTTCTGGGTGCTGTTTTTGAACAGCACCCGGGACTGCAACAACATAGGTGTTGCTTTCAGGTGAATCAGGCGGTCCCGAATTTGAATCTGGTTGTCAAACTGGATAGTTCTCAAGGGTGAAGGGAGAACCTGAGATTGCTCTAGTACCGCGATTCGACCTACCGGATCTCCGTCTCGCCGAGCTTCTCTCCGAAGCAGATGAAGAAGAGTATGGCGTTCTTGAAGCTCTCCTTGAGGACTATCGACCTGCCCGCGGCGGTGGCGGATTTCGATCGGAGTTGTTCGAAGAGGATTTGGCAGGCCCAGCTGCGGGCAGGCGAAGAGATTGCTGCGGAGGAGGCGCCAGAGGAGGATACGCTGCGGTCGCCGGAGGTGAGCAAAACAGAGGGCTCGCAGGAGATGGGGCGGTCGGCGAAGGCGTGCGACGAGCGCGGCGCCGGAGATGAAGATGGTGGGGCGGGGGCCGGGGAAGAAGCGGAGCGCGAGAATTGAGGCGTGGGTGGCGTGAAAGCGGTCCCCAAGATGGAGCGGCGGTGGTGGAGGAAGTAGGCGAGGACGGAAAGGAGGGAAGGGGGAAGAGGAGGGTGGGCCGCCTTGGAACGGTGGCGGGGGAGCCGAATGAGAACGCGGGAGACGGAGAGGGAGGAGATGCAGATGAGAAAGAAGAAGACCCACACCTGTGATCTTGCTCGCTTCGATCTCACGATTCTCACCATTGTCATGACTTACTAGAATTTAAAATGCAGAGAAAATTACCATAAAAAAAATGCTGAGAAAAGTCCAAAATTTAAATTCACCGAATAATTACAAACATACCCATAAAATTTAATTATTTTATATATTTAATATCATATAAAAAAATAACAAATAATGAAAAATATAAATACAAGAACATATAAATTTACATAAAAACTCAAAAATTAAGAAAAAATTACAAGCAAAATAAGAGATCACTAAATCAAAATAAAAATGTGTAAAAAAAACAACAGCAATAAATTATAGAGAATACCATTGGAATAGCAACATAAATAAATATACATAGAAATCTTAGAATTAAAATTTGGTCAAAATAGAACAGGTCTGTACTCCACAAGATCAAAGGTGGACTAGGGGATTGGGTCTATCTCAATGTTTTCACAACTCGATCCTAAATTTTAATTTTTCACTAATTTTTTTTTTCAAAATCGTTGTACTGCGAGCTCTTCAAGTAGGACCAAAAAGATTTCAAGTCACCAAACTTTAACATAATGCTTAAATTTTTAATATGATATATTAGTTACTAAAATTATATATAAATTACATCTAATGTATAAATTATATCACAAAAGTGTAGATATATGTAATAAAAGTGTACTTTTTATATAATTTTAGTGGCCAGTATGTAATATTAAAAATTTAAGTAATAATCATATAAAATAGCTATATTTTAGTATTATTATGCATGAAATTGACATTAAAGTGAGGTGTTGACTTAGTACTTAAGAGGCTAAAAAGTGATCAACAGAATGATATTCATATAAGTGAATCTAAATTATCTGGATAAGAAGCAACTTCTAATTTTTTTCTAGATAAAGGAGCACAAGAGTGAAGTATCTCACATTGAAAAATAAGAGGAGTTTCTGAGCTATATAACTAAATATTGTGATGTCAAATGGAAAATTCCGAGAAAAATCGTGAAGTTAATAATGAAAAATTTTATAGTTAAGAGTACTTAAGCTAGAATAGTATGGAGATGAGTTATCATTCTAAGAGGTACTCAAGCAGGCCACAAAGCAATCAATATTCTTGTATTTAAATTACGGGATATTAGAAATTATATTTATATATGGATTACTAATTTTTTTAAATGTAATAAAAACATCATTTAAATAATATAATACACATTTACGGGACTTCTGTTATCTATATATATTCATGTTTATTCAGTTTTATATTTTAAATACATGTATTTTTAAATTTATACAAATTAAAAACATAACATTTAAAAGTGCATTATAATATTTGAAATATATATACACAATAAAAAATTCTATCAAGCATTAGAGTAATTTTTATAATATTCTCAAAAATTTTATTGCAGATATGTAAATTATAAATACAAAAAAAAATTAATCATCAAATATGTAATATAATTAGATTTAAATGCTATACAAGTAATTGCTCTAAATTATGTATCTTGTTATTCTTAAATTTATCAATTAAATCTCTTCGTCTTCTGATTATTTTAAACTATCCATCTAATAAAAATAACAAAACATTATTATGCATAAAATATCACATCAATAACTCAATCATATACTAATATATGTACCCAAATATTTTTAACTTATAACTGTTGTGACATACATCTAATATATCAATTTTATTTTAAGTACAATCAAAGACCTACTACACAAAAAAAAAAAAAATTGTAGGTGGTTGATTCTGACTATAGGTATTTATTTTTCTAAAATAAACATGAATTTAAATGAATGAGCATTATTAATATATTTTCTAAGCCAGCACAAATAGTATTTTTATTTTTATTTTTGAAATTAACACAAATAGTATTTGACAGCTACAATTATGCAAGTTTTTAAAAATAAACTATATTTGTGTATTATGAAATGTTATATTTAGCATGGCCTTTTAGTAAAGAAAAAACAATTTTATATAACTTAAAGCTAAGGAACTACATTTAGTAAAAGAAGTAATCATAGAAATTTCAATTGTAAAATATCAAAAACAATTTGAAAAAGAAAACTAAAAAAGAGCTTTCAAGAAAATTAACTTTACAAAAAACTATTTTAAATAATTTTACTCACATATTTTATCAAATATTTCATAATATCTTAATATTATAATTATTACATACATAGCTATAATAAATATATAAAAAAGATTATCAACAAAAAATAAAAAAGTTTGTCAACATGATAAATTATAAAAAACTGTATATAATAGCATTTTTTCATACAATTATACAACATAATGATTTTTTTGTACATGATAGCAATGCCAAACAGAATCCAGGGAAGTGACCTGAAAAATTACAAGGAACTTAGTAACTATAGCTGCTTGGCATTTGTCTATTTTTTGAGCAAAAATATATAATAATAATAATAATATTTTAAATTTATTATTAATTTTAATAACTTTATTTCACGTCCAACACAAATTCCAACATTAAAATCAACTTTATTTTACAAACACCTTCTAATGTTAAAATAAATTTCTTTTCCATCAATTCTATAAAATAAAATATTTTCTCTTTACTTACCCAAATTTATCCATCAACCAAACAAAACCCATCACGATATTTAACCTAAATAAATTACACTCAAATTCCTGAGTTTAAGTCTTAATAACACACAGGTTCAAATGTTTAAAATTATAACATAGAATTCCTGAATTTTAATAAATTATCAAATGAATCTTTTTTATTTTTTATTATTTTTTTTTTTTAAAATTACCATTATATCCCTCCTCTCTCTCCTCCCGCGAGACTGCTCAGCCGCCGGCACACTTTTGGGTGTCTTTTTTTTTACCTATTTCTATTACAACACGACAAATAGACCGTTCTTCCGAAAAAATATATATATATATATATGCCTACACAATACATATGGCTGGGTTTATAGTTCAGTCGGTCAGAGCATGCACTGTCAAGGCGGAAGCTGTGGGTTCGAGCCCCTCCCAAATTAGAATCCAATGAATTGATCAATTCATCTCAGGTGAACCAAGCTCGGCAAAAGACGATGGAAAAGGTCGCTTAACTCATCGCTATCATGAATCATAGCTTCTAAATGCACATGTTGCAGGACCATGTTCTCTTTTTCTCTCTTTACATTACATGTGATGCAAAATCCCAATAGTTACTTCTAAGGGGGGGAAAAAAAACAATAGAGAACTACAGCAAAGTAGTTTGCACATGCTGCAGGAATTAAGAATTTCTGCATACTTTCACAAGAGATTACATTCCAATAAGCATAAAATAATATAGATGATTGAGAGGGAACAGATGTCAGGGGTAACTGCTGATTAATTTCTCGAATCGAACCGCGATAGTGTATAGATTGTTGAATTTGTAGAGTTCATGCAAGGACTTCAGTGCTTTCTGCACCATTGCTTTCTTTGGCATGTAGAAAGCTGCCCCATCAGCAGCAGATGACTCTATGCTTGTTGAGGGCTGATTTTGATTTTCAATTAAAGATGAGCATACAAACTTGAACCATCCCTCAAGAAAGTTTGCTTTCTGTAACATATTCCATGCTTGATATGTTAGTTTAAAAGACATGGCCGAATACGCGCAAATCCACCATTAATTACACGTAAATACGAGAAAATCTAAGTCACAGGAGAAAATTGTGGGAATGGAGGCCATAGATGACTTTAGGATGTGGTTATTAGATTATATAATCTTGACTCATTTGTACTTGCAGAAAAAAATTATTCCACCTATATGGCTGACCCAAACCAATTTGGGATTAAGGCTTCATAAATTTAAGAAGGTACATTCTTATAGTAACTCAAAGAAATATGTCGAAAGTTTCGGAATTTCAAATGCATTAATGGAATGTGATATGAATAAGAGTTAAAATATAAGGAGTGTGAATATGTACCTTCATAAGGAAATCTTTAAGAACTGGGCCATCTTTCGGTGAAACAAATCCAAGGACATGTAAAGTAGTCAAATTCAACTGAAAAATCGATAAAGAAAAAGAACAATCAAAATTTAGAGAGAAAATCATAGCAAAACATTCCCACAAAAATCAAGTTTCAAGTCTTGCCTGCTTCCATTTAAAAAAAAAAAGAGTCTTACCTGCTTCTCAAGATTGTCCTTGTACTTAAAACTTGATGACGTCAAAGATTGGTATGAACACAAAGATTCAAGTACATGCTGCAGGCCTTGAACAACATCAGAAAATGAATTTCCATAATCTGCATATACCTCCAAACCCACACCAAAAAGAAAGGAAATATAAAATGTCATTAATTAGCAAATGAAATGCAGCTGAACATATCCAAAAAATAAAAGATCAAAGATGTTTAGCTACTCGAAAACATTAACGCATATGAAAATTTGGAATTTACACGATATACGAGTGAAGATCCAATAATGAAGCAGATGACAATATATATTGTAAATTCTCCAATAAAATTACTACTTAGAGAACATGCTGGATGTAATCAAAAGAACGAATTGATGTATTACATCACAACTCTCCTACACAAGTCAAATATCAGAAGGTTGCTTTGCACTAGTAAAATAGAATAATATGCACAGTATGCATGGCATTAGAAACTTGCACATCAGGTAATTGATAAGACATCCGACAATGGAAGTAAATTGAAATGGTTAAGGAAAATGCAGCCGCTAGCAGGCTTGGAATGGGTGTGGGAAAACATTGTTAAGAGTAACGCAGAACAAATCACAAAGCAAGTTGGAAATGTCTTCCCTCCAAAGGAGAATCCACATTAGTCTGGCTTCTCCTTCCTGATATAAAATTTTTATTGTGATTATCCTAAGGGAAAAAAGGATCCTTGAATGACTGTTGAATAATATGAAATCTGCGTGCAGCAATCGGAAAAGGCGGCCATAACCAACCCATTCAGCAGCCGTTGGAGTAAAACAAGATATTTCTCCGAAAGGCTGCAGCAGTGTTAAGGGGACAGCAAGCAGGCTTGAACAACCTGTTAAGCATCTTCTTCAGCCTGTCTTCAGCCTTAAAAAGAAAAAGAATACGAGAAACAAGGTGGAAAATAATGCTAAGATGCAAGGGGATAATGCACTTGAAATAGTGGAAACATTGAAGACATCTCAGTGCACAAACAGATAAGGGATGAGCAGAAAGGGAGCATGCGAGTGGTGCAGGTGGATGTTGCCATGTTGGTGGAGGGAACCAACTCTTTCACATGAACCAACTCTTTCACATGAACCAACTCCTATTTTCGAATGGTAGGGGAGCTGGTGATGGATCGAAAAGTTCCCATAATAATCTTAGCAACATAGTTAGAAATTATAGCCCATGTATGACTTTTCTTTTGGAAACTCAGCAATTTGATGTTTACACTGAAGAGATTAAATTAGCGGTCTTTTCCTTGAGGGTTGATGAAGTGAGTCAGGAGTCCTTCATGAAGGCGTATTGGATGGCTGTGGGAAGGGAGTTCATTGGCTGGAGTTATATGTTGTTGGAAATTGGTGAAGGATACCTACACAACTAAGAATCCAGACGTTCTTGTGGTGCTTACGAAAGAACACTATCCCCACTAAGGCAAGGTTGTATCGGAGAGGTTTGGTAGAAACAAATCTGTCCTTGGGGGTGTGTTGAAAAAAGTAAAATGCATTTGTGTTTTATTTCCTCTAACACTTTCCTTGAAGGTCAAGTTGAAGACAATGGCAAGGGTGGTCAAGTTGAAGACGATGGCAAGGGTGGCCAAGTATAATAAAAAAGACTTTGAGGCTTCAGTTTGAAGCAGCTAGGAGTAATAAAAGGCACAAGTGACTTCAATTTGAAGCAGCTAGGAGTAATAAAAAGGACTTGTGACTTCAATTTGAAGCAATAATACTTTATTACTCTTGGCAAGCCCGTAACTCCAAAGTGCACAACAAGCCCTTTGTCTGAGCAAAGGCCATTGCTTCCATGGTGTTGAACATCACATTTAATGTCTTGAACCATTATCAGAGCCATTGGAATCCACACCGGCCCCTTGGGGCCATGTTTCTACATCAAAGACACATAAGTTCCCCCACCTCCCAGATAGTTTAAGGTTAACTTTCTACAGCACTTGGAGTTGATTTGGAATAGCAACACAACAGTAATGCAATGACAGAAATAGAGAAGCTGAGGCACCACTACCCAAAAAGACCTTATGCTAGAGCATATAGTAGACATTTTGTTTTCATTGTTTCTGTAAATTGACACATATACAACATAATCTTGACAGTGTGATTAATTTCTTAGCCCATTTAGTTACATTAGGCATTTTTTGTTGGGAGAGGGGAGTCCCCCTTTCTATTAGTTTTTGTAACATCCTCAAAGAAATGTTACTTGATGTATTGTTTTGTACTTTGCTTTTAGTTTAATGCTAATAGCCTAGGCCACTAAAAAAAAAAGAACGACTGTTGACTAGTCAAAAGTTGATTCAATTTTCCAAAAAAAAAAGGTGATTCAGTAACGTGACGATACAACCATTGATTATTACTAAAACACCAATGCTATGAATAAACAACAAAAGAAAGTTTCTACTCGGCAAGAAAATAAACCCAGATAACCATGGAAGTTGAGAATGGAATAAACTAAATTATCCTTAGAAAATTTATCACAAATCGATAATAACTGATGCACAAAAAATCCCTCACCAAGCCTTGATGATGGTACGGCCAACGCTACAGCTGCGTGAATTCTAATTTTATAGTTTGTTGAATCACGCAGAAGTAACAGAAGAATGCTATAAACAGTAGGTGCCCTGCACAAATTAACAGAAGTTAATGATTGTAATTTAAAGCAAAAAAACTACAGCAAAGGGGAAAATGCAACTCAAAGGGAAATTTAAAAGAAAAAAGAGAAGGACAAAAACTATCTGCTCACAAACCTAATAAGAATCACATGTAATCGGTATGACACATACAGCATATGATAGTAAGCAGCTTGGCAAAAAAGGAAAGCAAAGCATTTTCTTAAAATTGAGGTTAATACTTTCTAGAAGATGCCGAGTAAAATGAATATGATATAATTTGTTCAATGACAAAGCAAAACACATAATGAAGTATTGACGAAATAAACTCAAGAATTCATTGACAAAAAAAACTCGAGTTTCATTGAGGAAATAAAATTGTCAAAATTATGCTCGTAGAAGAGAATTATTAACAGCAATGCAATGACAAAAAAGCTTGCTAATATATGTATACCCCATATACTGTTTAATACGAGGAATCTACAATGCCGAGATAAGGTCTTCATAGCACACTCTCACCCGTGTTTTTCATTAATCAATATGCTTTTTATGCACACTATGTCCATGAAAAATCATACGAGTGAACTAAAATGCCGAGTGAGATGAGATTTTCAAAATAAACTAACTCATATATGTCACCAATAGTTCAATCCAATTGGCCATTACAAATGGAATCATCCCAAGGAGGTTTTGCATGTGTGAATTTTGACTGCAGAATAATTTATACGTTGAATACACTTCATTCGGTGAACCCAAGCGAACGACAGCTCAAATGCAGCGAAAGTCAAAGTTCATAGTGGCACAAAAGTGCTTTATCATCCATCAAGTTATTAGTTTATATGCAGCAATTTTGCTACCCACGTCTGTGATGGTATGCAGTCTCATTCATGTATTGTTGCAAAAATGTACGAAACAAAGTACCTATCAAAGCAAACTTGTGTAATTGAAGCGATAGAGAAATCCTAGTTTCAGAGGTGCAATATTTAGCCCCAAATATTCCACCAAACACACATCTTCAATATCCTATAGAATAAATTTGGACAAGTTACTTGTGGATCCATGACGTAAGATATCTGAATGTTCATGCTTCTTGAGTCCTCCATTTTAGATCATTTCCCACCAATATTATCTTATAGGTCTCAGCATGAAACAGATTGTCTTTCACATCTATCAAAATTACATGAAATTGTAACCTTTAGGTTGTCAGTAGATCCACACGACCATCACCAAAGGGAAATAAAATTTTCAAGCACAATATAGACATGGCATGTTTTAAGAACACGTAATACCAAGAACATCCAACACCAACTAGGCCCATTAGTAAAGTACACACCAAATAAATTTCTACGAAGACAAAGTAATGACATGAAAATGTAAATCCAGGAACTACAATTGATGACAGACATAAAAAATATTCTTACCAAGGCATATCATATAGTCTTAGTGAATCGTTCATGAATAAATTGCTGAGAGCATAGCAAACATTCCACTGAACCTAAAAAAAAGAAAAATTTTAAAAATTGAAAAAAGGAAGAACAGTAGCAGGCCAAAACAAAAAAACCTTCAATGAAAAAAACAACTCAGAATACATGCATATCAAAACTTTTTAAGAAATACCATGTAGGATGCAACTAACATGTGTAGTAGGAACGGCCATGATTACAATAACATCCAAGAGAAAAGCATCAGCCTCTAATCCCAAGAATTTCTCGTGAGGACATCATTCAATAGCATGTCCATATATAGATGTCACATCAAACAGTTGAGATCAGATCACATTACTTTGATTGATTATGGAAGATCGCTATGAATAGTAAAGGCAGATTAGGTGCTGATGGAAGATTTTATTTAATTAGAGATCATAACATTTGTGGTTCACATTATTTTTAGATTTATTTAATTTTATTTGATGAAGAATTAGAGCCAATTTAAAGTTGAGAAGCTGACATATTTAGTTTATTTAATTCATTATATATTTGGCATTTTATTTTTCGTATTTCCTTTATTTACATCTTAGAGCCTTTATAAAATGTGCTACCTACTTTTGTAATAGTGAGAGATAAATGAAATGAAATTTAAATTTTCTAAGTGCTTATATACAAGTTAATGGATAGATATACAGGTGAAGGAAAATGCAAGCCTTAAATGAAAATTCTAAACTAGCCTAGTTATCAATTTTATTTTTGTTAAAAAAAAACTAAAATCCCTTCTTCCCTTCGTCCTCTATGCTCGCCCCGCCTTGTAAATACACTTGCTTTGACTTCAATCGACACCACACATCTGCCGACCTTGCCTTGCAATCTGCCGACCTCGCCATCCCGACTCTGCCTCCAACCCCACAAGTTACAAGATGACCATACCCTAGGGCACACAAGCCCGCGAGACTGCGACTAGCATGGCCACAATGCATGTGACCACGAACATCTAACCTACAATTGAACCCAATTCCCATTCTAAATTGAGCTTAGGATATCTCCTTGGGCGACTTGATTTGAACCAGTCCAACTAATTCGAGCTAGCCCAACTCACACTAAGGCTCTGTTTGGCGCGATGACTAAAGTCAGGACCAAAATGATACTAGTTTAAAAAATAACAATAATAATAATAAATAAAAAATTTTAATCACTCTACACAATTCTAATATAAAAAATATTATATTACTTCACATACTCAATAATTTTAATAAAAATATTAATTTTATTTCACATATTAGAAATACTCAATTCGAATATTTTGGTCTAAGATGTGAAATAAAGTTGATATTTTTATTGAAAATGTTGAGTATATGAAATAAAATATTATTTTTTTATATTAGAGTTTGTGTAGAATGACTAAAAAAATTTATTTATTATTATTATTTTTTTTTAAACTAGTACCATTTTGGTCTTGATTTTTCGCGCCAAATAGGGCCTAAGTGATTAACTTGATTCTACAGATTTAAGGTATAATTTCTTTCTGAAATCATATTTACTGGTTATTTATTTGCACTTGAATTTATATGCTCAACTTTGAATTGCAAGAATTGATATTTAATTAATAAATTATTATTATTATAGGGTTTTTTGTGAGAAAACCAAATTAATTCCTAAATCTTTGAATCTAATTTCTTGAAATAAAATTGATAAGCTCCAATCTAATTTGATAAATCATAATTTATAAGTAATCCAATTTTATTTTATTTTAAATACTTTGATTTGCAAAATATAAAAATCTTATGTATCATATAATTATATTTTGAAAAACAATTAATGCTTAATTAAAATAATTTGTTAATTAAATTTACCGATTAAAATTTATATATCATCCACATCTTTGTCCAGTATATATATATATATATATATATCCAAGAACATGAAAAATAGTTTACGAGATTAGGAAACTGATGTTCTTTTGTAGAAGACATACCTTTACATTTCCAGTCGTAACACATGAAAGGAAAGCCTGTACCATCCTTACGAGCCACTGAGAATCTCCACATTGGATTCCACTAAAATCACTACTTGATACTGACATGCTTGGACTTCTGCAAGCTTTATCCTCAAAGAGTTTGAAATTTTGAGCGGTATTGCTGGAATGATAGGGAACCTTGCTTGTTTCATTTACGGTAGAGCAATAATTAAATCTGAGAAACCTGGACAAATGCCCAAGGGCCCTCACAGCATTGGATTTAATCTGAGATACAAAACATTATTGAAAAATAAAACATGTGAAGCAATAATGAGGATACTAACAGATTTGTTGTCAGCTCTAATTATAAAGTGAAATAATAGAGTAAAAAATCTTTGCAATAATGCAGCAAAAGGTTACACGGTCTTGCAATCATAATAAACAAGAACAAAAGCAAGAAGTTAATGCCGAAAAAATATCTAAACTCTTCCTAAGAAGAAAGACATAATGGCATGTAGGGATAGAGCAAGGTCTAATATCAGAATTGGACTACCTTAGGGCTTGTTTGGTTGGAGGATGAATTTGGGTAAGGAAAGAGAAAATAATTTATTTTATAGAGTTGATGGGAAAGAAATTTATTTTAATATTGGGAGGTGTGTAGGATGTGAAATAAAGTTGATTTTAAGGTTGGAATTTGTGTTGGATGTGAAATAAAGTTGATTTTTAAGGTTGGAATTTGTGTTGGATGTGAAATAAAGTTATTAAAATTTATAATAAATTTAAAATATTATTAAGATATTTTTTTGCCCATTTTTGGGCTCATGCCAAACAAGGCCTTAAGACAGGACTCCAAACATATGAATCCTTTGGTTCAATGTTATGATCCAATTGCAAACTATTGAACTTGAGTCTCATATTGAAAGTATGAGATTCTAATATGAAGTTTATATAAATTTTGGGATTTCCACCCTCATGAGTTAGCTTTTTAGGTGTGGTTCTCCCAAAGTTCGTATCAATTACCAGTTGGTATTGAGCCGTCCACTACATTTGCCAGTTGCAATTGAGCAACACCGATGGTGATGCCGGTATTATAGTATTCACTTGAGGCTAGAAAGAGTTAGGGCAAAGCCAGCAGTCGTGGGCACCAAAATTTGTATCTAAACAGGCTTTTCTGCTGCCATTGCATTTGATGTAGGAGCATAATGTATCCAAACAAGCTTTTTTGCTATCATACATTACAAAATAGATAAAAACTCCATTTGTATCCATTACAACAAATGCAATGATCATGAGTTTGAAAACAAGATAGAACTCCATGTTATAACCATCACAACAAACTAGTAATAACTTAACCAAAAGTAGAAATTCTAACCTTATCACCATCTTTTGTTAAACGCAAAGCAGTCTCAACTAAAAGAGAGATTGGTTCAAATTCATCTGTATCCACTGCAGTTTAGAGTTGAATACCATCAGCAACTTGACACTAATAGTGGCAACATTTTCAGCAATGTCGACTACCTGCATGCAATTCCAGATGCAGTTCAATTGCACTACGTCGAAGAGAATCACATATGTTAGCTAATGCCCAGGAAGCAGTCACACGCACCTAAACAAAAATATATATGAAAACGTTGATCACATTTACGTAGACTAAGAGACTTAACAAAGCATAGCAACATATGATATGGAAGGTCAGGAAAAGATACATCAGATCAAAATATAACTAACAAAGAAACAAGGAAAATGTAAATACAGAAGTTGTAGAATCATGGGTGTTGAACTCCACTGCCCCAATAAGTTTGCTTAGCACCCCTCCACTGAAAAGAAAAGCCGTTTGTAACGCCTATGTAAAAAATCTACAAAAACAATCTCAAGCTTGTGTGCATAGTCATAAATTTAAATAAAATGAATAAATAACCTTACTTTTGAATAATTTGTGAGAAACATGTTACAACACCAATTGCACGACAAGCAGCTGATTTAACAGGTGGAGTATCATTGCTCAATGCTGCAGTAACCTAAATATAACAATCACTAAATAATCTCAAGAACCTTCAAAACATAGAAATGTTCAGTTTCCTATTAGTTTTACAGATGTTATGAAACATACAACAGAAGATATAATGAATTCTTGCATGTCACCATTCAGAATACAAAAAACCGATGAAGTTAACCCCGCAAAACAAGTGAGAGCTGCAGCCCTTACCTGGAATAGAAAGGACAAAGGAACATTAAAGTTTCAGTTATGCAAAGATAAAGACACCAATTATTTGAAATATAAGTATGAATTGGTCCACTGAGACTGCATGGGATTCAGTGTAGTGTAGGAGAAAGGTCCAGCATGTAATGTGATGTAGTCCCCATAGCCTACATTGACAACATCGATATCATCTCAGCTATAGACACAACTGGACATGATATTTAAATTACGAGTCATTTATTTATTAAAAGTACTTGTCAGATTGATCTATTGTTTTTGTTATTAGGTGTATTTGATATTATGTTATTTATGTATTTGACATTAAAGGGTTAATTTTGGTATCTTGTATTTTGTCATTGTACGAAGAATATGGTGTATAAGGGATAAAAAGCGTAAAGGTTTGAACTGGTGAAGCAACAAGCCAAAGCGTGTAGTAGAATGAGCAACAACCTCTCATTGTTGTCGGCCCAAAAATGGACTGATTATGCCAATTGCTGTGCTGATCTGTTACTACCAACCCAATTCTTGGTTGGTGCAAACAATAGGCCGGTGCAACCTATAGTTACAATTTTCAGCAACAGTTTTTCTCCCACTTCTGTAGACGGTTCTTGGAGGTTACAATTATGACATTAACAGAAGTACATGTCCTAGAGTAGGGTAATAGTCTTAAATTACTAGGGATATGCTTAGAGAAAGATGGCTAACGATTATGTTTCAAAATGTTGAACTCCACTGATAGTGTTGAGAGGTTTTGAAACCAGGGAGGTTTTAAAGCCAGTGATTGGGCAAAGGCAGGTGGTCAAAGCTCCAAAGTAGGTAGAGGTACTATAGATCCTTGGTGTGGTTTGAGGTAACATCAAGACCACATAAGTTCTAGGGATTTTTACCATTTGATTCCTTGTTTATTCATGTTTATGTCGTAGCCTTGTATCCCTTAAAAAAATTCTCTTCTATGTTATTATTTTCCTATGTAATTCCTAATTTCTAGTGTGAAGAACTTGTTTCCGCTCTGTTATATATGTGTTATTCACTGATTTGTTCTATTTTATTGAATTCATGAAAGAGAACATAGTTCTTTCATAGACTTCATGTATTCTATGTGAAATAGTTAGAATTCATATTTGGCCTAATTCATAGCTTGCAAGATCTTGATCACTGATTTATGTTTTGTGTGCATGTAGAGAACATTATTTACTTGGTTGGAAGTTCTTGTGTGTTCATTTAATTCAATTTAATAAGGAAAAAAATGAGTGAGAAAGGATATAAAACATAAGTTTGATAACTGGGCAAAAATTAGCCTTGTTGGCGAATTTTGCTACCAACTCATTTTTGTAAGAATCAATCAACACAAAAATAGGTCGGCACCTTTTAAAGCAGGCTAACTGCTTCGTACAAGTGCTTTTCAGATCGATATAGAATAAAAATCTTCGACCCAAAATTTCTAGGTTTTCACCCCTTTTTTAGATCCATTTATGCTTTCATTCTCTAATGGATTAGAGACTTGCATTTAGGTCCTTTTCAAAGATTACTGTTGTAAAATCCACCTATTGATTGTTATCAGAGTGACCCTTCATCTCCATGGTATAGAGTGGGGTGTCCTCTAAACTTTTCCATAGAGTAACGTCTTGAAGAAGATAATTTATGTTGATCAGATTATTTATCTAAAATTTAACCGTTTTTCTTCACTTTTTTTCTTCCTTTGCATATGTTTGGTTGGAAGGAAAAAAAGTTAATGGGGAAAATGTGTATGATAGAAAAAAAAGTTAAATAGTTGTAATAAATGTTGTGTAAGATATAAAATAACGTTGGTTGATGTATTAAGAATTGTGTAGGAAGTAATATAAAGTTAATTTTTTATATTAGAGTTTGCACATGAAGGATGAAAAATAATTCATTATTATTATTTTTTAAAAAAACTGGAGGTTTTTTTGGCTATAGCTATGGCCAAAATGGCCTCTAACAAAACAGGCACTACATCAGCATGGCTAGCTTAATGTCAAAAGAATTCCTAAACAAAATTAACATAAAAGAAGAGTCTAGTAGGTGTTGTATTAACAGTTGAAGTACACAATTCAATTTATATTATGTTTTCGAGATTCATAAAGAGAGAAATTATCTAAAGGAATTACTTATGTGGTGGCCTCTAGTTTATTATGTAACACAAAACATATGACTTATAAACTAATAAATTATTAACCTACTAGAAAGGGTAGGAGAAGGTGAAAAAGCCAAAAAGGCATTGCCTAGTTCAAATATAAAATGCATCAATTGTGATGTTTTCTCACCATACATTCACAAATCACAACACATGAAAACCACATTGAAAACCCAATAAGCCAATCAAATATCCTGAATAGAGCATCAAAGTTTCACAAGTAACACATTATAGTAAATGGGCTTTTGCCTACCACAGGTGCACAATGGCATATAGCAAGGGGCATGTGTCTCTCAATAACCTCTGACCATCGCTCAACACCGGAAGAGAAATCTGATGTACTTTGGTTTGGGGAATCTGGGATATCAAATACATAAGGGGCAGATGAAATTCTCTTCTCTTTAGTAGTATTGGACATATGTTGGATGTCCAACAATCTACACTCTAATAGGTCATCTGCACCCTTGAATCCGGATGAAACACGAAGAAACTCATCAACAACCTGAACATAAACAAACTTTAGATAGCTCAACATATTATCGTCAGCATTGGAAATATTAAAAAATTGAAAATATCCACAAACTAGCAAAAAACACATACAAAATGATACAAAGAATTTAAAATTAAGAAAACAATTGTTAAAAATATAAAACAAATGAATGAACATCAAAGCTTATTCAAATATAGCCAATACATAGTTTAGAAAATTTCTCTAATAATTGCAAGGTTTATTGTGGTTAAGTTCATTTAAGATATCTAAGTCATTTGATCAGGAGATCAAATTAAGGTACTTGACCATCCACCATTAACTTGAGTACCTTGGTTCTTCGGTCACGAACGAACACCCACAACCACGAATGACAAACCTTACTAAAGAACTAATCTTTCGAAGACCTTCTTTGGAGACTATTCTTCAAAGGATGAAAACCCAATAAATGATTGAGGTAAAATGGCCTCAGATAATTCAAGGAAGAGCTAGGAGAGAAATAGGGGGAGGTCTTGATGAGTACTCCTTTGAGGAATACCATGAGGAATCAATCGAGGAATACCACAATAAGCAATTGTTCGAGGAACTAGAAGTATTCATTAGAGGAACATCCCGAGGAGCAATTTGTTCAAGAACACTTTCTTGAACAATGAAATGTCCAGAAGTAATCTATTTGAAACTGTCTCAAATACATCAACCAAAGCATCTTGCTTTGAACATCAATTTGACTTCAAGTTGATCAATATCCGAGACGTGATAGTCATCGAAGCTAGCAAAGAATCAACAATTGGAATAGCTGCTTTCCTTTTGATGCAGAAGAGACTACAATGGGCGAAAAGAATTGGGAGATGATAAAGGAGCAACCTTATTTCTTTATATGTTAGACCCGGATCTTTAGCCGAATATACAGAAGAGTAGAAGGAAAGATCTAATTTGATTAGATCAAACCCCAAATCCCATCATATTAGAATGGAGAGAATTATTCCTAAGGGCCCGTTTGTTTGTAAGGTTAAATTTAATAAGGTTAAAATTAAACTTGGATAGAAATATTTTTTTATTAAAAGTTATGAATGATGTGAAATAAAGTTAGTTATTATGTTTGGATATGTGAGGGATGTGATATAAAGTTAGTTATTATGTTGGAATATGTGAGGGATGTGATATAAGTTAGTTATTATTTTAGTAATGTGTGTAAGATGTGAAATAAAGTTAATTTTTAATATTAAATTTTATGTGTGATGTGATATGTTAGTTAAAATTAAACCAGGTTAATTTTTAACGGCCAAACAAACAGAATAATAAAAGTTAATTAATACTTTCCAAACTATACTCAAGGTTAGATCTTCACCTTCCATGTTTATAAAAGGAGAAGATTAGCACATAAGAAGGAATCGTCGCCCCCATCGCCTGTGGCAAAACCCTCATCTTGACTAAAGCTTGACTTTTAGGTTCAATGTACAACAACAACAACAACCAAGCCTTAATCCTATTAAGTGGGGCTGGTTGCATAATTTCTAGATTCAATGTAAGCCACTAAAGTTTGTGATAGCATTGAAACCCTTAATGTAGATAGAACACAATCACTATGATTGTAATCCTCAGAGAGAGGGGGGAGAGAGTGAGAGAGAGAGAGAGAGAGAGAGAGGGCAGTGGCGATCGCTTGTGTTGCGACCATTCCTCGAGCTAAAGTTGTGTACAAATCAACGTTTATGAGAACCATTATTATACTTATTCAAGTACCATCTCAAGAGTTTGATCATATTCATTTGTACTAATCAAAAAGCATTTTCCTTCAAAGGGTTCAAAGTATGAGGATAAACATACATCCATGACAACTTAAAGCTTGAATTTTTGGTCAAGAAATTCAGCAGTAAGTTTCTATTAAAAAAGCAAATACAAATAATAAACACAAGAATAACAGCAAAGATTTGCAATTTAATGGTCATATAACAAACACCTGTAGTTTGATAATAGAGGTAGCTAAGATCTACACATACACCCTTGCTCATAAACAAAGAAATCCCAGTGAACTAATAAGATCAAATTACAATAGTCAATGTAGATAATCCAGTGAAGTTTACCCTTTTATTTTTTAACCGAAACAGCAAGTATTCTTTTTCATGTATGTATCGTTCCATTGGCTTCCTTACTATGAAAAAAAAAATACTTACTACAGTTATCCTCGTCTATCACCAATTGGTCCTAGTCTTACATTCCATATTTTTCACTGTTTTTTTCTTGTTCCTTCATTCCCTGTATTCCAATGGGTACTTTCATTTCATCAAAAAAAAAGTGTACTTCCAGCATGATCCTCCTCTCCTCATTTTTTTCCTTCAAATTTGAAAAACCTTCAAGTATATACAAATCTGGATTATATTTCTGCCACAACTATATTTGCTTTGTCTTGATTCAGATTTTTTCTGAAACTTTTATTTTATTCCATTAATTGGTAATTCATTAGCATATAGGATAATATTATATCATTTTTTGGTTGTTCTTCCTTCGGTCAATGTTATAAAACAGTTACCATATTATTCTACTTGACTACAAAAAACAAGTAGTCTTCATTAGTCGATCTTAATTCAATTTATTTTTTTCTATAATTCACATTTACCGTTGCTAATAAAGGATTGTCCCAACAAATATAGTTATGTAAAAAAATAATCAGCCAGTAACCCAATAATTACGTTATAAGAGAGATATAACAAAAGATAGAAGAAAATCACATTGATATCAGAATAACAATTGGACTTTATGAAAAGATGGTCAACAGTAAAGTTACATGTACATGAAAACTATTAGAAGCAAAGAAGAAAAGTATTAGTGTGTTTTCATAAACCTTAAAAGGGTATATGCTTGAGTGTTCAGTACCACAAGAATTTGGTGGGCATGGATTGACTTGAAAAATTATGCTGAAGGGATGGTGAAGGAGGGTTAAAGTTATTGAGGAGGATAGATCAATGATTCGGATTGGAAGCAGAGATAAGCTGAAGACATTCTCAGACATTAACAACAATAAAACAGCATCCCTCTAACTAGATTTCCATTATAGGACTTCCAAAGAATTATAGTGTTTTAACCTAGTTTAAATGATTTTCATGTAATAAAGCCTCCATATGTAATTAATTTCCTTGGGAGGTTTGATTAGGATTTCTGCACATGTAATTGCTCATGGTTTATATGCACAAGCTTGCCAAAACAAGAAATAAGAAAACTAAATGATTGACTAAACTAAAATGTATTAAAGATGGGGATAAAAAATTCTTTTAAAAGAAGAAGATATCCAGCATAGATGAATGAATTACTTTGAAAAGCCTTTCAATGACGACTGTGATAATACGGTCGACCTTACTAAATTTAGTATTCAAAAAGAAGATAAAAATTTCTCTTATATCCGATGTATTAATAAAATTGAAATTTCAAAGGCTTTAAAAAAGATAAAGTGAAAAAAGGTAATAAGACCAGATGATATTCTAACAGATATTTAAAAATATATGAAAAATGAAGGTGTTTTTTGGCTCACTAGGCTATTTAATATGATTTTAAGTACTAAGAGAATATCAAAAAATAGGAAAAAATATATTAGTATCTATTTAGAAGAATAAAATAATGTACAAGATTGTGCCAACTATAGGGAAATAAATTTAATGAGTTATACTTTAAAACTTTGAAAAAAGGTGATCGAGCACAAATTATGTTGTGGTACTAAAATAACACAAAATCAGCCTAATTTTATACTAAATAGATCTACTATAGAAGCTATTCATTTATTGAGAAATTTAATAGAGATGTTTAGTAAAAGAAAAGAAAATTTACATTTTATTTTAATTAATTTAGAAACAAATTATAATAAAATCTCAAGAAAAATGCTCTGAAAAATTTTAGAAAAGAAAGAAATTTGTACTACTTATATTCAAGCTATTAAAGAGATGTATAAAGAAACTATTACTTATGTTCGAACACAAAGTGGTTTGATTAAGAATTTTTCTATTGTAATTGAAATATACCAAGGCTCAACTTTGAGTCCATATCTTTTTGCATTAGTTGTGAAAATCTTAATTGAATACATTTAAGATGAGGCATCTTGGTATATGCTTTTCGCAAACGATATTCTCTTTGTGGATAAAACTTAAAAAAAATTAAGGTGAAACTAAAGTTATAAAAAAATACTTTAAAATCTAAAAGTTTTTGCCTTAGTAAATCAAAAACTGAATATATGAAATGCACATTTAATTAAAAAAAAATACTTGCATTGATAATGTAATAATTGGTAATTAAATTATCAGAAAAAATAAGTGCTTTAAATACTTAAATCAATCATACAAAATAAAGATGAAATAAACAGTGATGTCATTAATAGGATTCAAATAAGATGAGTAAAGTGAAAGAATATATTGGGTGTATTGTGTCATAGAAAAATTTCAATTAAACTTAGATGTAAATTTTATAAAATAATTGTAAAATCAATAATATTATATTGTACTAAATGCTGGCCTACAAAACAGAAACACACAAATAAGATAAGTATTGCAGAATGAGAATGCTAAGGTGGATGGATAGGTGGATATATGCAAAAGATAAGATGAGAAATAAGTATATCTATAAGAAGGTGGGAGTAGCCTCAATTGAAAATAAGCTAAAAAAAAATTAGCTTAGACAGTTTGGGCATATAAATTGTAGGCCGATAAAAGCTCTAGTAAGAAAAATTGGATTATTAGATTTTGCTCATACAAAAATAGGAGGAAGACCGAAAAGATATGGCAAGAAACTATAAAGAATAATTTTATATACTTAGAGCTAAATAAAAATTTGTTATCTGATAGAGTACAGTGGAAACAAAGAATTCATGTAGCCACCCCATTTAGTGGGACAAAGGCTTGGTTGTTGTATTGTTCATAGCATACAATCCATAGAACAAATAGCAAACAATGTGCAGATGGTAAATACTATGTTTGCCATCAAACTTAAGTTTGCTCGACTTTCTCTAACCAACATGCTTAGCTCTCAAATGAATATCATGGTCCCTTCACCGCCTTTTTTGTCAAAGAGACAGTTACTTCATTATCAGGTTCTTGGCACAAAGTAGTACTAATAATTCAAAAGTGTATCAGTCCATTAATGGGATAATGTTATGTCTTTTCAATTTAAGGAACTTTTCATTAACTCCCAGAATCCAATCAAAAAGGGGATTTCATTCAAGACAAACAGAAAGATGAAGACTTTGAAAGTCATAAAGAAGCAATTAATTCTGTCAACGTCCCTATGTCATTCAAGTCATAAGATTAATTTTGATAAAGATATGTAGAAAGTGTTTAAACAAAAAAATTAACCTACGCAGCCATGAGAATGGAAAACAAGTCTGACCTTCATAGAAGCCATAATGCATTTGTCAGTAGTAGTCCCTGAAACTTTGGCTGTATCACCCTTCCAAAGTTCAGCATTCCTTCCAGAAACCTCAGGAGCTGCTTGTGTCTGAAGTAACCTGTAAGCAATGGATGAAATTTGTTCCCAAAATCCAAATAATATGGATGGATAGTTGTGTGATGCAGCTTTCAACGCCTACAAGCACAGTGGGTGACAAAGTTAATAAAAAATGAACATGCGTATAAATCTTCCAGAGATATTTATCACATTAATGCATAATATCCACGTTCTAACTACTGAAATTACAGCGAAGCTTGTTAAGAAATGAATACTATTCACTCTTCCAAACATATTATTTGCATTTCAGTAAATAATATGGCTGTAAACTTTGCCCACTATTAAATTTCTAAACATTCTCCAATACGTATTATGATATTATCTGGAAACCAACATCTAAGACAAGTTTAAATAAATTTCAAATATTAATCTGACAGTGGCACATCCAAAGTGACCTCCATAGCCCTAGTTCCTCATAACATTTGGGATTGCCAAAGACATCCCACGACTACTTTTAAACAGCAGTATAATGACTGTACCGAATTCTGCAAATGAACCAAAAGTAAACTCTGCCTGCCTTAAGCGTCAGTAACTGTCACAGCACTCATTATTTCATACTATTCCCAGTACGTACCATGTTTCCTAAGAGGATACAACAAATAGAGCTCAGAATGCATGACTTCTAATAATGGTAAAACCGAGATATTTTTGATATCTAGGATCAACCGAATTCACAAGCACCTCAAGATAAACAGTTCAACGAGTCACTAGTCCAGAGAATATTCTTCAGTAGAAATATAGCTAAACCAGTCACAAGTAAGAAACAGGAAAACAAAACCTACGAGTGACAAGATTCCAGTAGGGACCGTGATGAGGACATCATGATCGATAGCTTAAAACATATTGTGCACCATAATGCCATTGATGGATGGATAGATGCAAATCAGTTTTATCTATAGTCAATGAAAAACTTATCAAACAAATATAACATAAATCTTTTAAGAAATTGTACTAAAGCTAGGGCATTCTTTGAAAGTGACACATACTGTCTAAATATGGTGAAAAGTGTGCAAATGCCACTATATAGAAGCACAGGTGTAGTAATAAGTGAGTAAGGGTTACTACAACCTAGACAGATGCAGATAAAAAAGTTAGTCCAAAAATCAAGAATCTACGACATGTTTGGCAATTACCTAAAAATGGGCAAAATATTTTTTTAATAATATTTTAAATTTATTATAAATTTTAATAACTTTATTTCACATCTAACACAAATTTCAACCTTTAAAAATCAACTTTATTTCACATCCAACACAAATTCCAACCTTAAATCAACTTTATTTCACATCCTACACACCTCCCAATATTAAAATAAATTTCTTTCCCATCAATTCTATAAAATAAAATATTTTCTCTTTCCTTACCCAAATTTATCCTCCAACCAAACAAGCCTCTAGGATAAGACTCGCAGCTTAGAATATAGGTACCATGACAAACAAGCTAATGAGTTGGTAGATATTATAAATCATAAGAGGATTAATATTTTACATTTTCAGAAAAAGAAATGGGTGAGAAAGTTAAGAAATTGATAGCTTGTGCTTCAAGCTTTGATACTTTGCTAAGAAAAAAACTAAAAAAAGATTGATAAACATATATATAAATATATGATTTCTAATATGACAAATAAAAATTAAATACTATTTTTTTATATACATTCAATATAAAATTAATTAATATGTATCCATATTGAAATAAAAAGATTTAGTTATCCTTAAAAAAATGTTTAATCATAAATATGAATCTAACATAAATTTTTTATCTAAAGAGCTTATTAACTTATTTACAAATATTAACCAATAAATACAAAATATAAATTTTACGGTTTAACTGGCATTTAACCGGTTCAATCGGTTCACCCAGTTTGACCGGTTTAATCCGGTCTAAACTGGTTCAATCCTTCCTCAGTTTTAACATAGAACTGGACTGGACTAGAGACCGATTCGTGGTTCGACCAGTCAAACCGGTCGGTGCAGTCTGGTTTTCACAACATTGATTCACAGAAGATTCTATTTCAATTTAAATTTTAAATAAATTCAATTTTTAGATTAGAAATCTTTCGTTTATCTCCTATCATAAATTTAGAAAATTTATTGGTGTCTATTTAAAATTTGATCGCTTATTCATATATTGAAATCACATCTATCCCACATAGGTTCCTTACCTTATCCTCATAAAGAAACAAGATGTATCCTTGATCCTAGCATCTTTGAACTTTAGTATGACAAGTTAGTTTAATAAGACCAATATGCTTAATATTCTCACAGCCCTTTTTTGCCTAAAATAATTATGCATTCTCATGTGACTGTTAATTGCAGGAAAATTAAACAACTGCTGTATTTTCAATACAAGTAATATTAAATAAAAAATACATATTCTAAACCTGGAGAGCCTCAAATGTAATAGCCTGATGCTTTCCCAGTCCAGAAAGATGAATCAGAATATGTATTACACTGGCATCATGTTGAGAAAGTGAGCAGCCTGAATTAAAGGTAGGCAAATCAAACAATGACAAACTGAATTTATACAAAAAAAAAGAATATCTAAATCTTCCTATAGGAATAGAGTATCATCAGAAGGTAAACAAAGCATTATTGAGACCCAAGGATAACATGTCAAGCTAATTCATATAAAGATAGCAAAGCCGATAATATGTGATAATATAAAACTGTCATAACCCAAAAATTTAAATTTTTAGGAAGGTCACAAGAGAAACCTCAAGAAATCTTAAGTTTTAAGTCTTGGTAATATGGGACAAGTGCATGATAATGCAAGTTCAGAGGTTAGCAATTTTGTATAGCAAATTAATCACAAATTAATGTAGAAAATTTAAAATTAATTTTGTGATGAATAAAAAAGTAATTAAAACCGCAAAAACTAATTCTTCTAAATTTTCAAATAAATTGGATCGAAGGTAATTGAAAAATTGATAACTCAATTTAGGGTTCAATTCAATTTTCAATAAATTAAAAATAGGGCTATGGGATTATAGATTCTCACAATATTTAACTAACAATAATTATTTTGCGCTCAATAATAAAAGATCGCACAGGTGGAACAAATTCGAACAAATCTCAAGAGAGCAGGAAAATCCACATAACGATTAACCAGAATAAAGGTTTTGCTGAAATTCGTACTAGGTCCAAGAAGTTCAGAGATCATTTTGTAATTTTCACAAAATTAAGGTACTATGAGCCAACAGGGCCGCTCAGGTGGCACGGGATCGCACGTGATGGTTCAATAATGCAAGTTGGCAATGAGCACAACCGTCTATACAACTTAATGAGCATCTCATGCTTGCAGGGAACGATCGGCGAGGCGATCATGTGGACGATATGGCTCAAGAGGCGGTCGTGTTGCTCAGGTTCAGCATAGGCGCGAGCACAGCAATCGGCTTAGATGATGCGATCAACACACAAGCTAGCTCAGATGTAACAAGGACTTACGCTGTCGGAGAGAAACGGGAGCCGTAAGGGCGATCGATGCAGGCGCCTCGGTCGACGTGGTCAACAGTCAAGGGGGAGTGACAAAAATGGCGCGACTCGGTGTGACCCTGCAATTGCAGATGATGAGCAAAAGTCGGCAAGCAAGGTGGACAAACACTGGTTCAAATCGGACGTGTTCAAGGATAGCGCAGTTGGCGTGTGTTTGACAGCAGAAATTGGCAATGTAGTCGAATGGAGTGAATGCATAGAGGGAATCGTATAGGAATGGAGGGAATTAACCCGGTGGGGATGAGCTTGAGCGAAAAGGTGGAGTTTAGGGATTCTTACCCAAGACTCAAGCCCTTCCCTATCCAAAATATTGATTCATTCCAAAATCAAATGATCTCAAGGGAGAAGATAAATAAAGTTTATTCAGTATTAAGAAAATAAAAGATAACAAGAAGGCATTTATATGCACCTTCATACAAACTGACTTAATAAAAAAAATATATATGATGCAATAATTTTCTCACACAAATAAGAAAATACTAAACATCATACCTAAAATAACAATTATAGAAATAGAAGCAACTAATACAAAATACGTGCAAGAAATAAAATCATCCCAAAATAAAATCTCCCTTCAATCATAATAAATGAGGAGATTTCCAATCCACCAAGTTAACAATCTGCAGCATCCATCTTTCTAAATCTATCCTGACCATCCGTTGATCTATATCGAAGCAATATGGCTAGATCTCAGTCGTCAATAATAAACCCTGTCAGGAATGAATTGACGGTCGATCATAGTGTCCCCACTACTTGGAGTCCCCTAATTATTTCTAGCATAACTAAAAAAAGGGGACATTTGCTATGTTGAATTCATGAAATAAAACTACATGAGCTTACATGCATGAGAGCATGTACAACTGACAAGCTTAATAAGAAAAATCCACCAAATGGAATTTTAGGTTCATTTTCTAGGAACTAATCTGCTAAGTCTTTTGTACACAATTACTAATAAACAGATAATTTAAATTACCATAAGGTTGTGTGGTCATCATTGTAACATTTCAATTTTTCAAGAATCTACTATCATCATTAGGCTACATAGGATGATGAATCAATTCTCAAACAAACATATAAAGACAATATATAGGTTGATTCAAAACCCGGGTAAAAAGTTAAACCAACTCAGTCTGAACTGAAAAGGCTAGTCTGGGTTAGATCCAAATCTTAAACAGCTTTCCAATCATTTAAGTCTGGAACCTAGACAAACTATATTAGTTGCTATTTTTACCCTCAAATAACTAGTTTCCATCAACTTATGCATTGTAAGTACATACGTTGTGAATGTCATGGACGTGATGACAATGCACTGAAATCCAACATACATTTGTAATCTTCATCACAATGCATAATTTAATTAAGCCAAACGATCTCAATTACTAAATTTCTACAAAGGAAAAAAGCCAGTGTCACAAACAGGGAATATAAGTCTAAGGCTAATCTAAAGAAATACAACCTCCTGAAATATCTTTCTCCAGCATTTTCAAGACATTTGCTGAAGGAGGCGATTTAGAAAGTGCAGCACCCAAGCAACTCAGGGCAGTTCCCTGCAGATGGACTTTATATGTAGAAAAATTGGATAAAACTCTATGACTGATTCAAACAAAGAAAACTAACCATTAGTCCAACATGCTCAGTTTTAAATGTAAGATCATTCATTATCCAATCTTTTACAGAAGCAACTGTAGTCCACAAAAGATTCTCTGGCATTCGAGAATATCTGTTTGACAGGACGGAATGAAATGTCCAGAATATAAGACAAATTTTCTACAAGCATTATATGTAATATTTAAAAAATAAAGTGGAAGTAAGAAAATATCTGAAGAGCAGAACAAAGAAAACAGGCAAAAGGGTGATGAATGTTGGCAGAGGCAATTGTAGAGAGATTGAAAATCTTAATAATTATGTTAATCTTCAGTTGTGTGCTCAAGGAAAAGAAACATACGGAGTAGCAGAAATCAGAAGTAACAAGACTTTGAACAGTGATATTAGCAATCCGTCATGACTTTCATGCTTTATCAAGTAAAGTATTCCTGCAGAACAAATAAAAATTTTAGAGCCAAAGTAGAATGTGGACCCTCAACACTTGTGATCATTAAAGCCTTAAGTGCGCTTGAAAATGTAGATTGAGTTCACATTACAGGAGGGTTTTAAGATTTTACGAAAATATTTTAAGTGTATGCTGTTTGCAAATCAGAAATTAACTGTTCAAACAGTGGAAGTCATCTGTCAACTTATAGTTATCATCATAGACACCATGCGGCCGAATAAAATGCAAAATGCAAATATTGAGATCAATAATTTAAATGTAACATATCTCATATAAGCACAATAATTTCATAGATCAAGTAAATGAAAAAAAAAAATCCAAATCCCACAAAGAAACTACCAACACAACAACAACCAAGCCTTTATCCCACAAAGAAACCAATTTATAATAAATTATAGTTTATCAATTTAGGCTACCACAAGTCAAGTTTGTTTCAATTAATCAAATTTGAGGTTCAAAAACAAGATAAGTCTCTCAAAATACAATCCAGCAATACTCAATTAAATTTCCAATTTCTCAATTAAAGCAAATCAAATAATCCAAATGAAAATAATTTCAATTGGATTTCAATTAACCAGAAGCATATGAAAATTGAAATGAAATTATACCTTAATCGAAGCTCTGAATCAATTCAAATGGAGACTTCTCCAGGTCAATAACCAAAGCTTGATGATTTCAAATAATATTGATGCTTATGTCATTGGTGTGTAAAGGGGTCTCGTTGGTCACGTGTAAATCATGAGGAAATTAATGAGGTCTGCCTTCATGGGAATTCATAGGTTCACCTCAGGGATTCTCTTCTTGTGAAGCCAAGCAGTAGATTTGACAGAGGAAGTATGAATTTTCTTGCAGGTTAATGGAGAGGGCCAATTTACAATTATGTGCCCACCAACCAAACCAACAGAAAGAGCAAATCATCCTTGAAGAGCTAGGAGTTATCTACTTGTAATCGAGTATATCAACAGTATTTGGTTCGCTGGAAGGGTTGTCCTTCAGTAGAGGATTCATGGGTTTATAGATATGAGCTGCCAAACATATTAGAGCAATATCAGCTTACTTTAGACTTTCTCAATGGGGTCAAGTTTTCCCCACTAAGGCCCTGTTTGGTTGGAGGCCAGGCGATAGCCAAAATAGCCTTCAACTACTTTATTTAAAATAATAATAATAAAAAATTAAGTATAATGTGTTAAAAATTATGTAGAATATAATATAAAATAAATATTTTATATTAAAGTTTATATATTGAGGATTAAAAATAATTTTTTTAATAAAATAATTAGAAGCTATTTTGGTCATAGTCATAACTAAAATGGCCTCCAACCAAACAGGGCCTAAGGGGGAATTGATGTAGACACTTATGAAGCCCATTATGGCTAGGTTATTAGAGCCAAAGCAAATCTCATACTTTCCATCTAGATGGCTTGAACTAATATTGAGTTGCTTTATCTAATCCATCTTGTTCAATAATTTATTTCAGCTTGAGTTAAGTTCGGTTCGAGTTCAATTTAGTTATGATTAATCAAATATATTCGCTTAAGCCAGTCGAGTTTAGATTTAGTTAATTTCTTGTTTAGTCCACCATCATTCATGTCAAGTGATGCTGTTGGGGACAACTTCCCTATTTATTAGCACTAGAGTTTGTAATTATTTAATAATCTGGTGAAAGAAATTAAATTGCTCACACCAAATGTTGGTTTGATCGGTCAAAAACAATGTATCATCATAAAATGGCACAATGAAACATGCTATAAATTTGAACTTCTTGCACTTCATGCAGTCTTTATTCATTTTCCTTCAAAACAACTACCAAGTTAACAGCAGGCGTTTGGTCAAACAAAAGTGCCAATCACCTGTATGTAACTGCACTAATATTTGGCCTATCGTTAACATATCAATTAAAATACAAAATAGAGTTTTCAGAGTTTGCTAAAAATGAATTAATAATAAATTAATAGATGACTATACAAATATACATAAGGGTGTATTAGCAAGTTAATAGAAACGCACTGGCCTGATTTTCCTTTAGAACTACCAAGTTAACATCAGGAGTTTGGTCAAACAAACTTGCCAATCACCTGTATGTAACTGCACTAATATTTTCCCTAGCGAGCTGGAAAGTGTTGTAAATGCCCCAGATCTAGTTGATTCTCTGTGGTCTGCTACCTGAAGAAAAACAACTGAATTCCCATCCAACATTGTGATTAAAGTTGAAGCTGACGCAATCCTAATCTGCAAGCACAGGTTGGAAAAATGTATCTTCATTGATATAAAATATGAGGAAAAGAACTATGCTAAAGCAAACAAAAATGTGTTCAAACAAATAGAACACCAAATAACAAATGTCTACTTTGAAACAGCCGGTGACATAAAAAACAAAGAGTTTTTGAAAGTTTAAATAACATAATTACATGCAATGACGATTAAATCCTAAAAATTCTGCCTGTAGTAATTTCTTTAATTTCATGGTCATAACTGAATTTCCAAGGATAAAGTTTCACTTCTGGAAAATTGTGTATGCAGAATGACAATAATCAACAAGATCCAGAGAAATGACAAACAAGATACAGAACTTAGGCCCTGTTTGGCAATGGACTAAAAATCGTGGCTAAAATTACCCATAGCCAAAATCTTAAATTTATTTTAAAAAAACTTAAAAAATTATTTTATATCTCATCTCACACAAATTCCAACATTAAACAATCACTTTATTTCACATCTAACACAATTCTCAATAAATTAATCAACTTTATTTCACATCATACACAATTTTTAATATAATCAACTTACTTTATTTCACATCATGCACATTTTTTAAAAATCACTAAAAATTCCAACCAAATCTTCTTTTTTTTTCTTATTACCAAACAGAGCCTTAAAGAATATTACCTTCACTATGGGATCGAAAACCAAGCATGACATGAGAGTTTGCTGATGCCTCCTGCATAAATACTGTCTTAAGTTCACCAAAGGGATTGATAATGAAACATGATGTTACAAACTACACAAAGAAGTCAAGAAATTTTACCTGGGTTGCAACACATCATTCTCAGGCAACAGAAGAGTCCAGAGAGACGAGATTGACTTAGGCTCGGCAATACAAAGATCCTTCAGAGACAAGCAGCGACAAGCAGATAAAAGTTATTATGCAAGACAGACTTGCATAACAGCAAATTGCTAGAGAAGATTTGGCCAATTCCTACTCTGACCTCAGAAAACTAGTGAAGAGTAGAATGTCATGGTTGTAGGATATACCAAGGAAAATGACGGAGCAATAAAAAAGATGAACGAAGCTAACTACTTAATTTAGTCTAAAAAAATCAATAAAGCAAACTGAAAAAGCACAAAGCATAGTAAATCCAGTATTTGATGTCATAAATATCATAAACAAAAGTATCCAGTCCAACAAAAGGTACATCCAGATTGGATGGTAACTATTCTTCTAACTAATTTTAAATATAATAATATGGCCAAAAAAGCAAAAGAGCTAAGCATGGATGAAATCTTATCTATAAAATTCCAATTTTGTAGAAAAAATTAAACAGAAATGATTAAGACAAATTCCTCTGGTATTCAGATTTACAATGTAATTTATGATCAACACGCATGAGATATAACAGAAAAAAAAAGATGCTTAAAGAGCAGAAAAAGGCAGTGAAATAAGTATGAAGAGCTGAAAGAAGTTCTAAGCAGAATACAAAGTACTAGTTATCAAAAAAATAAATAAACAAATAACACAAAGTACTGATTTTAAAGATGAGTGTCAACGATCAACTGATAGGCCCATTAGACATGGTAAAGTGGGCCAGAATAGGCATTGTGTAAGATAATAGGATAAAAAAGCAGATGCAAAACAAGATATCATGGAACATAGATGCTAGTATCAAAAAATAAATAAGTAAAACCATTTTTTACATGTCTTTTTTTTTTGGATACTAAGGTCTGAAATTTGTTATCAAAAGCTAAACATTAGCAAAAGTTCTACCAAGTATTACATGCTGCAATTTCAGGCAAAAAGTTAAACAACTGATTGGAGACAATTAACACAGAGCAAGTGGAATACTTGTATGCACAAAACTGCAGCTAGTCTGGCTTTGGAACTACGATAACGATCACCATCATTCGGAGTTATATCGCCATCACTATGATCTGAATCTGACGACAAAAGATTGAGTCTACAAGAATCGTAATCAGAAGAGCTCCCGTCACAAAGTAAGTGCATCTTAGTTTCTTCTCTTCTCCTCAGATGGGGCGGTTTGTAAGGAACTCGCCCACTTATTTGTGGGTCCTTCATGCCATACATCAGGTTTGCAGAACTAATCTCTTTATTTTTTGATTCCAGACAAGTAGTTACGAAAGAAGATCTACTAGGGAGACCATATGCAAAGAACATCTGCAATGTTGTAACAAAGCTTGCCACCTTGCAAAATTTTTAAACAAAAAAGAGAAACCTTTAGAACAAAACAGACAAAAAATTAAGGCAAGTTGGATGACAAATATATAGGGTAATTACATCTAGCCCTTAAGGTAGCAACCTTATTCCACAAGGGTCCATAAAACTAAAAACGTTCCATTTGAGTCCCTCTTGCTCAAAAGTTGTTCCATGTGGGTCCTTTTTTAAGAATCCCCTCATTTTTTTGTCGTTAAATTGTATTAAAAAGAAAATATATATTTAAGCATTTACTTAACAGCTACATCTAACAAAATCCGTTAAAAAGGACTCACATGGAACAAGACGAGGGTTTTCAGTTTCGTAGACCTACGTGGAATAGGAATCCACCTCAAGGTCACAAATATAATTAGCTCAAATACATATGATACAAACGCACATGTGCTGAAAGGGAACCTTTTGGAATTGAAAGAATCAAATGAAGAAGGTGAAAAAGTGTAGCAAAGAATCTGCAAAATGCTAAAGTAAAGTTTAAGAGAGTTATGTTGCATTAGTTCAAATGAGTATTGTAGTACATGACAAAAAGATAAGTACCTGGACATGATACTATCAACAATTACCAAATTCTTTGATGCCAAAAAATCCATCAATTTCCGCATGTCCTGGAATTTAAAACAGAAAATAAGACATTTGAAAAGTAAAAACAATCTTCATAGCAAAAGCATACTAACCTCAACCACAGCATGCCATAGATCTTCTGAAATAGATGCTCCAATTTTAGATAGAGCATCACTCAGAAGCGATAACACAGTAGTTTGAATCTCCCAAATGCTGTTATTTTGAGCTTTGGTAGATCCAACATCAGAAGCATACCAAGATTTACTATTTTTATAGTAAAAAGAAAGCATCTCTGAATTTAAGCATGAGATGACGCAAAGAAGAACTCTTGCCAAGTGCTTGGTCTCTGACATTGAACAATGTCTTCCATAAACCTTAACAGTGAGCCTAAAATACCAAGATATGACAACCAAAAAACAGGTCTCTCATACTTAGTTAAATAATTGAAAAAGTCTTTCTCCATTAGTGAAATCCAGTCATCCAGATATTAGTACATGCTTTTTCATGCAGCAAACAAATAAAAAGATAAACAAAAACCTGAGAATAGCTGAAATATCAGACACTGCTTTCAATCTAGAATCGCTGCACAAGTTGCTTCCCTTATTAGCACTACTAAGTACAATTTCTACTACCAGTTCAACAAAATTGACCATTGCACTCCACGAAGATGAGTTCAACTCCAACCTAATTCTGCAAGTAACATCATGAACCTGTGCCACAAACGAATACAAGAACTAAACAAAACAAGATTGAAAAAAAAAAAGTTCACAGCTGGGATTCTTGAATCACAAATACACTAAAGCAAAAACATTAAGTATTAAGTAACGACTGAGAGCCTAAAATAATTACAAATGTTTAAATATTCACAATTCAGCACATAAATGTTTGAATGTGCACATTCAAAAAATAGGCTAAGATAGCTATTCATTACAAAATGCATGGAAGAAATTTGTTCCAATTTGCTATCTCCCTCCTTCCTCTCCCTCACTTCCAACCACTAGAGTACAATTTCAGAGTTCCTTCTAATGTAGAATTCAAATAAGCAACATTGCAGTATCATCAAAAATAATGTTTGGAAAAAATCAAAGGTAGTGGAGAAAAATCTTCAGATAATCTGCAAATGATTAAGCAATGCATCAAATAGAAGTAAAAAAAAAGAACTTGTACATATGCCAAATATCAAAGATACGTTGATTGGAGCCAAACTAATCTAGATAAATTCTATGTCACTAACATATTAACAACCCGTATAAGAAGTACAGAATGCACCTTCTCCCATTGATATTACAGAATGCAAAAGTGAAGCAAACCATACCACGAAATTTACATTACTAAAGCACAATGCATAACATTTTGCTGTCATAGGAATTTGGAAGTAACTTAAAATTTATGATTATTATCATATCTTTATCAATATTTGAAATTCCCTCCATCTACGGTGTTCACTTCCATCTTCGCATGTACCTCTTGCCACTAACAACAGCCCCTTAGGAACAAAACTCCATTGCAATTCTCCCCACTAATGTTAATGAAAGTAAAATCATTTTATTCATTGAAACAACAAAAACTACAGGCCTCATGGTGCATATTACACTATGAAAGCAAGACCATACATTTCTTCATTTTCAATGTACTCTTTTTATTTGACTCTATTAAGTCTATATAAGAACATATAAAAACACGTGCATTTTATAGCTAACCAAATAGACAAGTTGGCAGCAGAATACCACATTACGGCTCATTACATACATATTAGTATAACTATATTCAAATACCAGAGCATCCAATATATTGATCATGAAGATGACATTAATTTTTATACCGTATGGATGGGACTATACTCAAAACTATCTGTTGGAAACACATAAAGCTACAACAATCTTGACATTGCCAACACAATTCACATAATAATTAAGAAGCCCTGAACTAATGGTTAATAGAAGCTCTGCTTAACAGAAAGAATCAATCCCTAAGCTTACAGAATCCAATTTCATAAACACAAATAAATTTCAGGAAACTCCAAATATTGAAGAACTTTTGAAATCTTTGCAAGAATGAAATGGCCTCATTTCTGTCCAAACCAATAAGTCCAGCAGCATGAACCACTGTTCACATACCCATACAAAATCTTAATTTTCCCAACACTGCTCGCTCCATATTCTATCTCTGTTCACATGGATTTACAACATCTCAAGAGAACTTACTACAACATTACTTTCTCAAAAACATCATATGCTACCTCCACAGCACCTCTTACCAGCTCATTTTCAGGAGGAAGCAGAGAAACATCTATAAGAATAAGGAACTTGCATTATCCACATCGATCGTTAAAACAGATGAAACCTTACAAACGGCAATTAGATCCCAAGCAAACTACAAACTGAACGGAAAGGCTCCAACAAAACAAACTTAAAAGTTTTTCTAAGTTCAACCAATGCCACAGCAAGCAACACTGAATGAAAGCCATACCAGGTGGCATATCTGCAACAAGGGTTCAGAAGCGTCCTGACACCCAGATGCTGTCGATGCCAATTCCAGAAGGAGCATTACATCTGAAGTGACCTAAAGCCATCTCCCTCCGAATCAAAAACAAATGAAACTAAAAGTAACTATCAAGCATAGAATAGAGTGAAAATAAACATCTCACCTCCAGCGTGGGCAAAGCAATAGCGGCGGTCGCAAGGGCATCAACAGATTGAGAGAGAATCAAGCAGCGAAGGAGGGAAAGGATGGCGGAGGGAGGGGGAGAAGTTAGGGTCTCGTCGCGCAGGGTGAGAAACGCCGTTCTCCACGGCCGTACGCCGGGCGAGGAAGACGCCATCGTCGCCAGGATCTCGCGATACGATCGGCTGGCGGCGCCACTAGGTCACGTTATACAAGCCACCGTAGTCCGTGAGGTTGGGAAAAGTCTAAAATTGAAATTTTCAATTTTCAATTTTGGATCTTTTCCTTTTTCCAAAAAAAAATCCAAAATTAAAAATTTAAATTTTCCTTTCAAAGTAAAATAAAAAAATTTATTTTAAGATCCCTTAATTTGGAAGAAATTATTTTTGAGAAACACATATTTGCCTATAATATGGACCACAAATGCATATGAGATTTTGTATAATTTCTTTTACTTAGCATAAACATTATATATATATTTATAGAGCTCAATTCTCTAATTTTTTATTAAATATAAATAATTTTTTAATCAGTATAAATATTTTTTTAATTTTGTATAGCACAATAATGTCTATATTAAGAAAAAGTTAATTAAAAGTTTTCTTATGATCAAGCTTTGTAAGAGGAGATTTGATTAGTGGATTCAAATCGCCTGGACGACATCGTGGTTTTTCTCTCGGATACTCGAGTTTCCACATAAAAATTGTTGGAATCCTGGCGATACGATCGATTTTTCCTGGCAACGGTTTTTTCCCCAACGTTGATTTCCCGGATAAGGAGTATAAAGATGAACTGCTGCAAGGGATTAGGCGTAGAATTTCTTTAGATCATCTCCACTCCAAGTTTTAGGGAGCTGGATGCCTTCAGAAGTCATGAGATAATATGCGTTCGGTCCACCAACCTCGCGCACAATGTACGGGCCTTCCCAGTTAGGCTCAAGCTTGGGAACTCCCAAGTTGCTGCCAGCAAGAAGCCGTCATTTGAGTACCAAATTTCCTTGAACGAAAGTCTTGAGGTTAACCTTGCAGTTGAAATACCTTTCAACCCAGTGCTTGTGCTCTAGGCGCTTGAGTGCAGCCAATTCTCTTTTCTGTTCTAAGAGGTCTAGATCAATACGTCGTGAATCATCATTTTTGCCCATCCAGGTTTGCAGATCTTCGAGATTAAAGTTGGTTGCGATTTCTACTCTGGAGGAGAAGTGTTCTAGCTCAACCGGTATGACTGCATTCATCCCGAATGAAAGGAAAAAGGGACTCCTGAGTGACCTCGGAAGGAGCTGTATTGTAAGCCCATAGAGCGCTTAGTAGTTCTTCTGGCCAGCGGGTTTTGGCACTGTCGAGAAGTTTCTTCAAGATATTTAGGATGATTTTGTTAGCGGCCTCTACCTGCCCATTGGTGTGAGGATGGCAGACGAATGCGTACTTTAGATTGATTTGGTGTTTGCCACAGAAGTCCTGGACCCGCTGATTAGCAAATGGGGTACCATTGTCTGTGATAATTATCATTGGTATGCCATATCTATAGACGATATTAGCCCATAGGAAATTTTTGATATTCTGCGTAGTAGGCTGAGTAAGTGGTTTGGCTTCAATCCACTTTGTGAAGTAGTCGACAGCCACTAGTATCTATTTGTAGTTCCTCATGGTCGTAAGCATTGGGCCCAAGAAGTCCATCCCCTAAACAGCGAAGGGCCAAGACGAATTGATGGGTTTGAGATAGCCGGCGGGCTGCTTGTGCATGTCAGTGTAATACTGGCATTGAGAGCATTTTTTCATGAATGCCTGAGCATCCTTGTGGATATTTGGCCAAAAGAATCCCTGGCGTAGAATTCACATAACCAAACTTCGGCCACGAGCACGAGTTCCACACTCCCCCTTGTGCACAGCCTCCATGACTTCTTGAGCTTCCTCAGACTACAAGCATTTGGTGAGGGGCTTGGCATAAGACCTTCTGTAGAGCTCTCCATTGATGAGGACGTATTTGGCGCTGTCAATCTTTAGTTCTTCGCCTATTGCCTGTTATCGGGCTATGTCCCATCTTTCAGGTAATTGAGGTTCTTGTCCATCCAGCAAGATGGATACTCCTCAGAGTGGATTTTTGTGTATTCGAAATCGGGCCTTTCGAATATTTGAGTTCGGCGGAGGTCGGGGAGCCCCACCTTTGCGAGTCGATCTGCCACTTGATTTTCTTCTCTAGGAATATGCGTCAGGGAGAAATCTTCAAACTGAGAGATTAAGGACTGGATTTATTTCAGATATTTTTTTCAAAACATCATCTTTTATTTCGAATGCTCAATTCACCTGGTTGACGACCAATTGGGAGTCACTGAATACCTGTATGCACTTCATTACCATGCTGATTGCGAAGTTTAGCCTTACGATGAGAGCTTCATCCTCCGCTTGATTGTTTGTAGCCCTGAATTAAAGTATCACGGGCTGGTGTAAGGTGGCTCCCGTTGGGCTGGTTAGAAGAATCCCAGCCCCCTGGGACTGTGATCCAAATGCACCATCGACATGAAGGGACCAGAAATTTATCCGATGTCTGGCAAGTAGTGGCTCTAAAGTAGAAAGCTCGGCGACGAAATTTGCCAATGCCTGTGCCTTGATTGCTGTTCGTGGGACATACTTGATGTCATACTTGCCCAGTTCAATGGACCATTTAAGCAGCCTTCTCGAGATCTCAAGAGCGTGTAGTATCTTCAGGAGTGGTTGATCAGTGATAACCTGGATAGTGTGAGACTGAAAATATGGGCGTAGCTTTCTCGCCGTTATCAGGAGGGCCAGAGCAAGCTTTTCCAACGTGAGGTATCGACTTTCAGCATCCAGGAGTATGTGGCTGATATAAAAGATTGGATGTTGTACCCCCTTATCGTCGTCCATGAGGACCTTCCTTTGGTGCCACTAATATTGGGGACGAGGTTAAATACCTCTTTAGCATTGTGAAAGAATGGCGAACATCGATCCCCAGCTTTTGAGATGAATTTACCAAGGCTGTTAATTCGTCATGCTAGTTTTTGAATCTCTTTTGGCATTTTAGGAGAGGGCATGCTCAGGATCGTCGAGACTTTATCTGAATTGGCCTTTATCCCTCTGGCTGAGACTAGATAGCCCAAAAACTTCCCTGAGGCCGCACTGAAGGTGCACTTGGCAGGATTAAGTTTAAGATTAAACCTTCAGAGGGTGTCAAGTGTCTCCTTGAGGTCGCCGAGGTGTCCCTCTAAGGTTTTATTTTGACTAGGATGTCGTCGACATACGCTTCAAAATTCCTCCCTCTTTGGTTCTTGAAGATGGCATCAATCATACGCTGGTAAGTAGCGCTGGCATTCTTGAGACCAAAAGGCATGACGTTGTAGCAGTATGTGCCAAAGTCAATGATAAAGGCAGTCTTTTCTTCATCTTCTTTAGCCATCCGAATCTGATGGTATCCAGAGAAAGCATTTAGAAAACTCATAACCTCGTACCCGAAAGTACAATTCACCATCGTATCAATGCGTGGGAGAGGGTAAGTGTCTTTGGGGCAGGCTTGATTCAATGTGCGGAAGTCCACGCACATCCTCCACTTTCTGTTGGCATTTTTCACCATGACGACGTTGGTGAGCCATTAGGGGTATTGAATCCCCCTAATGTAACCTGCTCCAAGTAGTTTGTTGACTTCTTTTTTGATAGCGTCCTGCCTCTCCCCCTGCTATCACTCCCTTCTTCTGTTTTGTAGGAGAGGCAGTCTCAGATATATTTAGATGGTGCTCGCAGACAGCCCTATCAATGCCTAAAATATCTTCAGGAAACCATGCAAAGACATCAATGTACTCAAAAAGCATGACAGTGATTTCCGTCAGCTGCTTATCATTCATGGATGAGGATAAGTTTACAACTTTAGAAGAGTCTTCCCCCCCAAGGTTACATTGATGACCCCTTCCTGCGGTACAATAGGTTGAGATTCCTTGGGATCCAATTGATCGAACACGAGCTGTGCGGCGATCTGGAAACACCAGGTAGCTTGCCTGACATCTCCTCTGATGGTGACAACACCACTGGAGGTAGGAAATTTTGCACAGAGGTGAGGAATGAAAATCACTATCCCGAAGGAATTGAGTATCGTCCTTCCAAGGATGACATTGTAGCCTAACTTAGCTCTGATGACAGCGAATCTCACCATGTTCATGGCATAGCCGTTGTCATCACTGAAGGAGACGGGCAAGGCAATGAATCCCAGAGGTTGAACCTTCTCCCCGGAGAAACTGAATAAGGTGGTTCTGGCACGGAGGAGATTTACCTTCTTGAACCCCATTTGGAGGAAAACAGATTCGAACAGAATATCGGCGGCACTCCCAGAGTCGAGGAGCACTCGTCGAACATCAAAATCAGCTATACTGGCGACGACCACGATGAGATCATTGTGCATGTTGCCCTGCTGGGGAAGATCTTCTTGGCAGAAGGTGAGCGGAATGGATGAAGAATGTTGCTCAGATATACCACCAACCTCGGCCTCTTGGCGGCGAGTAGTGACAGGGTCAATGCTAAAAATGACATTGATTGTCCTGGTGGTAGGGGGTAAGGACGCCCTAGTTGGCTGGGGCCTGGAGACGACAAGGCTTTATCAGGAGCCCTAGTAACTTCGGGGGCCTTCCCTTTCTGGGCAGTCATGAAGATCGGTGTCATCTGCATGAACTCCTTGAGTTTGCCCTGATTCGCTAGTTTGTCGAGCAGAGACCTGAAGCCGCTGCATTTGTGAAGCTTGTGCCCGTAGTTCCTGTGGAACTCACAATAGTTATCGGGATCTACTCCGACTGGAGGCGCTGGCTTGGGTCCGGTAGGTCAGACCCAACCTTGTTTAACGGCCGCCACACAGACTTCAGGAAGCGGCCGAGAGAAGATATGTTTCTGGTGCTGGACGTGTCGTGACTTCCCTTCATCTCGATCACAACTCTTAGAAATATGCATCCTAGTGATCGGGGGTTCGTCACCCCGATGTTTTCTTTTTCTCTTCTCCTGCTTGGCTCTAGAAACATCTAGGGGAAAGGACTCAGCATTCTCGAGGAGCATGAATTGGCTGGCTCTAGCCACCAGCTCTGGGTAGCTCTGAGGTTTAGCCAACTATAAGAATTTGGATAGATCCCCCACCTTGAGTCCCCTCCAAAAATTGTGCATGGCCACCACAGGGTCAACATCTTTAGCTTCTGCTGCGGCAGCAAAAAAGTGGTTGGTGTAGTCCCGGAGGCTTTTCCTCTTATCTTGCTTAATGTTGGCGAGTACCATGTCGGAGATGACCATTCAGTTTCGACCGAAGAAATGGGCGATCAACTCCCATTTTAGGTGCTCGTAGGAAAAAATGTGACCTTTGGGCAGCTTGATGAACCAGCTGAATGTCGCCCCTTTCAAATGTTGGCTAGGAGGTGGCACTTAGTGGCTTCGTCCGGCTGGCGGTAACGGACTGCGGCCTCGAACCCTTGTACGTGCTCGCGGCGGTCGGTAGCGCCTCTGTAGGCCTCAAGCCTGGGCGGCCTAAAGTTTTCTGGGATTGGGGCCAGCCGGATGGCGTCAGCAAAAGGAGCATTACCGTCCATCGGTCCCAAGAAGGGGTCAGGCCCATGATGAGGGGCCTGAATGCCTGTAAAGAGGGTCTCTTCCGACCAGAAAAGGAGGGAAAGCAGGTGGAAGGAAAACAGGCTGTGGTAGAGGGTGAGGTGGAAGAGGATTTTGGTGAACCTCCTGAGGGCGAAAAAGGTGTCTGGGCGGTTGAGAAGAGCCAGACATCTAAATAGAAGGCACCGCAACTGGAAGCACAGGAGCAGGAGCAGGGGCCTCGGCAATCGGAGGAAGGGGTACAAGGGCCATCGCTACCGGCGGAAGAGGTTCTCGGGTATTGATAATACTTATAATTACACATCTATTTATCAGTATATCGATCAATTTTATGAGAATAAGCTCTTTTGGGTTTGATTTATGATATATCAATGAATTTGAGTTGAATAATGACGTTTTTGCAGCTATTTATTCAATTACGTTGAATTGAAGTGGAGTACAAGTATTTAGAGTACGATTCATTGCATAATAAATTATTTTAACTGAATACAGGAAATTGTATGAGTATTCAATTAGTTTTTATTATATTTGAAGAAAGTATATGCAATTTGACCTTAATCTCATCTATGAAGGTTTTTTAACATAATTATCTTTTTACACACCTAATGTTTGCTATATTGATGTATTTTAATCGAGAATTAATATTTGGCGATCTATTAGAGATATTTGATTATGTTTTAATGTAATACCTATAATTACATATCTATTTTGTCAGTATATCGATCAATTTTAAGAGAATAGGCTCTTTTAGGGTCTAATTTATTATATATCAATGAATTTGAGTTGAATAATGACATTTTTGCACCTATTCATTGTATTACGTTAAACTTAAGTGCAGTACAAGTATTTAGAGTGCAATTCATTATATAACAAGATATTTTAACTGAATACGAGCAATTGTGTGAGTATTTAATTAGTTTTTATTCTATTTGAAGAGAATTTAATGCAATTTGACTTTAATCTTGTCTATATGAAAAATTTTTAACATAATACTCTGATTACACACCTAATATTTGCTTTATTGATCTATTTGAAAAGCAAATTGATATTTGGCGATCTATTAGGGACATTGGAATGGGTTTTAATGTAATACTTATAATTACACATCTATTTATTAGTATATCGATCAATTTTAAGAGAATAGACTCTTTTAGAGTTCTATTTATGACATATCAATGAATTTTATTTGAAGAGTGATATTTTTGCAAGGTATTCATTGCATTACATTGAATTCAAGTGGAGTACGAGCATTTAGAGTATGACTCAATGCATATTAAATTATTTTAACTGAATACAAGCAATTGTGCGAATATTCATTTATGACATATCAATAAATTTGAGTTGAATAGTGACACTTTTTTCAGGTATTCATTGCATTACATTGAACTCAAATACTCGCATGCATTTGGAGTACAATTCATTGCATAATAACTTTTTTTAACTGAATACAAACAATTGTGAGAGTATTCAATTAATTTTTATTGTATTTGAAGAGAATGTATGTAATTTTTTTTAATCTTGTTTATATAAAGGTTTTTCAACATAATACTCTGATTACACAACTAATATTTTCTATATCGATGTATTTCAATTGACAATGAATATTTGGCGATCTATTAGGATTATTTGATTGCGTTTTAATGTAATATCTATAATTACACATCTATTTATCAGTATATTGATCAATTTTAAAAGAATATGCTCTTTTAGGGTCTGATTTATTTCATATCAATGAATTTGAGTTGAATAGTATTGTTTTTGCATCTATTCATTGAATTACGTTGAATTTAAGTAGAGTACAAGCATTTAAAATACGATTCGTTGTATAATAAGTTATTTTAACAGAATACAAGCAATTGTATGTGTATTCAATTAGTTTTTATTATATTTAAAGAAAATAGATGTAATTTACTTTAATCTTGTCTATATGAAGATTTTTTAATAGATGACTCTGATGACGCACCTAATTTTTGTTATATTGATGTATTTCAATCGAAAATTGATATTTGACGATCTATTAGGTACATTTGCTTGTGTTTTAATGTAATACCTATAATTACGCATCTATTTATCAGTATATCGATCAAGTTTATGAGAATAAGCTTTTTTGGGATCTGATTTATGATATATCAATGAATTTGAGTTGAATAGTGATGTTTTTGCAGCTATTCATTGTATTTAGAGTACGATTCATTGCATAATTAGTTATTTTAATTGAATACAAGCAATTGTGTGAGTATTAAATTAGTTTTTATTGTATTTAAAGAGCATATATGCAATTTAACTTTAATTTTTTTTTCTATATGAAGGTATTTTAACATAATACTCTGATTATAAAACTAATATTTGCTATATTAATGTATTTGAATAGCAAAATTAATATTTGACGTTCTATTAGGGACATTCGACTGCGTTTTAATGTAATACCTAAAATTACACATCTATTTGTCAGTAGATCAATCACTTTTAAGAGAATAGACTCTTTTAAGGTCTGATTTATGACATATCAAAGAAGTTTAGTTAAATAGTGATGTTTTTGCAGCTATTCATTGCATTTAGAGAAGGATTCATTGCATAATAAGTTATTTTGACGAAATACAAGCAATTGTGTGAGTATTCAATTAATTTTTATTGTATTTAAAGAGCATATATGCAATTTCACATAATACTCTGATTATACACCTAATGTTTGTTATATCAATGTATTTCAATCGAAAAATCATATGTGGCGATCTACTAGGGACATTTAATTGTGTTTTAATATAATACCTATAATTACACATCTATTTATCAGTATATCGATCAATTTTAAGAGAATAAGCTCTTTTATGATCTGATTTATAATATATTAATGGATTTGAGTTGAATAGTGAAATGTTTGCTGCTATTCATTGTATTATGTAGAATTCAAGTGGAGTACAAGCATTTAGAGTATGATTTATTGCATAATAAATAATTTTAACTAAATACAAACAATTGTATGAGTATTCAATTAGTTTTTATTGTATTTGAAGTGGATATATGCAATTTGACTTTAATCTTGTCTATATGAAGTTTTTTTAACATAATACTCTGATTACACACGTAATGTTTGCTATATTGATGTATTTCAATCCAAAATTTATATTTGACGATCTATTAGGATTATTTGATTGTGTTTTAATGTAATACCTATAATTACATATCTATTTGTCCGTATATCGATCAATTTTAAGAGAATAGACTCTTTTAAGATCTGATTTAAGATATATCAATGAATTTAAGTGAATAGTGATGTTTTTGCAGCTACTCATTCAATTACGTTTAATTCAAGTGGAGTACAAGTATTTAGAGTACGATACGTTACATAATAAGTTATTTTAACAGAATACAAGCAATTG
>KZ451886.1:2352889-2363471 GCA_002786265.1 Apostasia shenzhenica | reverse complement strand
AATTTGACTTTAATCTTGTCTATATGAAGGTTTTTTAATAGAAGACTCTTATGACGCACCTAATGTTTGCTATATTGATGTATTTCAAATGAAAATTGATATTTGGCGATCTATTAGGGATATTTGATTGTGTTTTAATGTAATATCTATAATTACACATCTATTTGTCAGTATATCGATCAATTTTATGAGAATAAGCTCTTTTAGGGTCTGATTTATGATATATCAATGGATTTGAGTTGAATTGTGACGTTTTTGCAGCTATTCATTCAATTACGTTGAATTCAAGTGGGGTACAAGTATTTAGAGTACGATTCATTGCATAATAAGTTATTTTAACAGAATACATCCAATTGTGTATATATTCAATTAGTTTTTATTATATTTGAAGAAAATATATGCAATTTGACTTTAATCTTGTCTATATGAAGGTTTTTTAATAGAAGACTATAATGATGCACCTAATGTTTGCTTTATTGATGTATTTCAATTGAAAATTGATATTTGGCGATCTATTAGGGACATTTAATTGTGTTTTAATGTAATACTTATAATTACACATCTATTTATCAGAATATCGATCAGTTTTATGAGAAAAAGCTCTTTTATGGTTCATTTATTATATATCAATGAATTTGCGTTGAATAATGATGTTTTTGCAGCTATTCGTTCAATTACATTGAATTCTAGTGGAGTACAAGTATTTAGAGTACGATTTATTTAATAATAAGTTATTTTTACTGAATACAAGCAATTAAGTGAGTATTCAATTAGTTTTTATTATATTTGAAGAGAATATATGCAATTTGACATTAATCTTATCAATATGAAGGTTTTTTAACATAATAATCTTATTACACACCTAATGTTTGCTTTAGGGACATTTGATTGTGTTTTAATGTAATACCTATAATTACACATCTATTTATCAGTATATCGATCAATTTTAAGAGAATAAGCTCTTTTAGGTTCTGATTTATGACATATCAATGAATTTGAGTTGAATAGTGTTGTTTTTGCAGCTATTCATTGAATTACGTTGAATTCAAGTGGAGTACAAGCATTTAGAGTACGATTCGTTGCATAATAAGTTATTTTAACTAAATACAAGCAATTGTGTAAGTATTCAATTAATTTTTATTGTATTTGAAGAGAATATATGTAATTTTACTTTAATCTTGTCTATATGAAGATTTTTTAATAGAAGACTCTGATGACACACCTAATGTTTGCTATATTGATGTATTTCAATCGAAAATTGATATTTGACGATCTATTAGGGACATTTGATTGCATTTTAATGTAATACATATAATTACACATCTATTTATCCGTATATCGATCAATTTTATGAGAACAAGCTTTTTTAGGGTCTAATTTATGATATATCAATGAATTTTAATTTGAATAGTGACAGTTTTGTAGCTATTCATTCAATTACATTGAATTCAAGTGGATTACAAGTATTTGGAGTACAATTCGTGACATAACAAGTTATTTTAACAGAATACAAGCAATTGTGTGTGTATTCAATTAGTTTTTATTGTATTTGAAAAGAATATATGTAATTTGACCTTAATCTTATCTATATGAAGGTTTTTTAACATAATAATCTTATTACACACTTATTGTTTGCTATATTGATTTATTAGGGACATTTGATTGCGTTTTAATGTAATATTTATAATTACACATCTATTTATCTGTATATCAATCAATTTTAAGAGAATAGGCTCTTTTAGGGTCTGATTTATGATATATCAAAATTTATGATATATCAATGAATTTGAGTTGAATAGTGACAGTTTTGTAGCTATTCATTAAATTACGTTGAATTCAAGTGGAGTACAAGTATTTAGAGTACGATTCGTGACATAACAAGTTATTTTAACAGAATACAAGCAATTGTGTGTGTATTCAAATAGTTTTTATTGTATTTGAAGAGAATATATGCAATTTGACTTTAATCTTATTTATATGATGGTTTTTTTAACATAATGCTCTATTTACAAACCTAATGTTTGCTATATTGATGTATTTTAATCAAAAATTGATATTAGGTGATCTATTTGGGACATTTGATTGTGTTTTAATGTAATACTTTTAATTAAACATCTATTTATCAGTATATCGATCAATTGTAAGAGAATAGTCTCTTTTAAGGTCTGATTTATGACATATCAATGAATTTGAGTTGAATAGTATTGTTTTTGCAGCTATTCATTGAATTACGTTTAATTCAAGTGGAGTATAAGTATTCAGAGTACGATACGTTACATAATAAGTTATTTTAACAGAATACAAGCAATTGTGTGTGTATTCAATTAGTTTTTATTGTATTTGAAGAAAATATATGCAATTTGACTTTAATCTTGTCTATATGAAGGTTATTTAATAGAAGACTCTAATGATGCACCTAATGTTTGCTATATTGATGTATTTAAATCGAAAATTTATATTTAACGATCTATTAGGGATATTTGATTGCGTTTTAATGTAATACATATAATTACACATCTATTTATTAGTATATCGATCAATTTTATGAGAATAAGCTTTTTTAGGGTCTGATTTATGATATATTAATGAATTTGAGTTGAATAGTAACAGTTTTGTAGCTATTCATTGAATTACGTTTAATTCAAGTGGAGTATAAGTATTTAGAGTATGATACGTTATATAATAAGTTATTTTAACAGAATACAAGCAATTGTGTGTGTATTCAATTAGTTTTTATTGTATTTGAAGAGAATATATGCAATTTGACCTTAATCTTATCTATATGAAGGTTTTTTAACATAATAATCTTATTACACACTTATTGTTTGCTATATTGATTTATTAGGGACATTTGATTGCGTTTTAATGTAATATTTATAATTACACATCTATTTATCAGTATATCAATCAATTTTAAGAGAATAGGCTCTTTTAGTGTCTGATTTACGACATATCAAAGAATTTGAGTTGAATAGTGTTGTTTTTGCAGCTATTCATTAAATTACGTTGAATTTAAGTGGAGTACAAGCATTGAGAGTACGATTCGTTGCATAATAAGTTATTTTAACAGAATACAAGCAATTGCGTGTGTATTCAATTAGTTTTTATTGTATTTGAAGAAAATATATGCAATTTGACTTTAATCTTGTCTATATGAAGGTTTTTTAATGGAAGACTATGATGACGCACCTAATGTTTGCTATATTAATGTATTTCAATTGAAAATTGATATTTGGCGATCTATTAGGGACATTTAATTGCGTTTTAAATTAACCTATAGTTACACATCTATTTGTCATTATATCGATCAATTTTATTAGAATAAGCTCTTTTATGCTCTCATTAATGATATATCAATAAATTCGAGATGAATAATGATGTTTTTGTAGCTATTCGTTCAATTACGTTGAATTCTAGTGTTGTACAAGTATTTAGAGTACGATTCATTTAATAATAAGTTATTTTTACAGAATACAAGCAATTGTGTGAGTATTCAATTAGTTTTTATTATATTTGAAGAGAATATATGCAATTTGAACTTAATCTTATCAATATTAAGGTTTTTTAACATAATAATCTTGTTACACACCTAATGTTTTATTTAGGGACATTTGATTGTGTTTTAATGTAACACCTATAATTACACATCTATTTATCAGTATATCGATCAATTTTAAGAGAATATGCTCTTTTAGTGTCTTATTTATGACATATCAATGAATTTGAGTTGAATAGTGTTGTTTTTGCAGCTATTTATTGAATTACGTTGAATTCAAGTGGAGTACAAGTATTTAGAGTACGATTCGTTGCATAATAAGTTATTTTAACTAATACAAGCAATTGTGTGAGTATTCAATTAGTTTTTATTGTAATTGAAGAGAATATATGCAATTTGACCTTAAACTTATCTATATTAGGGTTTTTTAATATAATAATCTTATTACACACCTAATATTTGCTATATTGATGTATTTGAATCGAAAAATGATATTTGACGATCTATTAGGGACATTTGATTGCGTTTCAATGTAATACCTATAATTACACTTCTACTTGTCAGTACATCGATCAATTTTAAGAGAATAGGCTCTTTTAGGGTCTGTTGTATGACATATCAACGAATTTGAGTTAAATAGTGATGTTTTTGCAGCTACTCATTGCATTTAGAGAACGATTCATTGCAGAATAAGTTATTTTAACTGAATACAACCAATTGTGTGAGTATTAAATTAGTTTTTTTGTATTTGAAGAGCATATATGCAATTTGACTTTAATTTGGTCTATAAGAAGGTTTTTTAACATAATACTCTGATTACAAACCTAACCTTTGCTATATTTATGTATTTGATTCGCAAAATTAATATTTGACATTCTATTAGGGACATTTGACTGCGTTTTAATGTAATACCTAAAATTACACATATATTTGTTAGTATATCGATCAATTTTAAGAGAATAAACTCTTCTAGGGTCTGATTTATGACATATCAATGAATTTTAGTTGAATAGTAACGTTTTTGCAGCTATTCATCGCATTTTGAGAAGGATTCATTGCATAATAAGTTATTTTAACTGAATACAAGCAATTGAGTGAGTATTCAATAAGTTTTTGTTGTATTTGAAAAAATATATGCAATTTGATTTTAATCTTATCTATATGATAGTTTTTTAACATAATACTCTGATTACAAACCTAATGTTTGCTATATTGATGTATTTTAATCAAACATTAATATTTGGTGATCTATTTGGGACATTTGATTGCGTTTTAATATAATACTTTTAATTAAACATCTATTTATCAGTATATCGATCAATTGTAAGAGAATAGGCTCTTTTAAGGTCTGATTTATGACATATCAATGAATTTGAGTTGAATAGTATTGTTTTTGCAGCTATTCATTGAATTACGTTTAATTCAAGTGGAGTACAAGTATTTAGAGTACGATACGTTACATAATAAGTTATTTTAACAGAATACAAGCAATTGTATAAGTATTCAATTAGTTTTTATTGTATTTGAAGAGAATATATGCAATTTTACTTTAATCTTGTCTATATGAAGGTTTTTTAATAGAAGACTCTGATGATGCACCTAATGTTTGTTATATTGATGTATTTCAATCGAAAACTGATATTATACGATCTATTAGGGATATTTGATTGTGTTTTAATGTAATACATATAATTACACATCTATTTATCAGTATATCGATCAAGTTTATGAGAATAATCTTTTTTAGGGTCTGATTTATGATATATCAATGAATTTGAGTTGAATAGTGACAGTTTTGCAGCTATTCATTCAATTACGTTGAATTCAAGTGGAGTACAAGTATTTAGAGTACGATTCGTGGCATAACAAGTTATTTTAACAGAATACGAGCAATTGTGTGTGTATTCAATTAGTTTTTATTGTATTTGAAGAGAATATATGCAATTTGCCCTTAATCTTATCTATATGAAGGTTTTTTAACATAATAATCTTATTACACACTTATTGTTTACTATATTGATGTATTAGGGACATTTGATTGTGTTTTAATGTAATACCTATAATTACACATTTATTTATCAGTATATCGATTAATTTTAAGAGAATAGGCTCTTTTAGTATCTGATTTATGACATATCAATTAATTTGAGTTGAATAGTATTATTTTTGCAGCTATTTATTGAATTACGTTGAATTCAAGTGGCGTACAAGTATTTAGAGTACGATTCGTTGCATAATAAGTTATTTTAACAGAATACAAGCAATTGTGTGTGTATTCAATTAGTTTTTATTGTATTTGAAGACAATATATGCAATTTGACTTTAATCTTATCTATATGATGGTTTTTTAACATAATACTCTGATTACAAACCTAATGTTTTCTATATTGATGTATTTTAATCAAAATTTAATATTTGGTGATCTATTTGGGACATTTGATTGCGTTTTAATGTAATACTTTTAATTAAACATCTATTTATCAGTATATCGATCAATTGTAAGAGAATATGCTCTTTTAAGGTCTGATTTATGACATATCAATGAATTTGAGTTGAATATTATTGTTTTTGCAGCTATTCATTGAATTACGTTTAATTCAAGTGGAGTACAAGTATTTAGAGTACGATACGTTACATAATATGTTATTTTAACAAAATACAAGCAATTGTGTAAGTATTCAATTAGTTTTTATTGTATTTGAATAGAATATATGCAATTTTACTTTAATCTTGTCTATATGAAGGTTTTTTAACATAATAATTTTATTACACACTTATTGTTTGCTATATTGATTTATTAGGGACATTTGATTGTGTTTTAATGTAATATTTATAATTACACATCTATTTATCTGTATATCGATCAATTTTAAGGGAATAGGCTCTTTTAGGGTCTGATATACGACATATCAAAAAATTTGAGTTGAATAGTGTTTGTTTTTGCAGCTATTCATTGAATTACGTTGAATTCAAGTGGAGTACAAGCATTTAGAGTACGATTCGTTGCATAATAACTTATTTTAACAGAATACAAGCAATTGTGTGTCTATTCAATTAGTTTTTATTGTATTCGAAGAAAAATTATATGCAATTTGACTTTAATCTTGTCTATATGAAGATTTTTTAATAGAAGACTCTGATGACGCACCTAATGTTTGCTATATTGATGTATTTCAATCGAAAATTGATATTTGGAGATCTATTTGGGACATTTGATTGCGTTTTAATGTAATACCTATAATTACGCATCTATTTATTAGTATATCAATCAATTTTATGAGAATAAGCTCTTTAAGTGTCTGATTTATGATATATCAATGAATTTGAGTGGAATAGTGACGTTTTTTGCAGCTACAAATTCAATTACGTTGAATTCAAGTGGAGTACAAGTATTTAGAGTACGATTCATTGCATAATAAGTTATTTTAACTGAATAAAGGTAATTGTGTGAGTATTTAATTAGTTTTTATTATATTTAAAGAGAATATATGCAATTTGACCTTAATCTTAACTATATAAAGGTTTTTTTAACATAATAATCTTATTTCACACCTAATTTTTGCTATATTTATGTATTTCAATCGAAAATTGATATTTGGCAATCTATTGGGGACATTTGATTGCGTTTTAATGTGATACATATAATTACACTTCTATTTATTAGTACATCGATCAATTTTATGAGAATAGGCCCTTTTAGGGTCTGTTGCATGACATATCAATGAATTTGAGTTGAATCTTTTGCAGCTATTCATTGCATTTAGAGTACGATGCATTACATAATAAGTTATTTTAACTGAATACAAGCAATTGTGTGAGTATTTAATTATTCTTTATTGTATTTGAATTGCATATATGTAATTTGACTTTAATCTTGTCTATATGAAGGTTTTTTAACATAATATTCTGATTACAAACCTAATGTTTGCTATATTGATGTAATTGAATCGCAAAATTAATATTTGGCGTTCTATTAGGAATATTTGACTGTGTTTTAAAGTAATACCTAAAATTGCACATCTATTTGTCTGTATATCGATCACTTTTAAGAGAATAGACTCTAGGGTCTGATTTATAACATATCTAAGAATTTAAGTTAAAAAGTGATATTTTGGCAGCTATTCATTGCATTTAGGGAAGGATTAATTGCATAATAAGTTATTTTAATTGAATACAAGTAATTGTGTGAGTATTCAGTTAGTTTTTATTGTATTTGAAGAGCATATATGCAATTTAATTTTAATATTATCTATATGAAGGTTTTTTAACATAATACTCTAATTACACACCTAATGTTTGCTATATTATTGTATTTCAATTGAAAAATAAAATATGGCGATCTATTAGGGATATTTGATTGCGTTTTAATATAATACCTATAATTGTACATCTTTTTGTAAGTATATTGATCAATTTTAAGAGAATAAGCTCTATTAGGATCTGATTTATGATATATCAATGAATTTGAGTTGAATAGTGAAATATTTGCTGCTATTCATTGCGTTACGTAGAATTTAAGTGGAGTACAAGCATTTAGAGTATGATTTATTGCATAATAAGTAATTTTAACTAAATACAAACAATTGTATGAGTATTCAATTAGTTTTTATTGTATTTGAAGAGCATATATGCAATTTGACTTTAATCTTGTCTATATGAAGTTTTTTTAACATACGTAAGTTTTTTTAACAATTGTCTATATGCAATTTGACTCTGATCTTGTCTAGATGAAGGTTTCTTAACATGATACTATGATTACACACCTAATGTCCGTTATATTGATGTATTTTAATCGAAAATTGATATTTGGCGATCTATTAGGGGCATTTGATTGCGTTTTAATGTAATACCTAAAATTATACATTTATTTGTCAATATATTGATCAATTTTAAGAAAATACGCTCTTTTTGGGTCTGATTTATGACATATTAATGAATTTGAGTTGAATAGTATCGTTTTTGCTCCTATTCATTGCATTTTAAGAAAATACGCTCTTTTTGGGTCTGATTTATGACATATTAATGAATTTGAGTTGAATAGTATCGTTTTTGCTCCTATTCATTGCATTTAGAGAAGAATTCGTTGCATAATAAGATATTTTAAATGAATAGAAGCAATTATGTGTGTATTCAATTAGTTTTTATTGTGTTTGAAGAAACAATATATGCAATTTGACTTTAACCTTGTCTTTATGAAGATTTTTTAATAGACGACTCTGATGATGCACCTAATGTTTGCAATATTGATGTATTTCAATCGAAAATTGATATTTGGCTATCTATTAGGGATATATTTGATTGCGTTTTAATGTAATACCTATAATTACACATCTATTTGTCAGTATATCGATCAATGTTATGAGAATAAGCTTTTTTAGGGTCTGATTTATGACATATCAATGAATTTGAATTAAATAGAAATGTTTTTGTAGCTATTCATTCAATTACGTTGAATTCAAGTGGAGTACAAGTATTTAGAGTACAATTCTTTGCATAATAAGATATTTTAACAGAATATAAGCAATTGTGTGAGTATTCAATTAGTTTTTATTGTATTTGAAGAGAATATATGCAATTTGACTTTAATCTTATCTATATGAAGGGTTTTTAACATAATAATCTTATTACACACCTAATATTTGTTATATTGATGTATTTCAATCGAAAATTGATATTTGGCGATCTATTAGGGACATTTGATTGCGTTTTAATATAATACCTATAATGACATCTATTTATTAGTATATCGATCAATTTTATGAGAATAAGCTCTTTTAGGGTCGGATTTATGATATATCAATAAATTTGAGTTGAATAGTGACGTTTTTGCAGCTACTAATTCAATTACGTTGAATTCAAGTGGAGTACAAGTATTTAGAGTACCATTCATTGCATAATAACTTATTTTAACTGAATACAAGCAATTGTGTGAGTATTTAATTAGTTTTTATTGTATTTAAAGAGAATATATGCAATTTGACCTTAATCTTAACTATATGAAGATTTTTTAACATAATAATCTTATTACACACCTAATATTTGCTATATTGATGTATTTTAATCGAAAATTGATATTTGATAATCTATTGGGGACATTTGATTGCGTTTTTATGTGATACCTATAATTACACTTTTATTTATTATTACATCGATCAATTTTAACAGAATAGGCTTTTTTAGGGTTTGTTGCATGACATATCAATGAATTTGAGTTGAATAGTGATGTTTTTGCAGCTATTCGTTGCATTTAGAGTTTGATTCATTGCATAATAAGTTATTTTAACTGAATACAAGCAATTGTGTGAGTATTTAATTAGTTTTTATTGTATATGAAGAGCATATATGCAATTTGACTTTAATCGTGTCTATATGAAGGTTTTTTAACATAATACTCTTATTACAAACCTAATGTTTGCTATATTGATGTATTTGAATCGCAAAATTAATATTTGGCGTTCTATTAGGGACATTTGACTGCGTTTTAATGTAATACCTAAAATTGCTCATCTATTTGTCAGTATATCGATCACTTCTAAGATAATAAACTCTTTTAGGGTCTTATTTATAACATATCAAAGAATTTAAGTTAAGAAGTGATGTTTTGGCAGCTATTCATTGCATTTAGAGAAGGATTTATTGCATAATAAGTTATTTTAACTGAATACAAGCAATTGTGTGAGTATTCAATTAGTTTTTATTGTATTTGAAGAGCATATATGCAATTTAATTTTAATCTTATTTATATGAATATTTTTTAACAAAATACTCTGATTACACACCTAATGTTTGCTATATTATTGTATTTCAATCGAAAAATGATATGTGACGATCTATTAGGGATATTTGATTGTGTTTTAATGTAATAACTATAACTATATTTTTTTTTGTTAGTATATCGATCAATTTTAAGAGAATAAGCTCTATTAGAATCTGATTTATGATATATCAATGAATTTGAGTTTAATAGTAAAATTTTTGCTGCTATTCATTGCGTTACGTAGAATTCAAGTGGAGTACAAGCATTTAGAGTACGATTCATTGCATAATAAGTTATTTTAACTGAATACAAGCAATTGTGTGAGTATT
>KZ451886.1:2235069-2352162 GCA_002786265.1 Apostasia shenzhenica | reverse complement strand
TTATTTTAACTGAATACAAGCAATTGTGTGAGTATTTAATTAGTTTTTATTATATTTGAATAGCATATATGCAATTTGATTTTAATCTTGTCTATATTAATTTTTTGTTAATATAATACACTGATTACAAATCTAATGTTTGCTATATTATTGTATATTTTAATCGAAAATTAATATTTGGTGATCTTTTAGGGATTTGATTGGGTTTTATTGGAATAGTTATAATTACACATCTATTTATCAGTATATTGATCAATTTTAAAAGAATATGCTCTTTTAGGGTCTCATTTATGACATATCATTAAATTTTAATTGAATAGTAATTTTTTGGCATATATTTATTGAATTACATTGAATTCAAGTGGAGTACAAGCAGTTAGAGTATTCAATGCATAATAAGTTATTTTAACTGAATACAAGCAATTGTGTGGGTTTTAAATTAATTTTTATTGTCTTTAAAGAGAATACATGCAATTTGACTTTAATATTGTCTATATGAAGCTTTTTTAACAGAATACTCTGATTACACACCTAATGTTTGTATATTAATGTATTTCAATCGAAATTGATATTTGACGATTTATTAGGGACATTTGATTACGTTTTAATGTAATACCTAAAATTACATATCTATTTGTTAATATATCGATCGATTTTAAGAGAATAGGCTATTTTAGGGTCTGATTTATGACATATCAATGAATTTGAGTTGAATAGTAATGTTCTTGCAGCTATTCATTGAATTACGTTGAATTCAAGTGGAGTACAAGCATTTGTGAGAGTATTCATTTAGTTTTTATTATATTTGAAGAGAATATTTGCAATTTGACTTTGATCTTGTCTATATGAAGGTTTTTTAACATAATACTCTGATTACAAACTTAATGTTTGATATATTATTGTATTTCAATCGAAAATTAATATTTTGTGATCTATTAGGGACATTTGATTGTGTTTTAATGTAATACCTATAATTACACATCTATTTATCAGTATATCGATCAATTTTAAGAGAATAGGCTCTTTTAGGGTCTGCTTTATGACATATCAATGAATTTGAATTGAATAGTGTTGTTTTTGCAGCTATTCATTAAATTACGTTGAATTCAAGTAGAGTACAAGCATTTAGAGTACGATTCGTTGCATAATAAGTTATTTTAATAGAATACAAGCAATTGTGTGTGTATTCAATTAGTTTTTATTGTATTTGAAGAAAATATATGCAATTTGACTTTAATCTTGTCTATATGAGGTTTTTTTAATAGAAAACTCTGATGACGCACTTAATGTTTGCGATATTGATGTATTTCACTTGAAAATTAATATTTAGTTATCTATTAGAGACATTTGATTGCGTTTTAATGTAATACCTATCATTACACATCTTTTTATCAGTATATTGATCAATTTTAAGAGAATAGGCTCTTTTAGGGTCTGATTTATGACATATCAATGAATTTGAATTGAATAGTAATATTTTTGCAGCTATTCATTGCATTACGTTGAATTCATGTGGAGTACAAGCATTTAGAGTACGATTCGTTGCATAATAAGTTATTTTAACAGAATACAAGCAATTGTGTGAGTATTCAATTAGTTTTTATTGTATTTGAAGAGAATATATGTATTTATTCTTTAATCTTGTCTATATGAAGGATTTTTAACAGAAGATTCTGATGACACACCTAATGTTTGCTATATTGATGTATTTCAATCGAAAATTGATATTTGGCGATCTATTAAGGATATTTGATTGCATTTTAATGTAATACCTATAAGCTTCCTCAATGGAAATCCTTCCTACATAGTCATTTGATTGTGTTTTATTGTAATACTAGGAAAAACCGTCGCCAGGGTTTAGGGTTTAGGATCTCCTCTTCCTGCCAAGAAGACGCCATCGTCGCCAGGATCTCGCGATACGATCGGCTGGCGGCGCAACTAGGTCACGTTATACAAGCCACCATAGTTCGTGAGGTTGGGAAAAGTCCAAAATTGAAATTTTATTTTTTCAATTTTGGATCTTTTCCTTTTTTCAAAAAAAAACCAAAATTAAAAATTTAAATTTCCATCCAAAGTAAAATAAAAAAATTTTATTTTAGGATCCCTTAATTTGGGAGAAATTATTTTTGAGAAAACACCACATATTTAATAGCCTATAATACCACAAATGCATATGAGATTTTGTATAATTTTTTTTTTACTTAGCATAAACATTATATATATATTTATAGAGCTCAATTCTCTAATTTTTTTATTTAATATAAATATTTTTTAAATTAGTATAATTATTTTTTTAATTTTGTATAGCACAATAATGTCTATATTAAGAAAAAAATTTATTCTAAGTAAAAAAAATCATATTAGGTAAAATATTTAACGAAGTTAATAGACTATTTAATCGATTGTGCTCACTTGCCTTACCATATAATATCTCAACTGCTTATAGAGTGACGTCCAAAATTTTAAATATTATAAATATTATAATTTATATAATAAAATAGTGTTCTGAGTACTTTTCGACACTTATGATATTAAACATTTTTATATTAATATATATTATATTTGAGTGATTGGTGTATCTAATTAATAAATTAAATTTAGATTGAAATGAATTAAAAAGAATTTAGTATTGAGAAATTAGGGTTAAGGGATAATAACTAATTTGGACCTATATGTAAGAATTTTAAACATAGAAGCATTAATTTACAATTTCGCCAAATTTCCTTTTATCATTAATAAATTATATATACTTATTTGATATTTTAATATTTTTAAAATTTTTAAAGTTAAATGGGCCTAACTCATTATGAAATTAATCGCACGTAGAACTTTCTTCACTATTCATGATGATATAAGATTTGAGCTAAGGTGACATCAAATCGACAACAAATAGATATAATTTTTTTGGCCGAAAAAATATAATTTATATGATTTATTATATATAATATTTAGATTTTTTTGCATTTAATTTGATGACAGAAAAATAACTGAAGTCTTCTATTTCAGCAATTGGATCGATCCTAAATTAAGGTGAGGGGGGACCAACTCATGTGATTTGTTTGTTAATTGAATACCTATTTTTATTAAAATTATTATGTTTTAATGGTTGCACTATATGAATGAATTTATGCAGTAAATTGGCTATACAGCATGCTTTTTATAAAATACTGTGACCACATTGAGATAATGCTATTATATGCGTCATTATTATATTTTATAGAAGTATTTTGCTATGTAGAATATTAGCATTGAATGAATGATGTATACTGATAGCAATAAAAATAGGAGTACTTAAATTAGATATTGTTAATTTCTAGCTCCTATATTGTGATTGTATTGTATAGAGGCTTTTCTATTACACTACTAACAGAAGTAAATCCTCGATTGAGTATACAGTATTGAGGTTTTTTCATTGCAATATTGATTGAAGTAAGTTCTCGAGTTGCCACAAATTAATACTGATGTTAAGACTAACCTAAGACTTTCCCATTGCACTACTGGAAGTAAGTTTCTCGGTCAAGTTGTGATTGAGGAATTAGATAATAGTTTAAAGCATCTCTAGGTCCCTAACTTAAAAGATGTAAAATAAATCAAGAATAAGAAATGACATTCTATAGTTGTTATTGTTAACTCTTGCATTATTACTAATATTATTTTAACATATTGAGCATACTATTATTGTGAATATTATTATTAAAATTTATGTTTAATTTATTATATCTCTATCATATTATCATGTTGATATTTTTATATAAGGTTGATTAAGAAGTCCTTAAATATCTTTAAGTCACAAGCTACTGTACAGAAGAAGGAGTGATAGATAATTCTTTTGAGCACTAAAATTTTTCTTTTGCTTTTAGCTTTTTGTAAGAACACTAATATATATAATATACAGTGGTTTGAATGTAAATATTTGATCTTATTACTGTTTATATACCTTACTTAGTACTAACTTAATTTTTTTTGTAACACACTCTGATATTGTAATATAAGCTAGTGCGGTAGTGTCAATCACCACGATATATCATTTTCTAATTTAATTTATTATTCTATTACTAATGAGTGAGAGATTACCTCATATAGATGGAATAATATCTCCTAATTTGCAATTTAAATGCAATTAAGTCATTCTAATTAAATTAATTCTTTAATATGAGATAAATTATTAATTTAAAAATAAAAAGATATTTTTATTCCTCATGCTCAAGGAAGAGAGAGAGGTAGTAAAGGGATGGGCAGAGAGACAAAATTATCTCTTCTATTTTTCTATTAACAATTATTATAATAAAAAGTTCTATTTACACATTATATCAAATAGAGATCCAATTTAGCTAATATGGTTTGTGATTTTTTTTTTAAGAGCTACAATTTCGTATGCACTGTTAATATTTAATTATTGTATGTATTTAATTTTCTTTCTTCAAAAAAGAAACTGTGGTTTTCCAAATTTTTTTAATTCCCTCCCATAGTTAATTTTTAGCTTCAATTAACTTCGATCAACTTAAAAGTAAATGATAAGAAGTGGTGAGTAATAAACGATAGCATAAAGATGGTTTCCCCTATCTATCAACTGATAATATTGGTACAAACAATAATAACAATCAAATTTTTATCCCATTAGATGTCGATTATATGAATTTTTTATTTTTATTATACTCTATTAAATAATAAGCCTATATTATCTTCAAATATGTAAAATTATTTCTAATGATTTCTTATCGTATTTTATTTGGTCTTTCACATTCCTTTTTAATATAGGCAAAATTCAATAGCTCAGCTCTTCTTACTGAAGTTTTCATTTGCATACTATTTATATGTCTAAATTATCTTAGCTGACTCTTCCTGAACTTATCTTTATATGAGGGTATTTTAATTTTTTATGGATATATTCATTTCTCATCTATCTTTTTGTATATATCCACTTATCTATCTTAGTATCTTCATCTCTGCGATACTTATTTTTGCTTGTATTTTTTTGTGGGTCAGTATTCTGCATCATATAATATTGTTGATTTTATAAGTATTGTAGAATTTATTTTTATGTTTGAGCAAATTTCTTTATCATAAATATAGTAAAAGTATTTCTCTATTTTAGCTATCCTATTTAAATTTTATTGACAACATCACTTTTTATTTTACTGTTATTTTATATAATTAATTTTAGGTATTTAAATCACTCACTTTTCTTGATAATTTGATCATTAATTATTACCTCACTAATATAAGTGCTTCTATCTTGTCTACATTTGTATTTTATACATTTGATTTTTGATTTGCTGAGACAAAAAATTTTAGATATCAAGTATTCCTTTATAGCTTGAGTTTCATCTTAGGGGGTGTTTGGTTATGTCATGTAATTTAGATGTCATCTTTTGATTAATGGCATTAAACCAAACAATTGCTTTCTCCAGATACATAACATAACGTCAAGATAATATTAAATCAAACACCCCCTTAGTCTATTCTTTAATCTAATCAATAAAAAAATGATGAGAAAGAATAATACAAAAAAGGGTATGAAAAAGAAACAAAAATTCAAAAAAATTTACGTAAAAGTTAGTAAAACATTCAAACAAATACATAAGAAATTGCTTCTTTTTTAATTAGGCAACTAGCTTTAAAAATATCCTTGCTCCTTCATTAATTATTTAACTTAATTAGTAATTACTTGTCTTGATGAACTTCTCTTATTGGCCTTGGGCCATAGCACTAATTCCCACTTTCCCTTAATTCTCCTAAAGAAAGACTAAAGTTGTAGCTAAGGCTATGTTTGGTAATAAAAAAAATTGATTAAAATTTTTAGTTATTTTTAAAAAATATGTATGATATGAAATAAAGTAAGTTGGTTATATTAAAAATTGTGTAGAATATGAAATAAAGTTAATTGATTTATTAAAAATTGTGTTGGATGTAAAATAAAGTGATTGTTTAATGTTGAAATTTGTATGAGATGAGATATAAAATAATTTTTTAAATTTTTTTAAAATAAATTTAAAATTTTAGCTATGACTAATTTTAACCATAATTTTTAACTCATTGTCAAACAAGGCCTAAACCAAATCCTAGATACAATTAGCCAAAAGAAAGGTGAGTTCCTATTAATAGATAAATGTCTGTCTATTTTTCTTTATCAATAGGTGGGGACAGTTGGTTCCCCATTCATCAAGAGAATGCTAAGAGATAAGGTTTTTTTTCTTTTTTTCTTCTTTTTTTTCCCTTATATATATATATATATATATATATCCCCATTTGGTTCAATGCCAAATTGGTCATTATCTCTTTTTCATTTTTAAAAAAATTAAAAAAACATTTCATATTTTATCTCACATAAACTCCAAAGTTGAATTAATCATCACATCTTACATAATTCTCAATAAATCAATTAACTTTATTTTACATTTTATATAATTTTTAAAAATATTACACTTGGGTCTTTGAATTTAACTCTTAATAACACATAGTCCATGTTTTTAAAATTATAACATCGGAGTCCCTGAATTTTAATAAATTATCACATAGGTCTTTTTCTTATTTTTTTATTATTAATTTTTTTTAAAATTACTGATTTACCGTCTGCCCCTCTCTCTCCTCCCGATCACGCGCATGCGTCCTCTAGCTGGTCGCGCGGCCGCTGGTGGACACGCCGCGTGGCCTCGCGCGTGCGCGGGATCGGGAGGAGAGAGAGAGGCAGGGGGTAAAATGGTAATTTAAAAAAAATAATAAAAAAAATAAAGAAAGATCATGTGATAATTTATTAAAACTCAGGGACCCCGATATTATAATTTTAAAAATATGAATCTGTACGTTATTAAGTGTTAAACTCAAAAACTTGAGTGTAATTATCACTAATTTTTAATATGATTAATTTACTTTATTTTTACTATTTAATTTAAAAAAAAAACTCTTAGAAAGTTTTCTTCGACACCCATTATCGTGAGAAGTAAATTTAAATGACTATAATATAGTTAAACATATAAAATTAATTAATTGAGTTGCCACATAGATAAATATATATATATTTTATTTCATATCATATATATATATATATATATATATTATTAAATATTAAAAATTAATTTTATTTTATATCTTACATAAATTTAAATTTTAAAAATTAATTTAATTCTTAAAAATTAATTTTTTTTACTAAAAATTTAATTAGTTTCAAGTCTAATATATATTTAATAAAATAAATAAATTTTATTTCATATTCAATACAATCATCAATAGTAAAATATTTTAATTTTATATTATAATATTTAATTTTTATAAAAAAATTAAAATATTTCAAAATTATACCCCAAATAAATAATACTTTTAGATGCGATGAAGAAGAAGAGTTGATGCCCACAAGCACAAGGCAACTGCTTCACATGTTACTGAGCCAATTTTGTACTTGTTGTTCATCCGTGATATTTTCACACTCCATTAATTTATTGGTTTCTTAATTAGATCCGGTTTCTTCTGTTGAGCCCACTTGATCATGTGTTAGCCCTACCTTAATTACCACCTAGCTATGTTTTAATATGGTCATGATTATCATAATTTAGGTAAATATTACAAGCAGGTCTAAAACTTTTGGATCATTTTATTTGAGTTACTAATATTGTTCTTTAGTACTATATCAATATGCTTGAGCTTCTCTCTCTCTATCATTTTATTTGAGTTACTAATATTGTTCTTTAGTACTATATCAATATGCTTGAGCTTCTCTCTCTCTCTCTCTCTCTCTCTCTCTCACTCTCTCTCTCTCTCTCATGATTGCCAGCAGAGAAGGCTCAGGGGACACGGCGGCGGCGGTGGAGCCGCCGCCGTCGTCTGAGTGGGGACCGTTCCACGGATCCCGAGACTTCGGCGTCAACATGGCAATCACCCTGGTGCTCCTCTTCTGCACCCTCGCATTCGCCTTGGCTGCCAGCGCGATCGTGCGCCACCTCCTCCGGCGACGGCTCCGTTCCGTCTGGCAGCCGTCCGTCACCCCCGCCTCGGCTGACCCGGAGAGGCCGGCGGCTTACAAGGGCATTGAGGCTCCGCCGGAGACCCTTCCGGCGCTGGTGTTTTCGACCGGCATCGGGCTCCCCGGTGGCGCAGAGTGCGCCATCTGCCTCGTGGAGTTCGCCGGCGGCGAGGCCGTACGATTGCTCCCCAGCTGCGGCCACGGCTTCCACGCCGGCTGCGTGGATCCCTGGATCGCCTCCCGCCGGTCGTGCCCGATCTGCCGAAAAGTCTGCCTGCTGCCGCCGGCGGCGGACGGGGAATTGGTGTAGTAGGGAAACGGGTAGTGAACGGGTAGGGAATCGTGAAACGAGACTTCTTGTAAACTATTTTTCGTGTTTTCTATATTATGTTCTATTTTACTATAAAAAAATTGTTCTATTTTTACAAATTCATTATTAAAAGGAAAATAATTTTTTTGAAAACATTAATTATTGATTTTAATCATTATTAAAAAGAAAATATTAAAGCCTCTTGTTAGTGATTGTTATAGTTTTGTGTTTAATTATGATTTCTTAGTTGATTTTATTTTTAAAATTAAAATTCATAAATTAATTATATATTTAAAATATTTTTAAATTTAGAATTGGGTTTGAATAGAAGCTTATTTCAATTTAAATTGGGACAAGTATGCAAAGACTCCAGCCAATTTCATTGGTAGCAATTATTTCTTTTAAAATAAAGTACATTCTAAGTTAAGATACATTATTATTTAGATTTATAATTTAAAAAATTTAATATTTTAAGTCCCTAATTAAGTATAAATATCAATTAAGTTAATATTTTTAATATTAAAATTTTATAAAATATTTAAAATACTCTCTCTCTCTTTTTTTCCCTTTTTCTCCCTTTCATTTCTCTCTTAATTTTTTAATATTAAAATTTTATAAAATACTTAAAATACCTCATTTCCCTTTTCCCTCTTCTCTCTCTCTCTTCAAATCTACTAGGAGGCAAAGTGGAACCCCACCTCTCTCTTCTCTCTCTCGTAAATCTAATAATTGGATTTATAGTTGATCAACATCAATGAGTTAATCTTGCAAAACTTTCTGTATGAGATTCGTTTTTTATGGTCAACTAAGGCTTTAAATGAACCAAGCGTTCGATAAACTACTCAGTACACAGTTCAATAAGAATTCATTTATATTCAGTTTATCGATATTTATAAATAAGCTTAAACATAGTCTTAAAAATCCAATTGGTAAATGAATGAGATTGAACGTACTAGTGTTTAGTTCATTATTTTTTATAAACTGTTCGTTTGAGTTTATGAACTTGCTCGAGAATAAAACTTGATATGATTTTTTTTTATAAATTTTAAAATATCTTATTTATCAATGAGAAAAAAATTATGAATCATGATTATAAACTTGCTCGTGAACAAATTGATATTTTTGATATGTAAAAACTTGCCTATAGATTTCTTGTTCGTGAACTCATACATATATATATATGAGCTCGTAGGTGAATATATTAGTCGGCTTATTTACAAATTATATGAATCGAACTCAGACATGCCTTTATCTCTGCGAACTAAGCTTAATATAAGCTCAAACGTGAACTTGAGCTTGATTTTAGTAAATGAATATGAAACTAAACAAACCATTATTCGACTCAACACAATTCATTTATAGCCCTAGTAAATTAGCATGAACTTGAATAAACTATTACTCAGCTAAACTCGGTTCATTTATACGCCCAATGGTTGACAGACACCTAGAAGGCATCATTAGGCTTTATTAAACAAGGAAGAAGAAAAGAAAAGGAGGGCATCATTAAAGAACCCATTAATGAAAATAATAATTAAGAAATAGAGAAAGGATATGATACAACCAAGAAGGACTTTTTTTTTGTGATCTTCAAAATAAGGTTTTTGTGTGTGGATTATAGTCAAAATACTTTCCTTCTATACAGTGATCATGGTTAAAAAGTTAATCTTGTTCTAAAGGACTAAAATATCTACATTATTTGCCTAAAAGCCTGCTTATTTTACAGATAAAAATTAACCTGATTTAATTTTAAACAGTCATATCACATCACACATAAAATTTAATATTAAAAATTAACTTTATTTTATATCTTACAAATTACTAAAATAATAACTAACTTTATATCGCATCCCTCACATATCTTAAAATAATAATTAATTTTATTTTATATTATTTATAATTTTTAATAAACAAATATTTTTATCCAAATTTAATTTTAATTTTGTTAAATTAAATCTTACAAACAAACAGATCTTTAGAGTTGACCTTAAACTTCAGGAATCTCTAACGAGGCATATAACTAAATTTTTTTTTTATCAAAAAAATATATATAAGTAAAAATTTATAACACATTTATATATTTAATAGATGATATTTTAATTTATCCCTTAAACATTTATATATTTCACTTTCTCATTATTTAAGTAATTTGTTACTTTTAAAGAATTTTTTTTATCGTATTTATCATGTCATTTTTTTTCTAGCCTCACAACAAATTACCGAAAATTCTAACACCTTTAACATTTACTTTAATCGATAGTTAAATGCATAATATCCAAAAATCCTACATAAATCTTTTTATACAAGATCTTATATAAACTTTGAAGATCAATTCTCATAGCTCTCTCAATTTCGAAAAAAATAAATGACAGAAATAAAAAGAAAATGATATATTAAAAAATACATTTAAGAAAATTACATTACTTTTAAAAAAAATTTATCAATTTAATCTTTGACATTAATTATTTATAAATTTTATATTTTAAATATATAATTATAAATTATACTTACCTCATCAAATTAAAAAATTTAATAATTTATTAAAGAAAAAAAAGATTCATTAAAAAAATTATCCTTTAAAGGAAATACATATAATTTTCACTATACTTTATGGCCCATTAAATGATCAAAAAGTTTTAAAACATTTGATCTTTGTTTTTATTCATCAGTAAAGTTCCATTATTCACTAAGTCATGCCCTTTTTCAATGTACAAAAATAAATATGAAACAACTTTAGAACTTTTTAATCATTTATTAGGGCAACATACAGTTTACATGTTTTAAATATTAGAGTTTAGGAAAATTAGACAAAAGCAAAAGATAAATACAAAAATTCATAATAATTTTTAAAATTACATAATTTTATATTTCAAATTGTATGAAAAAAATAATACAACAACAACAACAACCAAGCCTTAATCCCACTAGGTGAGATCGGCTACATGAATCCTTTATTTCCATTGCGCTCTATCAGTTACCAAATTCTTATCTAAATTTAAGTAACTAAAATTATTCCTTATAGTTTCTTGTCATGTCTTATTTGGTCTCCCTCTTCCTCTTTGTACATGGGCAAAATTCAATAACTCAATTTTTCTAACTGGAACTTCAATCGGCCTACGATTTAGATGTCCAAACCATCTAAGCCGACTTTCTCTAAGTTTATCCTCAATTGGTGCAACACCAATCTTTTTTCGAATATACTCATTTCTCATTCTATCCTTTCATGTATATCCATACATCCACCTTAACATCCTCATTTCTGCAATATTTATTTTATTTATATGTTTCCTCTTTGCAGGCCAGCATTCAGCACCATATATCATCGCTGGTATTACTACAGTTTTATAAAATTTACCCTTGATTCTGTATGAAAAAAATAATATGTAAATAATATTTAAAATATTTTGTGATATGCACATAATTATCTCAAATTTGAAATACGAAAAGATCAAAACATTAGTAACAAGATTATGATTTTCTAATCAAAGTGAAATGAGTTTCAAGCATTCTCATGCCATCCGGAAGTTGTGTAAAAATGCTTCTAACTTATATCATTTTCCATGTTGTGCACTGGGATCGAGGTTCTTTTGAGTATGTCGAAGAATCAAATTTTTTTCAATAAGTTTCCTTGTCTTGATTACATCATCAATAGTTGGTCTTCTCCAAGATTTCCTTTGGAGGTTAATCTATATCTTCAACTTCCACTCATAAGAAGAGATAACCCAACAAACTTATAAGAAGAACTCCATATCTGCAAATAACATTTTAGAGTAGTTTGTTGTCTTCTTCACCATATCTGAAGCATTTTTATCAATATGAATCACCTTCAGCAACACGGTCCTTTCTTGATAACATTCCGGCGTCACAGGCCCACCAGCTTCAGCTTTATTCATCCTCGAACCACATCGTATTAATCACACCGTATTATAGAAAGTCAACTTTAATACTATATTGTAATATCTCGTAATCCAAATGTTGACTTGTAGGAACTGCGTGACTTGAGTGCTTCCCAGGAAATCACTCACCTCAGTATACTCTAGCCCAAGTACATTTAACCACAAAATTTCTCAATATTAGCCTCATGTTTTTGCCTCAAAATGCATCTCTATTATTTGATACCATATTATCTACTTATACAGCTCAAAAAATATCCTTATTTTGATGTAGGATGATTCATTCTTGTACACCTCTCACTACTATTTATCAGCCTAAAAACTTGCCAGGAATAGCACCTTACTCCAGTGATTCCTTTCTTTTGCAACATTATTTGATGATTACTCTCCGCTTTCTTCAGCCATAGGAGTCATGCCAGAGATGCCTCCTTTTCTAAGACTTACATGTGTACAGAATTGTACATTACTTAACATGGTATTAGAGATAGTGATCTCAAGTTCGAACCCTCATAAGCAAGCTTATTTACCTTGTAGCATAGAATTCTATGTAGATACTTTTATTTAACCTTATGCTATAGATAATTAGAGTTACCTGGGTTCAAACTTGAGATCATATTTAGCTTGAATAGTATATTAAATTTTTGATTACTAACTGACCTAAAAGCGTATCGAAGATTTAATAGTGAGAATGTGATCCAAAAACCGTCCTCCAAATATTATTTTCATCCAGCAGATAAGCAGCCGAAAGGCACCAACTTTCTTAAATGAGTTACAACTTGGTGTACTTCTGCTAACCACGTTCATGAAGACAAATCTGCTTAAAGATGAATAACCCAAAAATTCCTGTTATGACTTCAGTAATAGATATGCAGTGAGTAGGCAATGTTGTATGAATCAAACATTTTGCCGAGCCACCAAAATATTTCCTTCCAAATTCTGGTTCATTTAGTTGCCTCTCTGCCTTGTCAATGGACGCAATGAACAGGTGAAGTAGCTGATCACCATGATCTCAAACTTTGGCTTCTGCACGATGAAAAGTATTTTCCTAATGCATAAGTATCATGCTGTAAAACTTTGGCTTCTGCATAATGGAAAGCATTTTAATAATGCGTAAGTGTCATGCTGTATCATAATCTTAACCAATCTAATGAACAAATCGAGGTGCATATGATAAATGAGAACAATATTCACAGCGGCAGGAACTCACTTTTGCTTATATTTTCTCCACTCTATGGACTTAAAAGAATCCTGAACTAACAGCAGATACACTTGGCTGGATAACAAGTATGTGTTGATCAATAACAGCAAAGGAACAAAGCAGAAACGATTGCTTCAAGTAACATAGAACATAGACAACAAGAGAAACTATGATTATAATTCCCTTCTTCCACCTATATGGAAATTAATGTGATGTATCATGGAACTGAACATATTTGTTACCACAATAATAAAAACAAGAGTCATTGTAGCAACCAACTGGGTATTTAGGAAGATAAATGCTGAAGCATCAAAGCCCTTGTTTTGCCATCCGGTTTCACTCCAATGTCATGCATTTTTTGATACATATTCTTTGCCAAGGTGGTCTTGCCCCGCAAACAGAATCCTTGAACAAGTGCATTACAAATGGAGGCATCTAGTGGAACAAACTGCCATATTCAAGATAAACAAGGTCAGATGTTGATTAGCGATGATAACCATTCAAAGATCCAGCAGAGGAGCATATGAATCATTATGAATCATTAAAGCACCAAAAGCTTGCAAACGTGTGAGATAACCAGTATTTACTAGTGAATGCATATGTTTATATATGAACACAAGATTTTCAAGGATTTAGCCTTCAGTTTAAGGATATATTCTAAACAAACAGCTGAAAAAAACTCACATACCTCTAAAATTATCTCCAATTCTGTCCATAGACACCCCCAAATGCAAATTCTAATTAGTGACAAGTGTGTGAACATATCCGGTTCGCGTTTCTGGTCACGCATATGTTGATAAACTTGTAATGCAACTTCGGGTCTTCTTGCAGATTCACAAGCATGGATGACATGGTTATAAGGTAAGGTCGACATTTCGATTCCACTTGTTTCCATCTGCCACAGGAGCTGAAGTGAACGTTCCCATAACCCCATTTTCTGACAACACATCAAAACCGTGTAATATAAAAGAGCATTCAACGGCAAAATCTGCTGCGATCTAATGCTCTCAAAAAGTTTTAGTGCATCAGAATAACGCTTACTCCTATATAGTGCACAAAGCAATGCACTCCATGTATGAATATCAGCTGCCTGGTCAGTAGATTTCATGAGTTCATAGACCTTAAAGGCCAGATCAGCTTCGCCTGCCTTCCCAAGACAATTGATCACTGAGTTATAAGCAATGACACTTGGCTTTATGCCACTGTCTATCATTCTTCTAAGCGTGCTGAGCGCCATATCCCACTTCCCATCCTTAGAGCAGGAAGCCACAATAGCTTTCATTATGTTCTCATCCGGCACCAATCCTTGCATGATCATTTCATGATAAGCATCAAGAGCTAGTTCAGTCTGACCACACTGCACAAAAGTGCTGATCAGTAAAGAATAGGTAATAATGGTTCCATTCACATTATTCTGATGGAACTTCCTCCATAACTTTTCTGCCCCAATCCAGGTTTTAGCTTTCCCACATATCGATATCATTGTGTTGTATACAACTATATCAAACTTCTGCATTTCTCCTTCACTTTCTAACGAATTGAACATTTCCAAGGCTTGTTCATGTCCTCTAGAGCTAGCAACAGCTTTGAGAACCAAACTGTATGTGTGGCTGGTAGCCAATCCTCTCTTTCTGATCGTCTCAAAAACTAGTAGCACATTATTGATTAATGAGTTTCGAATAAGACAAGCGAGTAAAGAGTTGCAAGCATGCGCATCGGTTCTAAGGCCAGTAAAAACCATGGACAAATACAATTCTAGAGCACTTCGAGACTTGTTGGATCTACTGAGGGTCAAGATCCTGTTAGATAGTATCTCTTCATCCCTTTCCTCCAAAAAATGAACCTTAAATTCAGATAACATGAATCCACTTTCAAGGTAAGAGAATGGGTCCATATGTTCGATCTCAACATGAATTTCCTTCGATATTACACCACCTTCCTCGTTCTCGTTCTTATCAAAAACGACCGATCCTGCCTCTTCAGTATTTGCCTGAAATCTTTTTTCTCCTGTGCAGACCAAACCATAACGAAGTATAAGTGGTGTTTCGAGACAGCGCCTTGGATGCTGTAAGGAAGGGTTTCGAAGAATTCTCTGCTCAGTCGAGCTGAAGGCCAAACCCCGCTTGAAGAATCTCATATCAACTTTGCCACTTTTCAGACCCGAGTAGCATTCAGCACGAGCGTCATATGCTGAAAGACGGATTACAGAACAAAACCCAAGCAACTCTACCATGTTTAGCAGTGAAAACTATCTTCTTTTTGTTTGTGGGGCAAATTTAGAAGACATTGCGAAGTACACTACGACCGCTGAGGAATTAAAACAAACAGTTACCAGGCATCAAAGGGCGACTTTGGAGAGAAAACTAATCTCCAAAATCGCAATCGAACGATCATTATTGCACGACTGGAAAAGCAGAGAGTGCAGCCACCGACCGAAGGGTGAGGAAACCGCGGAAACAGCTTTGTATTGAGTTGGCGCCTCCGCCGGCGACGGAAGTGGCGAAGATCGTGTAGCGTGCTTCGCCGGGGCAACCTGGAGATGGAAAGGGAGGTGGGAGAGGCGAAGGAGAGAGAATAGGAAAAGAGGCGATAACTTGAGAGGACGAGGAAGATCTTCGTGTGGCAGAGGCTGCGGAGGAACGGCTCTGCGCTCAATACGGCGAGCTCGAGAAGCCAGATCAAGGCGCTCTCTCAACGGCTCGCCTAGGACAAAAGGACCATCGCCACTTCCAACGGAAGCCGCGACGGCGGCCGCGGCGGCAGATTCGTGGGTGACCGGAGGTACTACGCCGCTGGAGAGTCGAGGTTGGGGATGACGAGTTCCAGCTTCCAGAAAGTAGAAAGTCAGAAAGACGGGGACTTGTTAATAATTTTGAAATATTGAAGTATGAATTACAAAAAACTAATTTATTAAGCTAAATTAAAATTAATTTAATTATGCACATTAAATTATATATATAATTTAATATTAAAAAGTTAATAAATATAACTAATTTATCTCTCATATATTTTAATATAATAATCAATTTTATTTCATATTATTTATAATTTTTAATAAAATATATTTTTATTAAAATTTAATTTAAATTAATAAAATTATTTTTTTACAAATAAACAGACCCAGATCTAAAGGCTACATTTTTTCAGCTTTTATCCCATCAAATCTCATATGGGAATTTAATTTTTAAATTTTTTTTATCAAACATCTTATCCAAATTTTCTGATCTAATTCAAATTTTTATCCCGTAAATAATAAAAACCTATTTAATGAAATATGTTTAATTTAAACATTTTTATTAATAAATCTGTCTTCAAAATTTCTAAGTTAAATCTTAACGATAATCAAACAATTATATTCTTAAAACCCAAAATAAAACTATAAAGATCAAAAGGCACATTTACTTGAATCTCAAAACAAATGAACCCCATAATTTAAGAGATTATTTGGTAGATAGAATAGAATGACACGGTTTTAACTATTATATATATATATATTTATTTATTTATTTATCAGATATAAATAAATCTCCAAACTTTAAAACGACAACAAATTAGCTATTTAGAAAAATATTATTACTTAATTATTAAGTCACTTATAAAATAGTTATAATTTTTAATTTATTTTTATTATGATTGTATGATTTTAAATTTTATTCTACCACAAATTCTAATTTAAAAAAAACTCTTTAAATCATTTTAAATTTATTTCATTGCATATTAAAAGAATTATATATATCATTCATATATATAATTATATATATCATTCAACGTAACTAAATTTCAAAAAAAAAAACTTTAAATCATTTTAAATTTATTTATTTCATATTACAAATAATTTTAATATAAAATATTAATTTATTCTCACATTTTATATAATATAATATATTTCATATTTTAAAAAAACTTATTTTAATAAATAGAGATTAATTTCACGCCACTCCTACTAATTTTTGACAGTTTAGAAATTTATTTAGGGACCTTAATACAATTTTGACGCTGGAAGATCGAACGGTTTAGATGACGCCGTGACCCGGCGATCAGGATTGTAGACTGAATACACTCATGGCGGAAGCAGGAGGAGGAAGGAGGCGCTGAGCCTCCGTTAGCTATAGCCTCCGGCGTAGTCATTTCCTTTCCTGGCCCTTACAATGGAGATACCCCTTCCTCTACGCTCTCCTAGGCCTTCAGTGCCTGCCAATTCTCTTTTCCCTAACCTCACCCCCTTCTCCCTCCGTTTCCGACGGGAGAAGTTCTCTCATCAGTCTTTTGTCGAGCGTCTCCTTCCGCCGCTCGCGATGCCTTCCCTTCACGCTGAGGCCCTTGAATCTCCGGCTGCGTCTACGGTGGTGGTATCGGACGACGATAGGTACGGCAAAAAGGAGGTCATCAGCCTCACTCCTCAGCTATACGAATATGTCCTCGCGAATGTCAGGGAGCCGATGGTGCTGTTTTTTTTTTTTCTTTCTATGTTCTTTTATTAAGCTCTTCTGGGCTCCGTGGTCGTTCCGTTGGCTCACGGTTCTGGACTTTATTAGGTGCTTCGGCAGCTCCGGGAGGAGACGGCCGGAATGCGTGGAAGTCAGATGCAGGTATCGTTTCTATGCCTTGTGATTTATGGGTTCTTTTCTGGATCCCTCATTTTCTGCTATCTTCGATTGTTGCGATGCTTTTTGATCCGCATTGAGAACATGAGAGTTCCTGAAAAACCTTAATAGGCAGGTTTAAGATCCCTAATCTGATTTTTGATTTTATACCAATGTTGCCTAACACCTAATGTGATTTAGTTCAAATTTTATTCTCAACTCTCTCACTCAATTGTGGAGCTTCTCTTATCCCAGTTGGAGAAAGCTTGCTTGGAACCAGAGAGTCCCATGTTTGAATCTACATCACTACAATTTTCAATTGGGTTGAGAGAAACTGTGGTATTTGGAGCACAATAATTTTAAAAAACTCTCTAACTCACTTTTCCATGTTTTGAAACTCTATCCCGTCATGGCCCATCACTTGTGACAAAATAGCTCTATTTGGTGAAAGACATATGTTCTTGCCTTTTGGGATGGCAGCTATACATGATTAATGTTCTAGTTTTTTGGTGTTCTTTGTGCAACATCGTGCTACTTACGATTGAAATTCCTATCTTGGTAAAAGCAAGGTTTTGGTTTACATAGTATTGCATGAATTAATAATCAAGAAATAAAATAGTTTTTTGAATGACTTGCAACTAGCTTTAAATTGAAATATTTTGAGCTAAAACTGTAGCCAAGATTTGATTTCAGAAACTTGGGCAGGTTCTTCAAGAGCTAAATGGTGATGGGCTTGGGTAGTTTTGCAAGAGCTCTTAACTACATGCTTTTCAAAGCTATGTTTAAATATATGCTAGGGATTATTTACTTATTCTATGGGGTAGCGGCTGCCTTGATATGTGTTTTGAAGGGATTGACTTGGAGATTAACCTAAGATTTATGTATATCCAACATGGAATAACTATTGATGGTATTAACTTGAATTATAGATTTTTTTTTCACAAGTTAAAGCCTCTTATCGCATTGTACTCTCAAATAAATAATTAAAACTCCAATCTTAACTTCATCTGTTGAGCTTTATTGTTTATTATTGTACAGGTGATCTCAAGCCTGAGGAGGAGGAGGGTTGCAGTAGGTTGACAGACACTGTAAAACTTATTAATTGGTTGTGAATTTCACATAGTTTTGATGATCTTGTAAGAAAGAAGTGATGGTATTGTGAGACTGTGAGAATAGTAATCACATCTTGTGAGAACTTCAAGGACTTCGTTCATAACAATAAGGTCCTATTTATTTAGTAGTTAAAAATTAACTTGGTTTAATTTTAAACAGCCATATCACATCACATATAAAATTTAATATTAAAAATTAACTTTATTTCAAATCCTACACATATTATTAAAATAATAACTAACTTATATCATATCTTTCACATATCCAACATAATAATTAACTTTATATCACATCCCTCATAAATACCAATATAATAACTTTATTTCACATCTTCACAACTTTCAATAAAAAAATATCTCTATTCAAGTTTAATTTTAACCTTGTTAAAATAAATCTTACAAATAAATAGGCCTTAAGAGTATAGAGAAGGATGCTTATCATACAATGAAAGCAAGATGGCTAAAACGGAGCCATGGAGGAGGTCGATAGGAGCTTTATGTGATAGGAAAACATCTATTGAGTGAAAAGGAAAATTTTGCAAAAATACCATATCACTAGTTATGCTATTTGAGAGTGAATGTTGGGGGTTTAAATGACAAATTATCTATAAGATTAGCATAGATAATATACGAATGAGATGGATGAAGAGTCACACTAAAATGGACTGCATTAGAAAGGACTATATCTAAGAGAGTGTGGGTATGGCAACTCTTGAGGGTAACATAAGGGGATGATGCTTAAAGAAGTTTCTTTCACCTATTGGTGACCAGTAGAGACTCTTGTATGATATTAAATAGATGAATTATAGACTAAAATGACTTGGGATAGGCTCATAAAATGTGACATTGAATCACTTGCACTCAAAAAGATCAATGCTTTATATAGAGCTGATTGGAGAAGTGCAAATTCAGCCTCAAGTAGTTGGGATAAGGCTTTGTTGTTGTCCTTGTTGCTGTTGTTGTTTGTGGTCTCATAGTCAATGGAATGACAATTTCATTAGAGATAACATGTTATTTTTCCTGACTGGTCATCATTGATCTTAGGTATCTCCTGATCAGGCACAATTTTTGGCAATGCTTGTTCAGATTCTGGGAGCAAAAAAGTGTATAGAGCTTGGTGTATACACTGTATGTAGTCCTAAGCTTTACTGAATGAAGATTTTGAGTTTTATGGTTTCGTTCTTTCCTTGAACCTCCAAAACTTCAGTTTCATGAATAATCATACTGGTGAAGACAACAATCCACTTGTAATCACTGGTTTCAAATTCCATTATATATACTTCCTTCCATGTACTTCTATCTAGTGTATAATTGTGTCACAAGGAACGCCATGTTATAGAGTGTTAACTATATAAGAAAGCTGTTTTCTGTTGATTGAATAATGTAGGTTTGGTTCTTTTGTGTTCATATATCACATATTCCTTGTGTTGATAGTTGAACTTTAGTTTTCTCTGTTATTATAAAATAGGCTTCTGGTCTCTATTTTTTCTGAGATAAGATTTTTTCTCCAAAAGACTGTAATTTATTTACTTTGGGAGTCATCTTTGTGTCTGTCATTAATGAGAAGTCTGAATCAAATTTCATATTGTTATGTCTTAGGTCCACCATCTTACTCTTCTGATGTTATTTACCCTGTTCTCAATCAAATAGCTAGAAAGGGGCCTGTTATTTGGAAGTTTTTACTAAAAGGGAGGTAATTTAACAATGGCCTACCCTTTCGAGCTATATGGTTTCACTATATCTGGTTCTATTTTGCTCAGGCATCATCTCAGGGTAAAACTTGAGTCTTGACATGAGGCAACATTCAATTCAGATTTTCGACTACATCTGACGTTTTCTCTTATCATTCGGAAGACTCAAATGCATTGCACAAGCTTAGAATTTGTCCTTTTTGCAATGACATGAACACAGATGGAACAAAAAATTGATGAATTCTTTCTCTAAATATTACAATAGATTTTTCGCAATTGTTACAAAATGCCTTGAAAATTGTTCTCTATTCATCCATATGTTTGTCTACTTCGTAATTAAGTAGAATATAAGGTTCTTTTTACAATTAAAAAAAAGAATATAAGGTTCTTTTTTAAGTTATTCCTTTCCTTGGTGAGTAGTCCGATTTGCTGCCTTGAAAATGCTAGTCTGTTGGTCATGTAAAGTTACATTTAATTGCAATATTGTCATTACTAGTTAATCTTCAAATAATCCTTTTTTGTTTTTTCTTATTAACTTTGACATTAAATTTCTAAGTATTTATTTGCCTTTAGTGATCTTCTACAGCATACTTTATTTTCATTTGAAGTCCTCTTGCTCCAGGGATACTCATCTTTAGCTGTTGCATTAGCCCTCCCAGATTCAGGGCGCCTGATTGCTTGTGAAAGAGATGCAAACAGTATTAAAGTTGCTAAGAAGTATTATGAGAGTGCTGGTGTATCTCACAAGGTGGACGTTGACTTTCTCATTCTTCCTGTGTTTGATGTGCAAAATATGTGATTCTTGTTGCTGTTCATTTACATAGGTAAACTTGGACACGCAATGCAACATCTGGTTGGATAGATGATGTGTTTAGAATATAGATTTATTGCTGAAATAAAAATATGGCTATGAAATATGTTGCAAATTGAGTCTTAGGTGTGCAGAGCATAGAAATTGAAATCTATGCAAAATTCCACCAACCGTAAACGTGGATTTCCCTGTCTGCTTATTTAATGCACCTCAAAAAGATGCTTAACATCTACATAGCTTGAGGACAGCTTTCATTGCCCTAGTATACTATGGATTGTACTGCAGTACAAAACCAGCTATAGTGCGCAAGTGTACAGTTAAACTGTATAGAAGTACAAAACCAACTGTTTTGGCCTATGTTAGTGCTTATAATGTAGAAGCATATGAATAGTTTGTACTACAATACGAAACCAACCATACAACTCAATTGTATTGTAGTACAAAATCAACTTTTGTGGGCATCATTGCTAAAGTATATGATCGGATTGTACTGCAATACGAAACCATGTATATGTATTTATGTATATATGTATTTTTGTGTATGTATATCTCTATAATAAGTATGCATTTACATATGTGCAAATGTACTTAGGTATATTTGAATGTATTTATGTGTGTTGTATGTATATGTATGTATTTTTGTACATATATATATATATGTATACAACAATAACAATCAAGCATTTTTTCCACTAAGTTGGCATGAATCCTTTGTTTCATTACACTCTATCAAATAAAAACTCTTCATTTATCTTCAAATATATAAGATATTTCTTTATATTTTCTTGTCATATCTCTTTTAGTCTTTCTTTTTTTTCTTTTTACATGGGCAAGATTCAATAATGCAACTCTCATTACTGTAATTTTTATCGACTTACGATTTAATGTTCAAACCATCGAAGTAGACCTTCTCTGAACTTATCCTTAATTGAGGCTATTCTAACCTTCTCACGTATATACTCACTCATCCATCTTAGCATTCTCCAGCACTATATAATATTGCTAGTCTAAGTATAAAATTTACCTTTAAGGGTGTGTTGTTTAGCATGTTAAAATTTACCTTATTTATTTTTACCTTATATATTACATCATACATAAATTTTAATATTAAAATTTAGCTAATATTTATTCACTTGCACTCACAACTAATATTGCTTTAAATTGGATAATCAAAAAAATTGCTTTACATAGAGCTGATTAAAGAAGAGAAATCCATATTAATTGATCCTAACTATTTTGGGATTAAGGTTTTTGTCATTGTTGTTGTGTGGTTTCTCACAGAATTAGTATCACAACGTTCGAGGAGGGGGTGGAGGGACAAGTGCTTTTTTGGGGTGTTATTTAGTACTCCTTATTTTTCAGCGAAAGCTTAAATATTTACGTGCCAATGCAAGCTCTATATCAAATTATTATTATCTGAGGGTGTGTTTGTTTGTAAGGTTAAATTTAAGAAGGTTAAAATTAAATTTGGATGGAGATATTTTTTTATTGAAAGCTGTGAATGATGTGAAATAAAGTTAGTTATTATGTTAGGATATGTGAGGGATGTGATATAAAGTTAGTTATTATGTTGGCATATGTGAGGGATGTGATATAAGTTAGTTATTATTTTAGTAATATGTGTAGGATGTGAAATAAATTTAATTTTTAATATTAAATTTTATGTGTGATGTGATATGCCTGGTTAAAATTAAACCAGGTTAATTTTAAACTCCTAAACAAACGGGGCCAATGGTACAATGCATGTTATTTGTGACTAAGGCTTAGGTCCTTACATTCTTGATATCACTGGTTCTCTTAAAATGGTAGATCTTTAGGTGATTAATGACGTTTTGTGAAGTTTGTTTTGTGACATTTTGCAGTAAAATTTGTTTCAAGGATGGTGATTTATATGTTCATCTGAAACATACATATCCTTGTATTTTGATGTGGAAGCTAAAGGCTAGTACTTTTTGCTTTTATTTATTACATGCTCCTTATGTTTTAGCTTAAGTACCTAGATGGCAGATGCAAGCTCCGCATCAGATCATCAATATGTCCAAATGATACAATGGACCAAGGCTTTTGTCCTTAAATTTCTCAATATCACTAGTTCTCCGAAACATGGTAGATCTTTTTAAGTGATTATGATGTTTTGTGCAGTTTGTTTTGAATCAATTATTGACATGAATCAGGTGAAAGTAATGCACGCCCTAGCCGTTGATACTTTAAACTATCTAATTCAAAATGGTGAATCTTTCAGGTGAAGCCCATTACTACCCTCTTTACTTCTTACTAAGCTATTTTAGTTTTATGCTCCTGTTTTTTGTACTTCCAGCTATGACTTCGCATTTGTTGATGCCGAGAAGCGTATGTATGATGAATATTATGAATTACTATTGCAGCTGGTAAGATTCATATCATGTTGTTATCAATTAAAAAGGATTCATATCATGTTCTGGTTTTGTTGCAATTTATACACAACAATAAACTAAGTGAGATTAAAATTAATCATGTAGGTTAGGAAAGGTGGGCTTATACTTTTTGACAATGTTCTCTGGCATGGAAAAGTTTCTGATCCCTTGGCAAGTAACCATTGTTCCCCACAATGATCCTTTATCACGGTTCAAGTTCATTTCTTTATTTCATTTGTAGCAGGTGACAGACAAAAAGACCGTTCGTTTGAGAAATTTTAATAAGAAAATCTTCTCAGATGAACGAGTTAATATCAGTATGGTAAGGGCATAGCCATTCTAATATTAATCATTTTTTAATTTATATGTATTTTCTTTAATGTTTGGATTGTTATCAGTTGGAGTAACAGTTGACATCTCACAGGTGCCTATTGGGGATGGTATGACAATTTGCCATAAAAGATAATAAGGCTGGCCTGCAATGTTTCCCTTCAAAGATAGTGAAGGTGACAGGGACAACTTCAAAATCTAATGAATTATACATTTGCTTACATTTATTTAATATTGCACGCAAATAGTTTAGCGCCTCGCATCTATTACCATGGAGATGCCGATAGTGAAGAGATGATAAACTTGATTTCAATGTCGGGCATTACGAGCATAGGAAACTAGGCTTTCATATAGTAAGGGCTTGTTTGGCATGAGCCCAAAAAAGGGCAAAAAAATATCTTAATAATATTTTAAATTTATTATAAATTTTAATAACTTTATTTCACATCCAACACAAATTCCAACCTTAAAAATCAACTTTATTTCACATCCAACACAAATTACAACCTTAAAATCAACTTTATTTCACATCCTACACACCTCCCAATATTAAAATAAATTTCTTTCCCATCAACTCTATAAAATAAATTATTTTCTCTTTCCTTACCCAAATTCATCCTCCAACCAAACAAGAGCCTTGCAGATTGTTGCTACAATTAATTGTACAATGCAACTCTCATTTTGTTTTCAGCTTTTTTTAAGATATTATATGACATTTGTATTGCTTAAAGCTGGGATTGTATGTGATATCTAAGAACTGAGATTTAAATGTGTAGTCTGCTATTTTTTTTTATTTTTATTTTTTGATAGCACAGCTAAGGTATTTTGGATACTGATGCAATTGCTCCCAAATTTTAATCCCAGTTTCAATTCATGATCCTGAAGGAAGAAATAAATTTCTTGGTCCAACATCTCCATTGGAAGAAGCATCATTCTGCCATTGAAGCCCAGTGTTGTTTCCCATGTTTGAACTTGTGCCAGAATCTCTCTGTATTCTAAATAGTTCAATGTGTGGATATCAAATTGAATATTTTAAGATCTTGTTTTATTTGATTTTGTTCATCAGTGAATCTCAGATATGTTACTAGTTGGTGAATGAATTATGAAAGTTTTTCCTAATGCAAGTGGTCTGTGGGCCTCTGGCTATGAAAACTATGTATAGGGTAAATGGTTAGGCATGCAAACTAATTATTATTTGTATATTATATAGAGGTACTTTTATTTTTTTTATTTTTATTTTTATTTTTTATTTTTTTTTATTTTTTTATTTTTTTTATAGAGGTACTTTTATTTGAGCTCTGTGATAAATAGCAGATTTCATGTAAATTCATAAAAATAAAAATATACTATTTTAATCTCTCTTATATAAATTATTTTTCACATTGATCTTTCTTAATGAATTTTATTAAATTTGATCGTTAAATTATTAATTTAAAAAATTATAAATATATATTTTAGTATTGTAAATATGTTTAGATATTTTTAATTATTATTCTAACATTAATTTATAATTTAATTTATATGAGTAATTTGTAACATTTAAATATATATTTTTAAATTTTTAAAATATTAATTTAACTGTTAAATTTAACAAAAATTGTCAAAAAAAAATTCAGGTGAAAAATGTTTTGGATAAATTTAAAAGATATATTTTTGTGAAATTATGTAAAATTACAAACATTTCATGAGATTTGATGGAATTGCCTAATTGGCGCCCGTTTACAATAAAAAATATAGATTTAGAGAAAAATTTTATTAATTTTAATGAATTTTATATTTGTAATTTTTAATGAGTTAATTTAAATCAACTTAGAATTAATTGTTGTGTTTTACATAAAAATATTATGTTTGAATTTTTGAATATTGTATATATAATTTATAAGTTTTGATATAAATTAAAAAAAATTGTGATATATAAATATAAAACTCAAATTTATATCATGTTCTTACGCAAAAAGTTCTCTATTGAAAGATTAAAAAATATAAATCAAAAGAAAGATATCACTTATTAAAGAAATTCATTCTTCTCGCATTTTAATGTTACTAATATCTTGACATCATATGATTATTTGGAGAATGATAGTTTAACTAAAAAACATCATTTCACTTCGTTATTAAAGCCTTGCTAACTACTAGTAAGATCGAAAACAAAAAAAAATTACTAAGTTTTGAGTCAAAGTATAATAATATGAGATAAAAGAAGATGGAGATTAATCAGAACTACACAGATAGGAGAAAATTCTTAGCAAATTTCTAAGTAGAGGAGCATATAAATGAATATTTCACATAAAAAAAGTACTTGCTGAGTTATATAAATAAATAATGTGATTCAAATGTATATAAAGATATTTTTTAAGGTAAAATTATGATGATAGTAATAAAAAACTTCATATTTAAGCATGCTTAAAATAGAATAGTAATAAAATAAGTAATATTTTATGAAGTACTTAAAAATAAGATAAATAATATTTTTACATTTGAATCATGAAATATTACATAAACATTAAATGAAATTAAAATTAAATTTAATATATATATATATATATTATAAATTATTTACCTTTAGTATAATCGTTGGTCCATCCCTTACAAATTTTTTTTACCATAGCTTGTGTGAAATTAATCGGGCTAAATATATTTAATATGACAATTCACATTCTACATGAATATCAAGATTAAAAATTAAATAATAAGTTTTACCTAAAAATTACATGCTAAAATGGGAAAAGTCTTAAAATGTTAAGTTTTAAACGAACGAACAAAATATTATTTAAAAAAAAAAATCTTACACTTAGGTTTAATGTAATTAATATGAAAATGAACCTGGTTCAATTAAACCGGGCGGCCAAAACATGGGACTTCATTTGAGTCACTGTCACACTCTGTAGAGGAGGGAGGTGGGCCATGATCCATCTCACGAGATGATTGGGTTGTGCTAATGCGCGGCAGTGGGCCCGCCGGACCACACAGCCTGTCGCTTTCGCGCGTGTCGACCCAGGCGGCAAAGGGGTCGGGTCGCACGTGGGTCCCTCCGGCCCGCTCCATAGAGGTTCTCGCAGGGTAAATTTATCAGCCTATTTTGTAAAATAGATAAAATGAATATATTTTTTAAAATAATTACATGTCATCCTCAAAGATAATATTATTTACATCTTTAACCTCTTCAATACATAATTATGTTTTAATCCCTCATTAAATTCAAGAACATACTCGAATGAGACTTTGTCACATATTGGGTCACCAGGATCAAATCTCATCAAGATGCATCGTGAGTCGAGCAATGCACAACTCAAATTTTGCACAGATTTGTAAATTATTCCTAACCCAAAAAGTTTGAGCTAGCTCGACTCAACTAGCATTCGATTTCGAAGAAGCTAGTCGAGCCGGCTCAAATCCTCCAATGAATTAAGAAATATCTTTTAAATTTATAAAAAAAAATCATTATATTGGATTTCAAACATGAGTTAATCGTAATCAGATATATACACACTAAACACATTCTCTACTTAGTAGTCAAGCTCAATGCGAATCATTCCCCATCACGAGTTATAAACATGGTTAATAGCTTGGATCAATCGGCTCAATATATTCGATTATTATCGATTTTCAAGCTAAACTCTTGTCCCTGGACCGATGTAGCTGGGGATAGCTAAGGATATATCTTAATATCTGTGTGTTTTGAGTATAAAATGAGTAAAAGAGAAACCATTATATATAATTGGAGTTTGGATTTGAATTTTTCCTTTTTTGATATGTAGTTTTGGTAAATTACATGCGTTAGATTTTATGCATATATATTTGTAAATCAAGTTTAATGTTTTGGCTTATTTTTCTCTATTTTATGTCATAATAATATTTTTTCAGTGTTAAATTTATAATTATATATTTTTTAATCTATCTCGACTCATTAATACATATATATCAGGTGAGTTCGACGTGATCTATAACCTTTCAGATATGTACAAAAAAAATAATAATACACTGCAAATCAAATATATATTAACATACTTTGAAGTTTGATTAAATATATATAAGTATAATATATTGAGACAATAAAGTTTTTTTTAACTAAAGATTATATAAATTGAATTTCAACAATATGACAAAAATTAAATTAAAAGTAACACTTTGTATTAGCTTCAAAAATAGAATATGTAATTTGGTAAATGACATATAGGTCTCCCTAGCTAGTTTGGTCTTATGTATGTACATCAATAGAATTAGGCTCTAATTCATGAATACGTGTAATTATGTCGATAACCTTTCTTTAACAAATATGACACCCTTTTGACATTGTGCCTAGCTTGCACGATTTAGTTCCTCTCCGACAAATAGAATGTTCCTAATAAAATATTACTATGTACTATGTGTATATTCTTTGGAACTTTTATGATCATTTCTTAATTAATTAATTCAATTCAATTTTTTTTCTAAATTTTGGATCAAATGATTAGAAAAAAAATGAAGAATTTAGAGAGGAGTACATAATTTAAAATTATCAGTATTGTTAGTGAGCAACTAAGTTATGCATAACATTATAATTTCAAAACAAGTCATTCTTGGTAGTGCTTAATAAAGAAAAAAACAAGTTGTATCTATTCACAAACTAAAGGGATATCTATTTTGACATTTTTGAGGTATGGGGAAATTCTATATTCACGTCTTAAATAGCTACACATATATATATGTCTATATATATATGAACATACGTGTGTGTATATATAATTCTAGATTTTTGTGATAAATATATAATTGTCCTATATATATATATTTCATCTTCATAGTTATTTAACTCTATGTTTACATATATATGCTCTCAAATATGAATATTTATATCAATTATTTCCAACTTAATAAATAATTACATAGGTCACATGCTCTAATGTAGTTTACATTTTTCACTCTTAAAATGTGCATTAATTATAATATTTCGTGGGATTCAGGAGGTAGTGGGATGTTTGATTTTAGAGAGAGAGAGAGAGAGAGAGAGAGAGAGGATGCAAAAGGTAGCAAAGGCAGTGGTTGGTAGGGAATGCTGTCCTACTACGTCACCACCAAATCCTTCTTTCATCTTCCCCTGCATAGATCTTTATTCTATGTCCTCTCTTTCTCTCTCTTTCTCTCGCTACTATGAACTGTTCAATATTGATAAGAGGAGAGCTAATTAGGGCTGACGCCATCGTTGAGCTCAGAGGGGAAAGGAGGTTTAGAGAGGCGAGAAGTAGCTGCAGTTGAGGCAGAGGAGAAGAAGTGCCTGATCAGAGAGAGAGAGAGATTAATTGAAGCACTAGAGCTTGTGTTTAATTCTTCAAAGATCTGCATATTCCACGAACTTGGATCCATTCTTGCTATGCATTGTTTCTAATCAAAGAGTTATCAAGGTAAGTGGCAATCCAAATTGCTTGCTGGAGCTAGCAAAATCACACCTCCTCTCTCTCTCTCTCTCTCTCTCTCTCTCTCTCTCTCTCTCTCTCTCTCTCCCTCTCTCTCTTTCTCTCTCTCTCTCTCTCCATATATATATATATATATATCAGATGCTAGCATGCAGGTTTGAATCATGAACATCTTCTTATAAATTTCTTATCTCTAAATATATCTCCACACATTTTTGTTGTATGCATTAAGGAGAATGGATAATATGTATATAATATATATGGTTTGTAGAAAGAAGAAGAAGATGCATGCACGATTGATGTAGGTCATGAATATCATGAAATTATGGGAATAAAAAAAAATTAAGCAACTACACTACTAGCAAGAGAGGTTGAAGATTTTGGCCGATGAATATTTAATGTGACAAAAGCATTTCACTACTAATTAGTTAGAAACTAGCTATAATATATATATGAATCAATTTTTGGTAAAAGGAATTAGCAAAAATGAGCCAATCCATAATTATTATAAGCCAACCCAAATAGTTATAGACTACTGATCTTGATGATGAGGAAAGCAAGAATCAGGCCTGTATTGAATATTTAATGTGGTTAAATACTTAATTTGATGTATATATATATATATATGCTTCACTTGCATGTGGACATTTGATTACATTCCAAGTTGTCTTCATCATCATATATATACATGAAAATATGTGCTTCAATATTGCAACATAATATGTTCATGCTCCTAATTGTAACATATATACCATGTATATATACATATGACAGTCATTTTGTTGTTAATTTCCATCAGATTCAATCAATTATAGTTTCATGAAATTGTGTATTAATTAATTTACAATGATATAACTTCTTATAACAAGCCTTGACATTTATGACATTACTAATTTTATTCTTAGAGTATATATATCTTAATGTTCTGGCAGAAATATTAAAGCTTTTTGAAAACCAGCAAATTATGGATCAAATCACGCAAGTTCCTCCGGGTTTTCGATTCCATCCAACTGACGAAGAGCTTGTAGATTATTATCTCCGAAGGAAGGTTGCCTCGACAAAAATCGCTCACAATGTTATAAAAGATGTTGATCTGTACAAGATTGAGCCATCAGACTTGCAAGGTAATGAGAATTACTATATGCAAAAAATATAAGAATAAGCATAAATATTAATATGTTACATGCAGTAATTACATGTGTTTATAAGTAATGTACATATGGCAGTTATGTGTACGGTGTGTATATCATGAAAGTTTGTTTGATTATTATGATTTGATGCAGATATATGTAAGATTGGTGAAGAAGAACAACATGAATGGTATTTCTTTAGTCATAAGGACAAAAAATATCCAACAGGAGCTCGCACTAATAGAGCCACAAAAACAGGATTTTGGAAGGCTACTGGAAGGGACAAACCCATATATATAAAGCACAATTTAATTGGTTTAAGGAAAACTTTAGTTTTCTACAGAGGTAGGGCACCAAATGGGCAGAAGTCTGATTGGATCATGCACGAATATCGCCTGGAGTCAGATGAAAATAACTGGTCTTCCCAGGTACTACTTAACAAATTATGAACAGTGAGATAAATCTTAATTTGAAGTCATGGTTTTATTAACTTTCATATTTAATTTTTTTGTGATATTCATATATAAATATTAATGCTTCACAATAGTCCATTTGATCAGCTATAGATTTATATTTTAGATTGCACTTCATGTAAATTAATGAAATCATCAGCTAATCAATTAACTAGATTATGACTCTAAATTTCAGAAACTAATTAATTGGTGTTTAAAGTGATTACTCAAATTTTAGCAAGATATATATATATATATATATAAAATTTTAAAAAAAAAGTAAGATATGTAGTTAATTATTTGGAGAACCCTAAATATTGCCACAATACTACATATGAAGAAATTAAGGTAAACGTCTCTACATACATGAAATAGTGCTAAAGATTGATGATAAAAATAAAAAAGAATCATATATATATATATATGTGTGTGTGTGGCATATTCTACAATGTTTGTAATATATATATTCTTTACTAATTAATTATTATAATGCTTCATCAATTTTAAATTAATTAATTATGATATGTTAATTACCTCTGTATATTCTTGATGAGATCTGAATTGCTTTAGTTGAACCGCTAGCTAGCCTAAATTATCATTAGAGGTAATTTCATTCAAGCTCTGAGGTATAACTTGAATTTCATGCAAGTCCACATACAAAAATTAAAACATGCCATTCTAGTTACTCCTACACAAAACTCTTTTCACGCAAGTCCCTTTTAACGGATTCTATTAAGTTTGACCAGTAATTAATTATCATTTTAAAAAATTAAAAAGTCATATTTAAGCATTAATGATATATTTAAGTATTTCAAATTGTTATTCTAACCCCAATTTATATATATATTATATTTTTTATATTCCAATATATAATAGTAATTTTTTAATATTTAAATATATATATTTATATATTTTTTAATTTTTTAAAAATAATAATTTAATAGTAAGACTTAACGGAATATATCAAAAGAAACCAACGTGAAAAAAAAGGTAATTTAACGATCAAACTTAACTAAATCTATTAAAAAAGACTCACGTGAAAAATATTTTCGACAGGAGGGACCTAAATAACACATTTTCATTAATTTTTGTGGACCTATTTGGAATAGTGAGCCTATCTCAGAGCCTAGATGAAATTACCTCTTATTATTATATATTATACTGGTTAGAATTAATTATCTTAGAAGGGGCATTACAATAATCTGATAGTTTGTATATATATATATATAACAATAGTTTTCCCACTCACTGCTCACATGCATCTTAACGGAATTGCAATTAATATTGTGGCTCCAAACATTGAGCTTCCTACTATATATATATACTCAGGGCAAGTTCTCTTAAAGTTTAATTAGATTTATAATTAGTTAATCTGGTTAAAATTTTGATTAGATTTAACATCGCTCTCTTTGATGTAGATATAATTTACAGCTTAAATATATAGAGAGATATATATATATAGTATAGTTGTTAAAACTCTGCGTTGGCCTCTTATTAAAAAAAAAATGAAAAATGACCACCTGAATTGGCTAAACTATGCCCACTTAAATCTTTTTAGTGTATCTCATTTTAACATGTCAATATTTTAAGCTCCAAATAATTATATAACCTTATAGATTAAATTTGCAATTCAATTAAAATTTTATATATATAATTCCTTCAAGTATTTTAATTACTGGTATTAAGTACAAAAGTATATATCTTTCAGGAAGAGGGATGGGTGGTGTGTAGAGCATTCAAGAAGAGGGCTTTCTCAATGAACAAAGCTGGAAGCATTCATCTTCAGTCTCCAAGCTGGTATGATGAATATATCTCATCAATGCCATCACTTCGTGAATCTCATCATCTGATCAACAATATCAACGGTCACCACATTCAGTACTCATATGATCAAGAAAACTTAGCCCACAAATATGATCATGACCAGCTGCCATTAGAGCCCGATCATGATCTCCAACCTCCCCATTCAGATCAAAACCCTCTAGTTGTTGAAAGTATTAAGCCTGCTGCAGGAACCCTAAACAACCCAGAAGATAGTACAGCAGTGCTACAGGAAGAAAGGAGTTCTAATTTTCTAATAATTCATGCAAAGAGCAAGGGCCAAACTGCTGATCAAATGACAGATTGGAGGATTCTGGATAAGTTTGTAGCCTCACAGCTCAGTCAAGATGGGATCTCAAAGGATCTTAGTATATTCAGCAATTCAGTGCAGGATCATGATGTTCCTCGCAGTACTGCAATGGGCAGGGAAGAAGATTAATAATATATCCATAATAAATATGGAATTGTCATTAAAACTAAGCATGGTTGCATGAATAAAATTGTATATATATATATATATATATGTTAATGCTTATGAAGGTTGGGATATCCTTCAAAAAATCAGATTGTAATCAGCAAGCTGCCAACATCTCCACATCAGGGCTAAGTTTAAGGCACTAATTAAGATGCATGTCTGGATTAATAAATTTGGCAAGGCATGTGTATTGATAATTAATGTCATGAATTACATTGTAGTTTCTATATATGTATTGAGATTTTGATTTGCTGGGTAAATTTCTTCCAACTTCAAAAGCATAAATTTTATTGGAATCACTAGCTTGTTTTACATATATCTGTCACGCACACACACAAACAAATATATATATATATACACACACACAAAAGAATCGAGAGTAGCTAAGTTAGCTAGCTAAGTAGTTGCTTATATTATTAATTAGGGGTTTTTACCTGTATGACACAAAAAACTTTAATATTTACTTATTAGACACCATAAACTTAAATATTACATGACACACACTTATTTATTTTAATTTTACAACTAACACACCCTATTTAAAAAATCCTTACATTTTATTTAAGTAAATCATACTTAAGTTATGTTTTAACTTAAATAAAGTTCATAGGAATAAAATCTAACTCTCGATGCATCTTAACTTAAATCTTACATGTTAAAAATTATTTAAATCTATTATTTATGTAAAATATTTTAAATCTAATCGTTAGATGCTTATCTTAACAATTAGATTTAATTTAAGATACAAAGGGGTTAGATTTTATTCGTATGAACCTTATTTAAGTTAAAACATAACTTAAGTATGGTTTACTTAAATAAAATGTAAGGATTTTTTAACTAGGGTGTGTTAGTTGTAAAATTAAAATAAATAAGTGTGTGTCATGTAATATTTAACTTTAGGGTGTCTAATAAGTAAATATTGAAGTTTTTTGTGTCATACGGGTAAAAATCTCTATTAATTAACACCTCTAGAAATATATATGAGATATATATTATAAACTCCCAAAACAATTTTTGGAGATTTAAAATATATATCTTCCATGATTCATGAAAGGTTTCCTCGTCTCAATAGAGTGCCAATACAGATACGTATATATACATACATTGCTTGTAGAGAGAATTAATGCATATAAATTATAATCATTATTTTGGCAGTTTGTATTAACAAAAAAGACAATTGAAATCTCATAAATCATAAATTTATATATGCAAAGTGTCTGCTTTTATTTAAATTTAAAGACATAAAGTGCCAAGCAACATGGTTTTTAAGATGTAAATTGTAATATGCATGCTTCATGGATATGTGTGCATGTGTGTTTATAATTCTGAAATATTAATGTTAATTATTTGATTGGCCAATTTTTTTTTAAAAAAAAATAGATATCAAATTAATTAATATTGTAACAAAGTAGTTTGAAGAAAGTGGACTATGAGCAAAACAGTTCAGCTTGATTAATTTATCTTGTTTATTTGATAATTCCTACACACACACACACACACACACACATATATATATATATATATATATATATATATACAAGGATATTGAAATAACACATGATATTTTTGTATTTCCTTAATAACTAAATATACAGGTAGATTTACATACATGCCACCAAAAATAAACTACATATTAATACTTATTATATGACCAAGGCGACATGAAAATGTTTAGGAAGTAAAACCAAAAGCTTAATTAATAATTAGGGGGCATTTGGTTCATTGTTATCTTGATGTTATGTTATGTAATTTAAATGTCATGACTTCTAGATGTCATCTTTTGACTAATAATTGTATAATCTAATAGAAGATTATTTATAGATGTCATTAAACCAAACAATTATTTTCTTTAGATGATATAATATAACATCAAGATAACACTGAACCAAACGCCCCCTTAATCAAATCTTCTTTTTTTAATACTAATTAACCAAATTTTTGACTGCGCATGCCCTCAAAATTTATTAAATTATGTCATGCATACACCATTATTAACGTATTTGTCCCTGTCATTAATTGCATGTATTATGTATAACATGAAGGATTTAATTTCAGTACCAACTTAATATTATACTCCAAATACCAGTTATTTTATAAATTAATTATATATAAATTTTATTTTAAGGGGGCATTTGGTTCAATGTTATCTTGACGTTATGTTATGTTATATATGTTTTCTCTAGAGAAAGCAATTGTTTGGTTTAATTATGACATCTATAAATAATCTTCAATTAGATTACAAAAATATTAGTCAAAAAATGATATCTAGATGTCATGATATCTAGATTACATAACATAACACGAAGATAACAACAAACCAAATGCTCCCTAAACTAAATCTAGTGAGATAAATGGCTATATTATGAACTTATGAATAATTCACAATAAGACAAGAACCATGGAAATACGCAAGTAATTTAATTTATAACTTTTTTAAAAATATCATTTTAAAATATGTACATAAGTTTGCAAGATTTCAGTGTGATATATATAATATTTTATCTTTGACAGTAAAATATATAATTTTTGTAATTAAGATGTAATCCATGTAAATCTCCCTAAAATATATATATAGGATATGAAAACAATTTAAATTTTTATATTAAGAGTTTGTATAGGATATGTGGGAATAAAATCCTAAACACTAACCACTAATTATGAAATAAATTTATTTTTGTTATTAAAAATATTATGTTGGATTGATGCAGAATTTAGTGATTAAAAAAGCTATAATCCTTTGTGTAATGTTTACATATAGAGGCTAGTACTTTGATGCATATACTAATTTATTGTCGCGATATCGTATCATGTTATTTTGAATAAAGCAATTATATTTGGTTTGCTAATGTATTTTGATAACATTATAAAATTTGTGAAATTGCCTCTCTGATTAAAGAGACATATATTTAATTTGATGTTAAATCAATGAACTAAGGAAAAGAATAAGGGAAATCAACATAAGAGCATTTGATTACATGCATGGCAGACAAGTTGTACCTTTCAATTTTTAAGAATAATTTTTTTTAAAACAATTTTAATAATAGTTAACATTTTTATGTATATAATATATATAACTAATGTCGCAGAACTAACTAAATAAACAAAATTGTTATGTAACATTAGCATCTAAATAATATATACATTAATATTACTTAAATAATATGAACATTAACTAGATACATGGAATCAGATGCCCAAGGTATTATAAACATATATATGTAGATTACAATATTTTCACTACATTCATGTCCTTTTAACTAAGAATTAAAAAAAAAGCCCATTTAACTATATATTTTAATGCAATTAACCATCCATATATAAGCTTTAATTTATATAAAACAGAAAAGATGCACCATGACTGATATATATAAAACAAGAATAACACCATATGCATGCATTTATGGACATATATCTATATATTTATATCTATATATATATATATATATATATATATATATATATTCTTGATAAATAATGACCTACAAGTTTAAGCTTTTAGCTAGCTCAAATATTCATGCCAAATTTGGCATGATATCAAAATCAAAAGAGTGGAACTTCATGTACTCTCTCGAATATTTATATTTATATATATATATATATATTATATATATATATATAATATATATAGAATAGATAGATAGATAGATAGATAAAAGGGATGCAAAAAGCTAGGCTAATTAGTGGAATTAACTTACAAGAGGAAGATATAATATTCTCATAGTTCAAACAAAAGACTGTTAAGACCTAAGCTAGCGTGCAGGCTCCAAGCTATTAAGTTTCCTCCATGCTTCAGATCTAGAGATCTAGTGGGAATATATATAGGAAGGAAGAAGAGAAGAAGAAGAAGAAGATGTACGTAGAAGAAGAAGAAGAAGAAGAAGCACCCAAATCCGAATTAAAAATATTCTCCATGAATTAGGGAAAGAAAATAAGATATATATATATATATATAAAATAAAATGAAATAAGATATATATATATATATATAATCTAATAAAAGAGGAAGGGAACATATATATATATACTGCATGCCTCCTACCTACACGCATGGCCTTTGGATCACATCTAATTATATATATAGATTGAAGTTGTCACACATATTGTGAAACCGGCCATGCACGCAAGCAAGCAAGCAAATGAGACCCACCTTACTCCCAAATTAACCCATCAATATATACTGCTTTTTGACGACAAACTTATTAGCCCTTACCTGCCAAGACATGCATGAATCCTCATATTAATTTATTCATAAATAAATATATTTCATATATATATATATATATATATATATATATTATATATATATATATTTGTATATATAGGTATATAAATTTCACTGAATTAAATGGCAGACTTCAATCTCATACCGTACATGTGGTACTGCCATGCCCCAATCACAGCGCAAGCCTACATTATTATAGGAGGAGTCGAAAGTAAGGGTAATGATATAATATTGCCTCTTTAAGACTGCAGACTTCAATTTCCTATTTGCAAAAACTTTTGTTTCTTATAATTATGTATATATATATATATATATATATATATATATATATTACAACTTCTTCTTTAGAATATTGTTCATCGTATAATATTAGATTTTCAAATTAACCGCATGCCATCAACCAACATCACTATTATTGATCTTGGGATTTCACTAGTTTTCACGTAAAAGTTTAGCCGCGCTGTCTCACCTATTTCTATGTTCTTCCATCCATTAATCTTTTATTTATTATGTTTGATTTATTGGTTATGATTTTGTGTAAATATCTAATTATATCTATATATGAGTTTACCAGAATTTAGAATATTTCATCTAGGGTATTTAGTTTAATATATTCATATATGTTATAACTGTGTCTATTATATATCGAGAACTTGGTTAAATATTGTTATAGTGTAGATATATTTATTACTGAAGTACAATTTAATGATCAACCAAAAATCACTTTAATTACAAATAAAATTCCCGTGCGAATGGACGCGAATAGACACTGGTGCCTAGCTCTCTTTTCCTAACTTGTATGTCTTGCTAATTCTTTGTTATGTGTTCGTAGGTGAGGTGAGATGTAGATGTTAATTGTTTTCATGTGAGATTTAGTAATTTTAAATTTTTTTTATAATATTATCTAAACTAAATAATTAATATCTTCAAATAATATATTTAGTCAGTAGTACTCGTACAAGTACGTAAGTACATGTACGTAGATGTGTTTATACATATGAGAGCTATGCATGAGGATTCACAATTGCATGCACGCGGAACAGGGGATGTGGATTGAGGAGAACATGCTTCACTATTCTTCAAGTAGGCACCCAAACATTTCAATAATTGCAAAAGTTAATCAGCTGACATTTCTCAATTTAATTATTCATGGCATCTCAATATTTGTGAAATTTTTTGGTAAATCTGCAAAATTGGCGTTATTAAGGTAGTAACATGTGAAAGAGACGGATAATAATGAGGTCAGAGTTTGCCGGAGGGAGCGCTAGTTTGTAGGTGAAGTTAGCATGATTTCTGCATGAAGGCAGCATGTGGCAGGGAGAATTATGCTTCAAGCCTTCCCCAGCTCTACAATATTAATTATCAAATTAATTCAAAATTAATTATTATAGTATAATATGTTATAAATTTAAAATGAAGGTTAGAACCTTCTCTAATACCTATTAGCAATCCCTTGTCGAACAACAGCTCAAGTCGAACAGTAGCTCAACAACAACCCCTTGTCGAATAGTGTCTCAAAGAGACATCACCAGATCGTACCATCCGTACTATTATGTCAACTCAGCATTTAAGGTGGTATGGGAGTCCACTGCCTAATCGTCCTTTGCAAGAATAGGTGTCGGATGTGACAGAACATACCTATTATGTTCTCTCCTCTCCAAGCTATAAATAAGAAAGAGGATGAGAAGCTGGAGACCTTTTCTCTCTCTGGCCAAGCCGCCCCCCTCTCTTTCTTGTACTCATTCGGTCTATATTTAGAGATCAAGCTTTGTAAGAGAAGGGATTTAATTCGATTAGTGGATTTAAATCGCCTAGATGGCGTCGTGGTTTTTCCCCCGGACACTCGGATTTTCACGTAAAAATTATCGTCTTATTTCATTCTATTTTGGTATATTTTTGGCATCAAAAATAGGTAACACTACATTTGACTCCTATAATTCAGGTCCTATTTAAAAGAGTTTCTAAAAATAATCATGAAAAAACTTCATTATATAGTGAATTAAAAACTAATGTACATAAAGTTCTAAGTTATTAGCTTTTGCTTTTGATAAAGTTCTAAGTTCTACCTTTGCAATACAAAAGGATCAGGATTAAATAAAAGAAAAAAAAATTAGTGAAATTTTTTCATAAAGAAAGAAAGTATCAAAACTAATTATTTTTTTTAATCTGTTGGTTAAGCTTTTAGATTAGTATTAATACTAAGATCCTGTTTGGCAACAAAACCGATTTGATCATGTCAAAAATCAAAATACTTCATTCATTATAAAAATTTTAAAAATAATATTACTTTAATTTTTATAATAAAAAAATTTATTTTATTTCAAATCTTATGTTATTTTCAATAAATTAATTAATTTTATTTCAAGACAAAACTATATATTTGATGTCAAGAGCAAATTTGTTTTATTGCTAAACAGAGCCTAAGTATGAGAAGTAAATCAACTCATTTTTATTTTGAGAAATTATAAAAATTTATCGGAAGAGGCGAATCATGTTTTCAACTAAAATTTTTTAATGAGCATAGCAACTAGTTACTTATTTTAGGTGAGACAGGAGGACAACAGCCTAGGAGGGCATCAATCGGGTCACTTTGAGCTTGATTTAAAAATCAGGTCAGGTCAGGTCAGGCTTGAGTTGGGTCGATATATAGTGTTCAAGCCTAAACTTGAATCGGGTAGACCCAAGATACATTAAGTGACACAACTTTTAATATTAATTCAAATTTATCATTATTTTACCAAAATTATTTTTTGACATGAATATCATATGTATTTTATATAATATATGTTATTTTTATTAATTAATAATATTTACTCCATTTTCTCAGAAAATTTTTAATTACTAACATAACTGGAGTTTATTGGCATATCTTTATAAAGACATAATAAATATTTAACTTATTTTGTCAATGTAATCTTTATTTGTATTTTGTCAATCTTATTTTTATTTGTAAATTATTATATAAAATATGATAATGCATCTGGTGTGTATATTTTTAGGAAGTTATTAACATATGCATATAGCTCGATGAACATAAAGATTTATTAGAAATAAATTTAAATATTTTAGACAACACAGATCTAAATTAAATAAGCAAATAAATATCATATTTTAAAATTACAATATTAAATAATTTAATATAAATTATAATTTATAAAAACAACACATTACTGAAAAAAAATTTTTTGTTTGGCTGCGTCGGGTCAATTCGGGCTAATGTTATTATATCCAAACCTGGTCCAGAATTTAGTCGGGCCGGGTGAGATTGGATCGGGCCCAATCAAAAATTAAAAAATTAAACTTTAATTTATTTTTCGAGCTCTTTTTTTGGGTCACCATTTCAACGCCCACAAATCAGATTGGTTCGTTCATATCCTTTTTCGGCTAGATTCATTCGTGATTTTATGCTTTGAAGATGCACCACTCTATATATTATTGCTTAGTCGGTGTCACCCGAGCCCGTGCCCATCTCTAAGAAGATCACCTTAACTTAAATTTTTGTAAACTTCTAAGGATCATTAAATGATATTATATAAAGTTTTTGCTTTTGATGTAATTGCTTATGCCACCATATAAAAAAAAACAAGCATAACAACCTATGCTAGTTAATAATTAATTAGTCGCATTATTTATTATATTATGTTGTGTATGTGTGTGTTTATAAAGTTTTAAGTAATATTAAAAAGTACAATTCATACATATTAATAAAAATGTTAAATATTACTATAAGTTTGGTTCTTAAGTATATATTTTATTTCACACTTAATTATATATCATCTCAAATATTTATGGTGGAATTTACTTGTAGGTCCTAAACCAGTAGAGGACCCAAAGTGATTGTTCTATGTAGTGGTGATCCTATTTGTAATTTACTTACAAGAGATAAATGCAAAGGTAGGAATAAGAAAGGGATTGATCAATTGATGAGTTCTACTGAGCCAAGGATTATATCTCAAGGAGTATGTTGTAATGTTTAATAGAGGTGGTTGATAGGCCTATCGATGATATTAATTACGACAAAATTTGAAGAAAAAAAATGCAACATTTAATGAATGAGACTTTCCCCATGCATCGAGCGAGGATTTAACTTTCGTCTAAACTAATTAATTTCATAAATTTTATTTTAGTTTTGGCCAAGATTGATATGAAATTTGTCAATTTTATTTCGACTAAAATCACTCATGATTTTAAGATAAATTTTTAATACTTTGGTTTTCTAATTAAAAATCAAAGATCGTGGCATGCATTTTGTCGAAATTGTCGAAATCATAACTATTGAAACTGATAGTTCTAATTTACGAGCAAAATCAAAATTGAAATTGTGTTTTAAAGACTTGATAAGGAGCATGATTATTTAAAAAAATGATGATCCACAGGCCACACAATGTAGTGTTTGCTATCCAGCTCAGCTTTTTAATTCCAGCTACAAGAGATATCTAATGGGCTACACAATTTTTCAATCATTGTCTCTAATGGGCTTTTTTCCCCACATCTTGGGCTTTTTCTATTAGCCTAGTGGGCCTCTCCACTAATGATGTGGGCTTTCATTTTACTGGTATGTTATGTCATGTTATTTAGATATCATGATATCTAGATGTCATCTTTTGAGCAGCAATTTTATAATTTTTTAAAAAATTATTTAAAAATATTATTAAACTAAATAATTATTTTTTCTTTAAATAATATGACATGATATTAATATGATATTGAATAAAATGCCTCGTACAACTGTTTGTCATCCTCAATCATGGTTAGCGAAACTTTGAAGAGTGGGTAACCTCTACTGTAGTCATAAATGATTTTGTCAACTCTTAATATGCATGTTTCATGATGAATAAATTAACTCGTAGATAAGATGATTAAACTAATATGGATCAATTCTCGTATAAAGAAAAAACCATTGAAAGTGCACGTTAATATTTTCCAAAATGCCAAACAAGTTTTCAAATGAGTTTGATTTATTTTTGAACATAATTGCCGACATTAATATTTTCCTATAATATTGAATTTGTGAACAAGAAAAATTTAATAAAAATAAAAAATTTAACTCACATCAAATATAAATTTTAATATTAAAATAAATTTATTTTTACTTTACACATGAATATCAACATAATCACAACAATCAAATAAACTCGAATTTAAGGTTTAAAAAGCCTTTCAAGATGAAAATAATTAGTCTCATAGCTACAAAATTTCACGTTATGATCGATGATATCGTCCTACTGTTGTATTATATTAAGGTTAGTTATAATCGAACAACACATCGACGTCCTTCTTCCAAGTTCAGTTGATCATTGCATTGCAAATACCAATCATAATCGTCTAATTGATCAGCAAGATGACGGTGCTAGCAAACTCATGTGATTGGTTTGCGACCACCAACTTACCAATTCCCAACAACCGAACTACCTAGCTAATGTATCATGTGTTCATTTTTTAATATATAACGGTAGCACCAGTAGTTTCAAAAATAAAATTCACTATGACCGGCTACTAGAAGGACTCACTTTAGCCCCCTACAAAAATCCTCTAGATTGTCGTGGAAAAGAGATTTTCTCTTTTTTACTCATTTCAAGTCATTAAATTATCAAGTACCCTTTCTTTTTTTATATTTTCTTATCATTACCTTGTAGTTATCTTATAACAAAACTTCTGACGAAAATGAGTGAATCATCTTTCTCACTAACTCAACAGTGAATATAAGAGGTTTCTTTAAGCTATATTAAATTCAGTTGTCTTATTTTTAGATAGAATTTCTTGTTCTTTGGCTAATTTTATTTTCAGGAAATTCACTGCGTGCCAATGATTCTCAAGACTCTGGTGTTCCTGTCAGCATTTACTAAGCTGTGAAACGAGTTGAATTCAGATTGCATATTAGTACTGACGATACATCATCTTATGTGCTTAGTAAACAGTTGGTTTAGCTGGTTGATCCAAAAAGTGACTCAGTCTCGCTCAGTGTACCTCAATTTGATTAGTCTAGTAATCAGGTGCGGCCAGGCTCAGATTATGGTTCAACCTGATTCGAACCCATTGATCCATTTTCTACCTGTAGGTCTAACGGGTTTTTTCGTGTCATGAGTTCATGCCGTGTCGAACCTGAACCCACAATAACCAGAAGATGCGACAGGGGGACCGTTCTAACTCGTAGTTTGGATCTCGATTCTCGATCGCATGCGGTTCTACGGAAACCGGCGAAGAAGAGGAGATTCAAGGCGGGGATACTCCTTGCCCGCGGCGCCGATTGTCGCCGGTGGCCGGAGACATCGTCGGCCATCAGGAGCAGAAAAGCTGTAAGAAGAGGCGGGGGGAAGAGGTGGGGTTTAGGGAGGCGAGGATGCTGGATTCGGCACTGGAGCTGCAGGAGTCCGGTTGGGAGGAACTGAGGAAGGAGGCGAGGAAGATCGAAGGGGATCTGGATGTCAAGCTCTCCTCTTACGCCAAGCTGGCCGCCAGATTCACGCACTCGTCAGGTACTGCCTTTCTGCCTCCCTTCTCCGAGATCTAGGGTCGAATCGGCTGTACAAACTGCCGATCGACTCGATGAATTTTAAAACTGCAAAGGAAAAGGCATCCTACTTACTTCAGACATGGCGTCATGATCTGCATGGGTGGCATTGATTGCCTGATCGTTTAGTTTGTCTTGGTTCTGAAGAGAGTTGAATTGATTTTATGTGTTTTGTTAGTCGGAATAGCTGTGGGCTTATTGAGTTGTGTTGCCTTTAGATGCATGTTGCTTTGTAAACCTGTCCTACGATCTATGATGTTGCACACATAAGCTGTTTATTAGGACGGAACGAGGGATTGACAGCTTGATATTGGAATGAGGATCTCTGTAATGGCAAAAATGTACGGTCCGACTGGCATGCCTACTCATTAGTGTCACCTCAAATTTTTTAAGTATGGTCTGGAAAATACTAAGGAGAAAGATAGTGTGCAAACTGCAAACTTTGGCGCCAGCTTGTCAATTAAAGTTAGAATATGGCAAGATGTTTTGTTAACCTACTATAAATAAGAGAAAAACAAGCTGATGCTAGCTTATTCAACCTCAGATAACCATAGCGAGTTTTGTGACTTCTTCCTTGTCATGAATACTCTTTGCCATTTTCAAGAGGGTGTTGCTGACTCGGTGGCCACTTTTTGGTAAAACTAAATGGTAAAAAAATGGGATTGCTGATCTGATTAGGCTTTAGATTAGCTGAAGGAAAAAAAGTAATTGTATTGGGTAGAATGTAGAAGTGACATTTATTGGAGATAGAATTATAGAGAATATTACATAAATGTTTGAACCAAAGAACTCAATGTAAACTATGTCATGGAAAGTACTAATCGGCAAGATTCAAGCAGCTCTGTACTAACTTACCCTCAAATAAAGGACAGCATGATTTTCAGTTCAAATTACAGCCAGAGCACTTCAAATTAATACTCTCCAATGTAACATTAAACCAGAAAATTGCATTTAATAATGTGGAATGTCCCCCCACCTCCTCCCCCCAACCAAAAAAGATGCATAATCAATAGTGCATATTTGGGAGACTTGTTTTCTCCGTTTTTTAGAATCTAAGAAGATCAAGTTCTTTATGCGAGCTAAGAGGTACTTGAAAATATTGAGCTTCTTCAACATCATAGATAATGTCTAATTGGAATTGAGTTGAGCTTAAGTTATAATTAAGAGAAGCATGTCCTGATCCATTTAGGGTAACACAAGTACTCGAAAGACCTACATTTACAAACTTTAATACATAGAATAGAAGGGGCGTCACTAAACATAGCTGATAACATATGGGTTAAATAAATATAAAGAAACATGGTAGTACAAAAGTAACATGATTTGTTGTTACCAAACAGATATAGATAAGTTATGAGTTAACACCACAGGTTGTATCTAACCAAGATTAACTAGTGAATAAGATTTGCAAAACTGAAATCAAACAATTGGGATAAGGCTGATATTTATATTGCGATTTTCTTTTTTTTGTTTGTTTGTTTGGGGGTTGTTATGGAGTGGAGAGGTAGGTAGACATTTGGTAATTTTTTGATTTGTATTTTCTGGTGAATTACAGTTTGCTGGCAGATATTCTACTGATTGCCATCAGCAAGTTCAGAGTCATGTGGATGTTTTTAGATTACAAATTTTCAATTATCTAGTTTGTAGCGAAAAATAAGAATTAATTTAGTTAATCATCTATGTTTCAGGCTATGTGGACTGTGGATCACCTACCGTGGGGCCAAGCAGATCATGGAAATCTATGGAAATGGAAATAGAGTCCTTACTAGAGAAGTTGTTGGATATAAATGATTCCATGAGCCGATGTGCTGCATCTGCAGCAACAACCACATCAGTTACCCAAAAGCTAGCAAGGCACAGGGACATACTGCATGAATACACACAGGTGACTTGGTTAAAGTTGATCATTTTTATCATGCTATCTAGCATCACCTAGTCATATACAATTTTTTTTTCTCCGGTGTTTCTGAAAGCTTTTTGGTTAAAGAGGCATGGAAATTAGGAATGACAGAAAACCATGGTTATGTGGATCGGAAGACATTGTTTTCTGATCACAGAATCTGTTAAATGAATTTGGATTTGTTTTGCAATAAAGCCATTTCAGTTAAATTGATTTTGATTTTTTCCTTGTGTTGAACTTAAAATGTCCACGGCATGTTGTATTTCTCACTGAAACCCACCCACAAACAGAGATCCAGAGATCAAAATGGAATAATCAGTGTGCAAGAAAACCCAGTGAGATCTAATTGATGGATTCAAAGACTACTCAGCAATCCAAAATATTTCAGCATTTAGGCAAAATTGACTAACTCGGTTATACTTAGGTTATGATTGAGCTACAGCCAAACTAGGCTCAATTTAGCCAATTAAAGGAACCCTGCTTCCCCCCTCCATCCTACTTTATAGGCAAAACCATGGTCGAATCACGTTGTTTTGAATTGGGAGGAACAAGTTCAAATCATTAGCTCACACACAACCACGCTACTATTAGCACAAGGACACCATTGGGTAGGTGACTTTATGAAAACAATGAATTTGTTGATAGAAAACAACAAAATATGTTTCAGTCAACCTTTTAGGCTCATGAAAAAGATGTTCAAGTAGCGGCAGCCCCCCCCCCCGTGTCAGAGGTGCTCTTGGTTCACCTAAGATGACGGTGTATGGAGCCCCATCATATAAGATGTCACTAAATACCAAGAACGTTTTTAGCATGACAAGAAGTGTTATTTGGAGGTTAGTTGGAGGGTGGTGGAACTGGAGAGTTCCAGGTTCGGCAGCCTGAGCAGAAGGGTCATTGCACATGCCTTTCTTCCCAGTAGCTTCTTTTTAATAGGCAGCTATTGGCTGTTTTTATGAAAACCAAAATACCCTCTTTTGCAACTGTTGGCTCCTTTTTACTCTTGCATTTATGACCAACAGTCGTATAGAAAGGAGAGGTGCCTGGCCTTTCTTGGTCGCCAAGGGCCTCCTTAGACCATGCTACTCACTGGGGTGGGTGGAGAAGTGAATTAATCCTCTTTCCCTCTCTCTTGTGGTCATGCTGGAAATTATTATCTCCATGACAAGTTGTAAAACAAAAATAAGTCCAGCGGCTTCACCATTCTCCCTCCATCCAAAAGATGTTAAATAGCTGAAATTATCCGACCTCCCTTTCAGTCCCTCACGAAAAACCCATATTGGAATGTTGAAGTCTCAGCTAGATTCAAATAGTCTTGACTAGTCCCAAGAACAACAATTTGACATCAAGAAGACAGAAGTCTAGAACTCAAGGCTGAGATCTCAATCCCAAGGAAAATTGTCTCATTGTTGTGATCACAATCTCAACCAATGAGTGTCTGATCACAATGTCTTCAAGATAGGACAATAGATTCGAGATTGATACTTGATCTCGAGCAGCTCTCCGAATGATGTCAAATGCTTTTATGGTAATGGTACAGATAGTTAAGACTCAAAAAGCATTACCCGACAAATATTTTTAATTTTTATTGACTTGGGTGATAGTGCTAGACATTTTGCTTTCACAAGATGTTCTGGTACCTGGAGCTGTGATCTCTTGTTCTATATTTGCTCTAGCTGTAGCATCTTCAATTGAAAATTATTGGGAACTTGGATTTTTAGGAGTTTCGCCGCACTAAAGGAAACTTGAACAATCTAATAGAGCACTCAGCGCTACTCAACTCTGTTCGCGATGATATCACAGAGTCAAAGGTTAATTCAACTTCTCTAATTTCAACACCGCAACCTTCTATCTTTTATTTATTAATGCTTATTCTGTTTTTCTCTTTGCAGGCACTGGGAACCAGGTCCCCAAGGCAGCACCTCTTACGGGAAAGAGCATCAATTCATGGAAGCATAACCCAAGTAAGATCATAGGCGTCTTAATTATATTAGTTACAGAGTTTGAGATTAAAAAAATGGTTTGATAGAGTGAGTTTCGAGAACTTTCCTCACCCACCCGGAAATATGAATTGCCGGCTTGCATAAAATCTGTTGAATCTTTGATGGTTGTTCTAATGCTAAACCCATCTTCCATAGTTTCCACTGTAATACTGATTCATATGTGAATTAAATGATTCTGCCTTGCTAGATTGATGAGGTGATAAACCAAGCTCAAGCCACAAGATCAGTTCTAGGCACACAGAGGGCTCTGTTTGGAGCTGTTCAGCGGAAAGTGAAGCAAATGGGGGACAAATTTCCAGTTATCAGAGGCCTCCTAGGTATCTTCTTCAGCTTTAAAAATGGCAACAATCTCCTTATTTCGCTATACTTGTTCTTCACACTCTGCATCTTTTGCTGAAGGCGCCATTAGGAGGAAGCACTCTAAAGACTCACTCATCCTGGCTGCAGTGATTGCCGCCTGCACTCTCTTCCTGATCATATACTGGCTTTCAAAGTGATTTTGATTGGGTAAGCGTTTTATTATGCACGATTTGCATTACTGCAATGAATTTAACTTAGAGTGGGGATTCTCTCTCTCTCTGCATATTATTTTGGGTAATTTCATGCGAGTTCAAAAAAATAAAAATGTACCATAGAGTCTCTCCCGTATAAAATATTTTTCACGTGTAACGAATTCTGTTAACTTTAATCGTAAACAGTGGTCATTTTAAAAATTAAAAAAAAAAATACTTAATTTGACGGTTTAACTTAATGGAATTTGTGAAAAAGTAACATGGAAAAAATGTTTGGTTGGAGAGAGACAAATTGTGTATTTTTATTTTTATGAATTTATATTGAATCAAAATTTAACCTCGTTATTTTTCAGCTTTATTTCTTGAAGTTTTAGGTTTATTGTTTTAGACTTTATTTTTTGTACAGTTTCTTTCACTAATGTGGTAAGATACTGCAATGCTACATCATGTGGTTAGGATTTCTGCACTTTTGCTCACTTTTTTGTGATTTTGTGGACATTGAACCAGATTAACAAATTGGTCAATTGTTCGGTTCATGATTAAACTAGTCATTGAATTAGTTGAATCGGTAAATTATTATTTTTTTAAAATTTTATAAGAATGATATTGTTTAGTAAAAATAGTTTTTAATGCTCATAATAATAAAATGGGGTAATTTCACTTAGGCCCTTAAGGTTTACTCGACTTGCCATGCAGGTCCATAATTTTGAAAATATGTCAAATAGGTTCTCACAACTTATAGTATATGGTCTTTAGTATTTATAAAAAGCTTCCAATAACGTTTAATTAAATATTTTTCGTTAAAAATTTTATTAAATTAAAATTTTAATTAAGTAATTATAAAATTTTTTTAATGTAAAATTATAATCGTACTTTTGGTCCTCGCTGCGGCCGCCAGCGTCCCCGCGCAGGCGGCTGGGTGCGCCGGCGTGTGTGCGCTGGTCGCCGCAGCACGTGGTCCTGCGTGCCAGCTACGCTGCGGCGACCCTTGCGCGCGAGTCTATGCAGCGCGCGGCCCCGCCCGACAGCGTCTGCGCGCGGGTCGCCGCAGCGAGCAGCCCCACCCGATGGCGTCTGCCTGCATGTGGACGCCGGCGCGGCGGGCAATGGAAATACAAAAGGGTATTTTTGTAATTTTAACAGTGTTTAACGGATACCGTTAGAGAAAAACCACAATGACATATACAATAAGTTTTGGGATTTGTCTGATATGTTTTCAAAATTGTGGACCTGTGTGGCAAGTCGAGTAAATCTTAGGGCTAAGTGGAATTATCCTTAATAAATTTATTTATTATATAATTTATTTTTATTATAAAATTTTAATAAAGATTAATTTATTAAGGTTTGATCTATGTGGTTTTGATAGCGAACTGGTTCAGATAAGATGCTGATTTATAGTTGAATCAATTGGATCTGGCTATTTGATCTATTTTTTACAACACTGCTTCTCTGTGGCATTCTTGCTGTGTTTTTAAATAAATAAATGTATATATATATATATTATATTTTATATAAATTTTTATGTTATAAATTATTTTTATTTACATTATGCACAATTATCCAACTATTTAAATATGACTCTACCACAAGTTGCTTAAGTTTATCAAAAAAAAAAAGTTGTCCATTATTTTAGAAAGTGCGTAATATCTTTAGGCGACATAATTTTTATGGTTTAGAAGTGAAAGATTTTTAAAAAATATAAATTTTGATGTAATAAAAAGTTAAATGCCAAGTATGTGACAGGTTGATTGAATTTTAAATTAGCATAAAAATAAAAAGTATTAACGCAAATAATTCACATGATATTGATGAATTAAAACTCCAAACTGTTGTATCAAAAAAGAAAAAGCTCCAAACTCAGAAGGTGTACAATAAATAATTAATTATAACAATTTTGATTATTGTTTTATGGCTTATTAAAATTGTTAAAAATAAAATAAAATGAGGATAAGTGCTCGATAAATTGACAGAAATTTATAACCGTTTCAATTATTCAAAAGAATAACCAGTCATCTGTTGTGACTTTTTTTTGGTGGTATTTGATTAATGTTACCTTAGATATTCTTATTCTCTAAAAATTAATAATATTTAAATATCTGTATTATCTTAAAACTATTTTTATTTTATTTAATGTTATATATTTGAAAATAATAATAATAATAGATTAATTCAACTTCACTTTCCTCTCTTACAACTAAATATCATTTTAAAATGATAATTTTTTTATAATTTATTTAAAAAATTATTTAATTTAATATTATCTTAATTTTTACAACAATACAGTCTTTATCTTTATTTCCACATATAAAAATTTAATTAGAAATTAAAATTCCAAAACAATTTTCCCCCAACCAAATAAATTCATTGCCATAATATCATCTTACAGATATCTTACATGGGAAAAGCTTTGACAGTTGAGGAACTAATAGATTCAATTTTTAAATAAATTCAAAGCAATTTTCAATTTTTTTCAAATTTTGCATCAACTTATCTATTTTAGACTTCGTATGCAAGTGCATTTCAAATATACATATTCGTGCACATATTAAATAAATATCAAACATAATTTGATATTATCATATTCAGAGTAGAAATAGAAAGAAAGAAAGAAAAAAATCTGCTGGGTTTGAATATGTTGAAATTGGATAGTTATATAGAGGGATTAAAGTTCAAAGCATAAATGCCAGCCGAACACAAGGAAAAATTATTCAGAGGCTGGCGCCGAACACAAAGGAAAAATTATTGCAGTCGGACAGCCTAACACATGAATTTTGCGAAACCCATTAGACGTGCGATGCCTTGCTTGTGGGTCCCACCATCACTGCTTGGCACTAACAGTGAGTTTTTTTAACGCCATTTGCTCGCTCGTGACGCCGATGAACCTAATTCACAGATTGTCGTTCCCTCGACCCATTCGTCGTTCCCCCGATAGTGCAAGGCACGAAGGAGATTGAAGCCGCCTCGTCGACGAGAAGGACGACGTGGGCAAAGGGAATCTCGAGCCCCACGCTGCAGTCTCATCTCTCTCTTTCTCTCTCTTTCGCCCATCTCTTTCTTACCTTCCTTGCTGCCTGTTACAGCGGAGCTTGGCTTTATTTTATCGCCAACGAGCAGCTGTCACTAGAGATGCACATGTATCTCAAACATGACAATTTTTCTCACATGTATCTCAAACATAGCAATTTTGCTCATATATATATCATAATATATCTCATACGTTGTGATTTTTATCACATATGTATCATAAAATATCTCATGTGTAGCAAATTTGCTCATATGTATCATAATATATCTCATACGTAATAATTTTTATCATATGTATCATAAAATATCTCATATGTAATAAATTTTGATATTTATGTATCATAATATATCTCATGCGTAGCAATTTTTATCATATATTTATCATAAAATGACATACATAGCAAATTTTATCATATATGTATTATAATAGCCCGCCAAAAAAACATTAGAGTTCACCAGCATCACGAGCGAGCAAACGACATTAAAAAAACTCGCATTAGTGTCGACTGCCAAGCCGTGATGGTGGGACCCGCACACAATGCGTTGTACGCCGAATGACTTCCGCAAAACCCACGTGTTAGGCAGTCCAACTGCAATAATTTTTCACAAAAAAAGAAACTGGGGAAGAGTAGCAACCAACACTTAATGCTCATTGGTGCACTGTTGATGAATGGTCAAAATCTAATGCCCACTAACACTTAACAAGTGCAAAAGACCTCAAAGCACTAAAAATAATGTATGATATTCAAATCAAAACCTAATTAAACTGAAAAAAAAAAAAGAGAACAAAGCAGATTGACTAAGCACACATACATTTGCACACCTGAAATACACAAGGTCGAACAACAAGAATAAGTTACTCATCGAGACAGGTTAATCCGAAGCAACGAAGCTACAGGAAAACTGGCATTGCGGACAAGAACAGCATTGCAGCGAGAACCATTCGTCCAGCAGCACTCGCAATCGAAGCCGAATTCAAGCCTTGGGCATGCGGTGTCTGCTGCCTGAAATTTTGTATATCAATGCAACATTATGAGTTAAGCATGTTAAAAAGGGGGGCAAAAGTTTCAAAAAAATGAAGTTTAGAAAAAAGGGAAAAAAAAATTTAGGCATTAATTGGAGTAATACTTTTGTTTGTCCTTGAGGATACCACAATAGAGAGCATTGTCAGGCACAGGGAGCTCAGTCTTGTTGGTGCTCTCAGGGTTTACAACAATAATGTATGTTTCTTGTCCCAGATACCATGAATCAATATCTTCTGAGCGCAAATTCCAGGTGCCAACATTATCCAGTGAGACTAAAACAGCAGTCCAAGCTCCTGGATAAACCTACAACACAAATAACCAATTGCAGAGTGAAAATAAATATATATATATATATATATATATATATTGAAGATAAACTTATGAAAAACAGAAAGAATAAAAAAAAAAACGCAACATTATTAAAGCAAATAAAACAACAACAAAACCTTTCTAGGCGGCACAAGTGACATCACTTTTTAATCCTATCTCAAATCATTTTTAGCCTGCCCCTTCCTATCTTTAATATTATGGTTAGGATAAGACCACATGTTACTTTGGACTATATGAAGTTATGAACTGATGGAAAAATATTCATAAAGCTGATCTCAAATAATTGAGATAAGGCTGAAGTTGACAAATCTATTTTGACATGTTTTTGATCTATGTTATAGATGATTCATTGAAACAGCAAATAAGAATATACTTTGACGACTTAAACGAGTTACTGAATAGTTCGTATATGGCATGGATATTACATTACATTGATTGTTTTGTATTTGGCAGGAGTATCTAGTATAGCATAATAAGTAGGAGAAATTCCATATGGGCCCCTGAGGTACACTACTAATTTCCATGCAGGTCCAAAAAAATGAAACCATACCATTTGGTTCCCTCTACTGAGAACGTTTTCTATGTAGGTCTTTTTTTGCTAGATTCCGTTAAGTTTGACCATTAAATTACTATTTTAAAAAATTAAAAATACATATTTAAGTATTTTCAATTGCTACAATAATCTCAACTTTTCCTTCATCTATATATCCTAACATACAAAAGTAATTTTCATTACTTTTAACATGTATTTTTAATTTTTTTTAAAATAGCAGCTTAAAGGTCAAAAAGGACTCATGTGAACAAAATTTTTATGGATCTTCGTAAAATAGAGAGCCCACCTCAGGGACCCAGATGAAATTTCCTCTAATAAGTAGCTTTTCAGACATGCAACCTTTCTTTTTTGTTTCACATAGCTCTATTAAAAAAAACATAGGCCTTTCAAGCACAAAGTTTCAGTAGGCACCAAGAAAGATGAGGAAACATAAAGGGAAAGAAGTAGTGATTGCATAAGAGAGCCAAAAGAGATAAGATGCAACCTGGCAAAAAGAAATGAATGTTGGGCGATAACAAGTAACAGTGATGGCCGCCACTCTAATAGAAAACACTTAAAATTTGTTTAGTATTGAACCATTTTGAATGCTTGCTCGGAATTTTTTTGCCAAAGCCAGCATGCAAACAATAAACTTAAGTATTTAGGTCATTTAATTACCATTAACATGATATTAGTGCCAAAAGTCTCAAATTCAAGCAATAGTGTCCCCTAATTATTTCTAATATAAAACTTTTTAAAAAAAGAGCTATGCTAAGTTGATCTATAATGTAAAATCAGATGAATTTGTGCTGAGGGAGCATTTAAGAATATATAATTATTCATGTGCCATACTACAAGATTAACTGTACAGGCTATTTTTTATTATGGGAAGTTTAACATGCAAAAGATCAGCCCATTTTATGAAATGCACCAAAATTTCGACATGCTACTCAGTAGAACGCTCAATAAAGGCATATACCTGTTCAGCTCAATTAAGTTCATGAATAATACAGAGAAAGAACGTGAACAAGCTCGTCAAAGCTTGATAGACAAGCTAATTACCTTAGTTAAGGTTGAGGCTGAATTTTAAAGTTCAAATTACTACAAATTTATGAATCCATTAAGTTCTTGCAACTCTTTAGGTTTGCATGAGCACTAAAAAAGAGATAAAACGATCTACAGAGATGTGTTCAAAATCATTCAAAATAAATCTTAGTTATGACATAAATTTCAGCAAAAGCTAAACCTCAGCTAAGGCAGGTAACAAACAAAGGCAGAACAAACAGGCGAGCTCGATTAGAGGCACGCCAATGGGATTAATTTATATTGTCCTTAGCATCATAAGGTAGTTTTTAATCAATCTAATAATTTGATGCTCTACAAAGAACATTGCCATCTTATTTTTAAGTTTTTTTTTTAAATATTTCACTTGTTGAATGCTATTATTGATGGTCAATGAATTGCTCATAAATGATCTTTGATAGAGGCTCGAGTTTGGGCTAAATAGAGAGCTAAATTTCACTCATTTTTTAAGGCTCGGTTGCTAGTTTGTGAACTATCTCATCCCTTTCTTAACGATCAGATCTTGAACGCAGTTGTAAAAGTTCAACCCAGCTCAGCTCATTCTTTAGTTCTGTTTTCAAGAATAACTAAACAGGCCAATGCACCAATTATGAGCTATAGTAAGGAATGAAGAAAAATCATATGAAACTCAGTGGCATACAACTGATACATCAAGTAATTTAGTAATAAAATGTGTCTAAAATCTATAAAGATATGCTCTGAGATACTACTTCCCCAGAAGTTTAATAAGGCATAAATCATGGATGAATATGATATACGACAGATCAAGCAATATGCAAAGGTACACTTACTAACTGTACTTATTCATACTTCTAAGACATTAGGTAACTAATAATGAAGTTTTAGGTTACATTTAGATTTTTTTCCCACGAGCATTATTGTCAACTATAAAATGCAAATATTTAACCATTAATAACTATTCTTGATTCTGGATGAGAATTTTCTATCGCACAACACACCAGAAGCATTTCTCAATTTTACACATCCTACTTGAATCCTGCTAATAACGTCATTATCTATTTCACCATCATTTTGTATGATTGATCGAAGGTATCTAAAGCGCTCACTCTTCTTGACAATTTGATCACCAATTGTCACATCTCCAATATAAGTATTTCTTTCTTGACTAAAAGTGCACTTCATATATTCAATTTTTGATCTACTGAGATAAAAACCTTTAGATTCTAGAACATTCCTCCAAAGCTCTAGTTTCGCTTTAGCTCCCTCTTTAGTTTTCTCAACAAGGACAATATCATCTGCGAAGAGCATACACCAAGGCACCTCTTCTCAACAAGGACAATATCATTCGAGACTTGGGACCCGACAACGGCGCGTTAATGCATACATGTCATAGATTAATATAAATATTTTAAATATAAAAAAAATCTTAAAAAAACTGTGGATTATTTAAATTGTAAGAAATATATAAATCAACCTTTAAATATTTATTATTTATATATCATAAAAATATTGAGCATTAAAGGTTGAACTATATTTATTAAACAAGTATTAAAACTTACATCAAAATTAAAGAATAATTAAATAACTAATTATAGAAGTTAGTAAATATAAAAATAGATTACATAGACAAGAAATTCAAATATCTTATTATAAAACATTCCAAAATTAGATTATCAAAACTTTTATTACATAAGTTTACAAATATAACATAAAAAAGTTTACAAATATAGAATAATAATAATAGTTTTATATTAAGGATTGAAAAAGATGATAAGAATTGATATTATAAAATACTTTAAAATGACATATTCCAAGTGTAGAAATTGCAACAACTATTCTAGAATAGTTTAAATTTTAAACTGATTGGATGACCCGTTCATTTGAAACAAACAATTCAATATTCTTTAAGTTGAGGAAAATTTAGGAACCGATGGTCCATTCAACATTCAAAGGTCCGTTTATCTAAAGCTAATTGGACAATTTGATGCTCAAATGAGGTGATCTAATCCATCTACGACAAACCCAACTCAACAGCCATCTAAACAAAAATTTGAAATAAAAGAGCTGATCCATAAAACAGACGATCCATTAAGTTTCTAGAATTAAAATTTTCAATCGTTTTAATGCCTTTTTGGGAGATTCTATTGTAGAACTTTTACAAATGCCACATGACCATTATGAAAAATAAAATTAACTATAAATATAAGGTTAAATCATTGAAACGTTTCATAGCTTAATATACACTTGAAAATCAAAAAGGACTCAGGTCAAAGTCTCATACAAATTGTAGGTATCACTTTATAAGAAGTCGCACTTTAAAAAAACGGTTTGTTTTCTTTTTCTTCTTTATTTTGCCAAGATCAAGGCGATCTTGGTGGTTATTGCCTCCTATTCTAATTGGGTATTTGTGTAGGTCTGATATATCCTTAGAAGGATAGACTAGTGAGTCAAAGTTTATAATTGCCCTTAGATTCTATTTGGAAGCTTAACAAAAGGATGCCATGCTTTTTAAGCCGTTAATCTTTCACATCCAACATAATTCATAAATAATAAAAAAACAATTACATCTCACACAAAGTCAATTATTAAAAACAATTTTTATTCTTATATTAGGCAAATTCTAAAATCAACATTATTTCACATTTTACAAAAATACCAACATAATTAACTCATCTTAAAAAAAAACATAATTAACTACCTCAATTTCACATCATACACAATTACAAAGGCGTAGTTGAAAAAGCCACAATCTAACCATTCTAGCAAATAAAACCTTAGAAGGATAGATCATTGTGATGGAAGATTTCCCCAAGAAGAGTAAATCATTTTTGAAAAGGCTTCTTCACAACATCTGCAAAGGAGTTGTATAGGTTTCTCTGCAAGTTGTTGCGAAGAAATGATTGGGTAGCTTAAACCTAAGGCTTAATGAGCCTTAGGAGTAGAGCAGGTCTTGTGGCCAAACTACTTCAACATTGTTTGTGTCTGCTTATCTTTCATGTTTTCAGTATTACTTGCATAGTTGTGATTTTATCAATTGGTTTAGCAAGTGAGTTTCTTGATATGCACAAAAATATTCAAATGATTTCTCTATCTATAGACTCAAAAGTCTACATCATATTATAATTATAATTACTTAGTAAAAGTAAAAGGAATGGAAATAATAAAAAAAACAGAGTCACGCCAAATACAAGGCTATAACACAAAGCATGAAAATCTGATGCAACAATGAATAACAATTATGAGAAACAAAGGGCCTGTAGAAAAATCAATCGAGGGAGAAATATAATGGTACAAGTTACATCATCAAAATTAAGGATTAGTTACTATAAATGATGAAATCAATCTTAGAATGTTCACGAAGACAAAAGGGCTTACATGAAGTAAGATATAGTTGATATCATGTTAAAGGGAAGCATTAAAAAATGAATGCATGTAAAAAAAAATTAAAAAAAATGAGAACATAACTTATTTACCTGTATGGTGCTTCGTGCCACACCATCCCATTTGTTGTATGTACCCCTACTATTATCAGACCACTCACCATAGTCCATCCTGTAATTCCAAAATCAATCACTCAACATCAATCCGATGATCACAAATAAGCAGAGCAAACACGCTGTGTTGTACCTACCCAACCACAAAGAATGCATATCCATCCAAGTGATAACTCTGAACTCTAGTGTCATTATTCTGAAATACAATTTCCATGAAACCTCTGTATGTACCATTAATTGCGGATGAAGCTATTCTAGGCGGTCCTTTTTGTGGCCTGGTTGGGAAATCAAGCTCGTAGACTCCCTTCTTGTCAAACTGGTCAGCAAGCCTCAATGGAGTGTCAGGAGGAGAATATGAAATATCATTGAGTGTAGCACGATGCTTCCCATCAATAAGCACTGGTGGCTTGTTCTGCAGAACATATAGTTGGGTCACATTGATAGATCCATATCTAAAAGATCCTTGAGGATTAGGGCGGGCACCACTAGCAGTCACATTCCATCTGCAGGATTACCAGAGAATATTGTAAGGAAAAGATAACATGCTTTGTATAAACCAACACATAACACAATTATTTACCTGGATTGCTTAAGAATTCTATCCACATAAATATATATACATATAATGCATGATTTAATATTGACGAACACTAGATAGTTTTATGGCCACAATGTCTTGTCTCCCTATGAGGGCCTAGAGAAGGGAAAGTTTGTATACCAAAAACAATCTGGGATTTTACAGATAACTGAGCCGCGCTAAATTGTGATATAAGAGCTCATATAGTAAACACTATTAATAATTAAGGCAGCACAACTTTTGTTTCTTACCATTGGAATATTACCAGAGAATATCACAAGGAAAAGATATCGTATTTTGTATAAAAACTGATATACTTATATGTCATAAGTTGATATGACTGCTTAAAAGGTATGGGCTCTCTTTCTCATGCCCATCTACTCTAGATTTAAGATTCCCATAATAATGTGCGAATGGATCCTGTTGCTTTCTCTTGAACCAACTTTATTTGCTTGCCATTGTTTGATTAGAATATTGAGTATGCTTATCTGAGTGCTTATGAATGGAAAAGGTAGAGGCTAAAGAACTTGTGCTAATTGCAAAAATAAATATGCTTATGTCATAATTTTCTTCGACTGCTCATGATGCAGGTATGTAGCCCACAAATTGAATTCCCACCCAGAGATGTGTAAAACTCAAAATCAATAAATATATAGGCATGCACATTATCAGATGTCAACATTTTACTTTGAAACAGTCAAACCTTTTTTGATGCAAAACAGCAAATAGGATTAAAAACTTATAAGTGATATGCAAAAACCTGATGGATCTTGCTTGGTTCATAGAGTAAGTTTTGTCATAGACATCATTGGGGGGATCAGGAAGAGGACCAGCTGCTTTTCCCTTGGAATTTGAATAATGAAGAATGGCTACCCCTATAACTCTATCCCATGTTGAACCATTTACAGACCTAGCACTAGCAACAATGTAATAGTCACTGCTTGCATTCTGATCCATTGTCACCAAGAAAGAGTATGACTGTCCAACAAAGATGTCAAGATTGGTGTAGTTCTGCTGCATTGTATATGATCCCTCTGTCTCCACAAGAAGCAAATTGTGTGATTGGATTCTAAAGTTCAAACAGGTAAACATTCCCACATTGTGGACACGGAACCGATATGTTTTGCCTGTTACAAGAAAAATGCACCATCAGATCAACATATGCTTGTTTTTCCTACAAAAGTTAAAAACTAGTATAAGAACCTATCCTCAAGAAAAATGTATAAGAATAAAACAACCATCTTTTTAAAATACATTTAAATATTGACTAAATTAAAAATCTGATGCCAATTTTAAATTGAACACTCATTATGTTTTTCAGAAAGTTATCGAAGGAAGCAAGAAAGCAAAGAGTTTACTTAGATCAGAGGACGCTCATCCCAGGAAGGCAGCAGAGGCCCTTACCCCCATATCATATGGTAAGGGGGGGGGGGGGAGTTTCGTTCACCTAACCTATATATGAATCATTATCTAAAAAATGAGCCGGGCTACCGGCTGAAGGTCATCAAAGCGTCGTTTGTCTTTTTTTTTATAATGGAAAGTTATCAAAGTCAGCAACACATCATATAGGAATAGCTTTTATAAAAATTAGCAGCAGAATGCATTCAGAATTAACTATCTGGCTGCCAGCATTGAATTGATAGATCAACACATCAGTACCAAATTGGCAAACTAAACTCCATACGCTAAAATTTCGCTGGCAGTACACAAAAAACAGGACGTACAACAAAAAAAACTCAAACGTGGCAGCAGATAAAAGATAGTCACGACTTTGGATCAAAATAGCCAATGTCTTTCAGAAAGAGCTATCTCACCTGGTTGAACATTGATACTCTCGTAGTCAATACCAGCAGGAACCAGGGTATTGTTGTACCGGTAAGGACCTTTGCCATTCATCAAAACACCATCTGGCACCCCTAGAGTCTTTCCATCATCAAGCTCCTTCTTCAAATCCTACACAACCCAATTTTGAATCTCAGCAAACCATAAAAATAAGTGCTTTTCCTTTTTGAATTAAAGGAACACATCCGTTGGCACCCACAGTATGGTTCTTATTAAACCAGTCACCAATGAAGAGAGTGATGTCGCCATGGGGAGTATCGAAGGGCAATGGAATAATCTCCCTGTTGTTGATGGTGATCCCCCCATAGCCTCCGCCAGCACGTTGCAGGCTAAGTGATGGAAAGTAGAAGAAGCTCCCAATCTGGTCCTTGACCTGGAACTCGTACGTCCAGTTCCATCCCACAGGGATGGGGCAATTCGTTCCCAGAACACCATCTTGCCAGCTATTCTTCCTTTGCTGCACACCGTCCCTATCAAACCCAATCCGAATCAGAATCCCGAGAGCACAAACACCAGTAATCCCTAAAAGTACGAATGATGCAGAAACCATTACCAAGTGATGAGAAGCGGCTCGTCAAGGCTGTTGAGCACATTCACTACAACGTTCCAGTTAGTAGTCACATTAACGATCGGTCCAGGAAACTTGCCATTAATTGCTATCACCTGCCTCCAACATAAACAAAGACGATTAAACAAGATGAGGGGGACAAATAAAGCAACAAGCAGTCAAACAGCACAAGCGTAACCCAAAAGGGCAAAAAAAAGCGCAAAGATCAGATCGATGAGAAAGCGCATTTGCGATCCCCCCCACTTTAGCAAACCAAATACAAAAATCGCAGATCTGTAAAGCAGGAATGAAAGGAATATCTCCAAACACAAGCTAACAAAGGCACTTCACCCGCAGTTCAACTCCCAGCGGTGCCGCATTCATGTACGCCACGTTCCAGTCGATGAAAACGTACGGATCAGCAGCCGAGCATAGCCCCGCCAGTGCTGCCGCCCACACCATTATAGCCGCCGCCGCCGCCGCAGCCGCCGCAGCCGCTCTGCGCAGCGCCATCCCAGCCTCGAAGCTCCCAAAACTCCACTACGCCACCGCCGAATCTCGCGTCCTTTCTCTCAGCTTCTGTTCTTCTCGAGCTCAATAATCACATTACAACAGAGAGAGCTCTCGAAGAGTGTGAAACAGGGCCTCGTCTTCCTTCTGTTGTCACCTGTAGACGGCCAGAGTTTAGGGTTTCCCGCATTTAAATTAAAGTAATTTGTCGGTTTTTATTTTTAGTTTAATTTCCAAATTTATTTTCCCATTATGAAATGACAGCTGTAAATCAAGTAATAAATAAATTTTAAAAAAAAACTTAAAGTTAAATTACATTTGGTGCCCTTGACTCAGCTTTCGCCATGATTCAAAATTTTTTTCAATAAATTAATATCATAAAATTCATGACTAATTTTAAATATAATTAAAATTTTAATTTTATTTTAAAAAAATATTTAAAATTTATTTAATTTTATTTTATATTAATTTTAATATTAAATAATTACTTTATTTTACATCTAATATAATTTTTCACAAATTAATTAATTTTATTTCACATCTAATACAAATTTTTAATATAATAAATTTATTTTATTTTATATGATATATATTTTTAAAAATATCTCAAAATTTTAATTTTTTATCCTATTATCAAGTGGAGCCTTAATTTTAGAATTTATTCAATCTAATTAATTTAAAAAAATATTTAGTTCAATATCATCAAGATCTTCATATTATATCATACTATTTATAAAATATAATTATTTAATTTAATAATATTTTTTAAAAATCTTTAAAATTTAAAAATTATTATTTAAAAATAATATAATACAATATTAAAGTAATATCGAACAAAAACTCTTTAAATAGCTTTATGTAATTTAACATTTTTGATTGAACATTGATCAGGACACCTTTATTTCTCTTTTAATTTTTTTAAATATTAAGAGAAAAAAAGACAATTTAGAAATAGAGAAAATAAACATAAAGAGTCACCACTAATTATATGAGATAATTCTGATTAAAAAAAGCTAAAGTTAATATGGGCAATTTTAATAAAAAAAAATTGAAAAAAAAAATTGTGTGAAAATATTAAAAATCTCAAGATCCTATTTGAAATGATGCAAAAATTGTAAACTTGCAAAATAGGGAATAATTTCGGAGAACTCGCAATAAATTTACTTAACTAAATGAACTTTTTTTGTCCAACGTTTTTTACAAATCACAAATAATGAAAAAAAATTACCCTTTTGCATGACTAAATAATTGAGCAGTAATGTATTTTTAATTAACTAAGTCGATACAATGAAAGATAAAAGAATAAATTATTAGGCTTTAACAAACTAAATTTTATTATAAAAATATTTTATGTATGTTGAGAATGTAAAATAATTCATTCTTATGTTCCTCCACTTAAAAGTCTTTCAGTAACCATTTCTTATTCATGTAATTTCAATTTAATCATATAAACAATCACTTCTGCTGTCACTCATCGGCTTCTTCGATCTTGGGTAGTCACAGATTCCCATGACGAAAAGCTATCAGGACGAAAATCAAACCGATTTTTAGAAATTTTATAATTGCATGCAAGGGGCCACTCAGCTTAACTGGTTGATTAAGTGCACCATTCAATATAAACAAACAACCAAGGCCTTGTTTGTTTACCATCTTTAAAATTAAATAAATTTATATTACATCATTTACAAAATTTAATATTAAAAATTAATCATATTTCACATCATATATATAATTCAAAATAAAATTTTATTTAATTTTATTTCACATACTATATATATTAAAATAATAATAAATTTATGTCACTTTTCTCACATATTTTATTAAATTAATTAATTTTATTTCACATTTTTATAATTTTTAATAAAAATATTTTCATTTAATTTAATTTTAATATATTAAAACTAAACAGGTCCTAAATGTTTTAAAATTTAAATAATCTAAATTTTTGGAAAATTAAAACAAAATTGAAATTATGGAAAAAAACAAATCGGAGCATTTTTCAAATTTTTTCGTGTTTAGCGTTATGTGGTGACCAGTTATATTAAAAATTAATCATATTCCACATCATACATATAATTCAAAATAAAATTTATTTAATTTTATTTCACATATTTTATATATTAAAATAATAATTAATTTATATCACTTTTCTTATATATTTTATTAAAATATTTAATTTTAGTTCACAGTATTTATAATTTTAATAAAAACATTTTCATTTAATTTAATTTTAATCTATTAAAATTAAATTGTGCAAATAAACAAGTCCTAAATATTTTAAAATTTAAAAAATCTATTTTTTTGGAAAATTAAAACAAAATCTAAATTAAGAAAAAAAAACAAATCTGCCTAATATTTTGGTGTTGAGTGTTCTGTGATGTCTAGCTATATTAAAATTTAATCATATTTTATATCATACATATAATTTAAAATAATTTTTTTAATTTTATTTTACATGCTCAATATATATATATATATATATTAAATAATAATTAATTTATGTTATTTTTTTATATATTTTATTAAAATAATTAATTTCATTTCACATTATTTATAATTTTTAATTAAAATATTTTCATTTAATTTAATTTTAATCTATTGAAATTAAACTGTATAAATAAATAAATAGGTCCTAGATGTTTTAAAATTTAAAAAATATAATTTTTTGGAAAATAAAAACAAAATCTAAATTAAGGAAAAAAACAAATCGGCGCGTTTTTCAAACATTTCCGTGTTTGGTGTTCTGTGGTGAACAGCTGGTTTTCGGAACGGACCGTTCGTGATTCTAATGCGCGCACGGCGCACATGATTGCTGCGTTGCGCCGGACAGCCTGCGGGGCCCGCGCTCGCCCTTTACAGACAGTCTACGGCCTTCCCGCATAATTGTTTTATGCGAACACCCGCTATTGCGTTCTGAGTTTCCATAAAAAAAAATATTCACGTTGAGTCAAACCTGTGACTCGAGTTTGCATTATATTTAGGTAAGATCGGCTCTCTACCTAATTAATTAGCATTTTTTACTCACAAACTTATTATATATTTAAATTATAAAAATAAATTATAATAATTTACAAAAAAATACTATAATTTAATCACAAAGTGAATTAATTTCAATAATTTATTCAAATTTAAAAGATAGATTTAAAAAATAATAAAATTTTAAATCAAATTCAATTTCTTTTCCAATAGAAGATTACAAATTACAAAATAATTTATGAATTACCCTTTCTCATCTGTTAGGTAAATTTTAATTTTTACTTTCCCATTGTACAAATACTAAAATTATTTCATATTTATATAAAAATATACATAATGTATATTTATTTATAACTAATAGAATTGTGCCAGAACCAAAAAAAAAAATAGAATTGTGCCAAATTCTAATGCAATTACAAAGTTGACCTGAGATTTAATCCTAAAAATCAAATCAAATCAAAATTAATCAGTTAATATTATTTTATATTATTAGTTACTTAATTGAGTTGAAATTTGAATTAAAATATGAATAAATTTAGAGGGCGTTTGGCTTGTTGTTAACTTATTGTTATATTATGTAATCTAGATGTTATGACATCTAAATATCATTTTTTGAGTAATAATTTTATAATTTTATAAAAATTTATTTTTAAATATCATTAAATCAAACAATTATTTTCTCTAAATAACATAACATAACGTTAAGATAACTTTGAACCAAATTCCTCCTTGCTCTATTTGCAGTCATAGTATGAATAACTTGATTGTTGGTAGCAACAAGGGCATGGGACAAAACTTTAATGAATTTGTGTAAAATATATTAAAAAAATAACTTGTGATAAAATATTATCCAAACAACTTGAAATAAAATTAAGAGGAATTTAATTTTATCCATAAATCATTTTAAATTCCTATTTATGGTGATACAATATAAGATTTTAAATACCTCAAAACACCTATGCACAATTATATATATATATATATATATATATTTACATATAGACACACGCACACACAAATATTCAACCCTCCGTTTTTTAAATATTATGTACAATAAAATAAACATATAATTATAATTATAATATTCAACCCTCTCTTTCTCCTCTCGATCACGCGCACGCCCGTGGGTAGCGCGGTCTCCGGCGGGTTGTGCAGTCGCCGGCGGATCGCGCGGCCACTGGTGGACACGCCGCGAGGCCGCCGGACCTGCGGGCGGGACCGATATTATAATTTAAAAAATATGAGTCTGTGTGTTATTGAGTGTTAAATTCAAAAATTTGGATGTAATTTATCCTAAAAATTAAAAATATCAAATATTTAAAATAACTAAATTACGGCGGCACAAATGTAATAACTCTCTCTCTTTTCATTAAACAGGTGTAAACTCTCTCATAAATAATAATATTTTAATAATATACAACAGCAAAAATACTAATATTTTATGACATTAGTTTGAGTCTAATACATAAACTTGTTTTTATTATACTTTATCAAATATATAACTCCTTATTTTACATTTAATATGTAAAATTATTTTTTATAACTTCTTACTATATTATTACTATATTAATATAATATATTAAATAATGTATTCCAATAAATAAACTTTAAAATAAGTTAAATTAGGGGATATTTAGTTCATTAATGCTGTATAAATATTAGTGTTATCTAAATATTAATATTATATAGATACTTAGTCCATAATTATTATATTAAAAAATAAATAATATAATATTAATCTATTTTTATTTTTTCCCACACAATTAAGGTGACATCTTGATACACTTTATAATGACAATCTTATAATTATTTATAACATTATTTAACTTCATCGAATTAGGGGGCATTTGGTTCAATGTTATCTTAACGTTATTTTATGTTATTTAGAGAAGACGGTTATTTGATTTAATGATATCTACAAAGAATCTTATAAAAGATCATAAAATTATTATCCAAAAGTGACATATAGATTACATAATATAATACCAAGATAATATCGAATCAAATGCTTCTTAAATTTAATACGTAATGAATTAGTTTGTATGGATATTAGCCTAACATTTGATGCAGTAAATTTTTTTTTAATTATAATTTTTTATTGATTTAAATTTGAGACCTCTTAATATTCTTTCTTTACCGAACTAAAGGAACAAATATATAGTTATACTTCATCTAATGGTTATTAGGTGTAAATGAAGTCAATAAATATTATTCACATTTAATTAAATTTCATTTTAGTGAAATTTTCAATTTTAAATTAATGTTGGATTGTTCCACACTTAAAATATGTGTAATTGGCAGTATATATTTTAACTTGGCAATTATGCTAAGTGCATAGTTTTCTAGGTGCAAATTATGTGATATATGAATCACACTTTAGCATACCTAGTTAAATAAAAACTTGGGTAAATGGCATTGAGGTTCCCGAGGTCAAAAAAATATTACAAATTAGCCTATATCATCAAAATATTCGATTTGGGTCATTAAAATTGTAAATGCGTTGTAATTTAATCTCGCGTAAGACAATATTAAAATTTTACTATTATTGTCACCATTTTAGAATATTTTATTTAAAATATTAAAATTTTATGTTTAATTTTAGATTTTTATAGAAGATAATTAAAAAGGTAGGAGAAATTTAATCTTGATTTTTTAATTTCTTTTCTTTTAACCTAAAATTTTTAGAGATAGATGAGATTAGGGGTGCAAAAGATTCAAATTAGTCAAAAGAAAATTGAACTTCACATTTTTCATCAAGAGCGTCTACCAAAAAATGGTAAAGTTCTAACAAAGTGACCAACGCTGTAGCATTTCTACAAATTTAGAAATTAAAATCGAGAATTTTCGAATATTGAAACTAATTCACAATATTTGTTTTATTTTGAAGGCCCAAACACAATTTACCCTCAAAACTTTAATTTTAAAGAAATGAAAGTACATGAATTTTTTGGTGTAAATGACGTGATTTGCCAAATACATATTTGTTTTTAATTATAAGAAAAATGTTATATATGATTTAAAAGTAATTGCAGTTGAATTAAAATTGTTATAATTTTTAAATGATATGAGAAAATTATATTATCAGTAAATAAAAAAAATTTGAACTATGAGAAATCAAACTGATTTTCATAAAAAAAAAAGAAACTGATTTTCATAAGAGCCGAGTTCATTAAAAACATAAAGATATTTTATTTTTAAAAATTATTGAAATAAATTTTAGAATTTATTTTTTTAATTTAAATTTTAATAAAATTAAAATTAAATTTAAATAAAAATTTTTTTTATTAAAAAATATGAATAATGTGAAATAAAATTAATTATTATTTTAATATATATAAATTAATTATTATTTTAATATATATATATATATGTATAAATATTAAATTTTATATATGTGATACGGCAGTTTAAAATTAAAAAGTTCATTAATAATATAGAATTGACAGGCCTGCCAACTCAACCGATCACAGAACAGTTGGACCTGGCAGCTGGAAAGCGTCGTACAGATCACCGTTGATCTCAGATCCGACGGACAAGAGCTGTTTCGGATACACCGTGGTCAATGAACATAATGTCGTGGTGGGCCCGGCCGGCTATCTGTTAAGCCGGTTCGACGGGTCCCACTGCATCCGCATAAGATTTGTATGCGGACTGTCCGACAGAAAATACGCAGAGAAAATATCTCCGAAATTTCGGATGGGCAGCCGTTAGCCCGTTGAACCCGCTTTTTCTTTTTTTGTTTTTGCAGGAGTCGGTGATGCCGAATGACCGAAATACCCCTTATCCAACCACAGGCTTGACCAACGGCATAGTCATGGTGGCAGTATGCGTAATAATAAATTTGCTTTCAGATATATAAATTAAAAGAAATAACGAACGAAATTTTGCTATTTTAAAATTTTAATATTTTTAATATTTTAAATTAATGATAAAAATTATATAAAAATTACAACATATTTATAAAATTATGATATATATATATAATTATAGCTTAATATATAATATTAAAAATTTTGATGTCAAATTTATAAGATAATTAAATTTTGATGATATGCTTGTAATTGCTTATATATATTATATGTTTCATGTTTATTTTTTATTTTTATAAATCTTACAAAGGATAACTGCATACATGATAATTTAAATTATCTTATCATTATTATCTCTTTTGTCATATCCAATAGTGAATATAATTATTTTATTTTATTTAAATATAGTGGCAATAAATTTAAAATATTAATAAAAAATAAAAAATAAAAAATAATAATAAAAAAGTATTTTATAAATAAAGAGAGCTTGTTTGCCACACGAGAGGTCCTATGCTTAAATTCACGTCATTATAATTTTTAATTGAAAGAAACATGATATATGTGATAATAATAATAATAATAATAATAATTTATCAAACTAATAATAATAAAAGTAAATATCATTTGGATCTAGAATAATATTACGTAAATTAATAATTTTGAAAATGTTTCATTTAATCTCGAAAGCAAATGGGAGAGGAAAAGAGCATTTTTGTCATTTTTATTTAAAAATTAATTTAAAGTTAAATTTTGTTCAAGGGATGAAGGTGAGCAGGCGAAATTCACTAAAATGAACCAAATTGAAATATTTATGTCGATCTTATAAATTAAAAATAATTTCGAGATTCAAAAACTGAGATGATAGATTTTGAAAATTATGTACATACGTGATATAATCTTTTAATAGTAGGCACCTCAATAGTATTTATCGTAATAATAATAACATTAATAATAATAAAGATAAATTGCAATTAACTTTTTATAATTTCAAGATTTGTACACACTAATTAATGAATTCGAATTTGTGGCATTTAGGTTCTTAAAATTATCGAACTAATGCTATTTAGTCTCTCCGCATCTTAATATTTTGCACGCTCAAATGAAAGAGGTATGATTTTTGTCAAGAACTTATTTTATACAACAATAATAACATATTTATCTTGCCAGGTGAGATTGACTACATAAATCATTTATTTTTATTACACTCTGCCAGTTAACAAATCCTTATTTAGCTCTAAATATATAAGATCGTTCCTTATACTCATCGAATTAAATATGATAAAACTTATCTTTTCTCTTATAAAACCATTTAAATATCTTTACACATCATTTGTAAATTCAAATAGTATAATATTTTAGCAAAAAGAGTTCTAAGGGGATGTTTTGTTCATTGTTATTTTGGTAGTTATATCATGTAATTTAGATGTTATGATGTTTATATATCTTCTTTTAATTAATGATTCTATAATTTTATAAAAAATTATTTATAAATATTATTAAATTAAATAATTATTTTTTCTACATAATATAATATAATATTAAAATAATCTAGATATCTTAGTAATTTTAATAGTAGAATAAATGGTAGGAACACATAGCAACAATTAGGTAGGTAACCTCAGCATTCTAAATGCTATAAATTCAAATTCGCAAATGAGCGTGTGAGATCTTATGAGCTCACGACTATAGCTCACGACTCTAACGTAATTTATTTTAAAAATAATAATAATAATATGTAAGTGTAAGTACAGAGAATTTTATATTTAATATGTAAAAGTGTTCATATTAATGATTACGTCAATACCTTTTTTTATAAACAATAAATTAAGGTCTAGTCCAAAGTTAATCATTGATTTGTTATTTTTTAAATTTTTTATACAGCTAGCTATTGATTTGTTTTGAAATTAAATATTATATATTTGAGAAATTTGCATATATATACTATGGCCAACTTTATCTTCTATATTTATACATAACAGAGAACACGATTTGTTTTTTGGAATAAAGAACACAATTTTTAAAGATATATGAAAGATAGAAGAATACATCAATTTGAGAGCTCCTTGATTATAAATAATCAAATTATTGTAGCATATATGTAAATATTTATTGGTATTTTATTTATACTTACAAATATTTTTAAATACAAAGAATTATTATATATTATTTTAAAATTTTTTAACAATTATATTACATTAAATATTAAAATATATATTTCCATATTAAAAATTAGGCTAGAATATAAAAAATAAAGATTATAGGTATAATAGTAAATATTTAAATATATTTGTAATACTTTAATATGCTTTTTTAATATTTTAAAATACATACTTAATCATAAGAATTAATGAAATACATTAAAAGCAATCTAATTAGAAAAGGATTATTAGACTTTATAAAATTACAAATCTATCTTAAAATTTTGAATAAAATTATCCTTAAATTATATTTGGCGAAGTGTATTATGAAGTTTTAAGGATAGTGTACTCTAACTAATGCAAATGATTTAGATGGTGTGTGATTTAATATTTAAAAAATAATATAATAATAAAAATATGAATTTTAATAGTGATAAAATAAATCTATGTAACTCACGTCAATCAATGTTATGTTACTTTTTTTTGGAATGTCTAATTTCCCAATTGAAATATTGCATTTTTAAATATATTATCTTTATAATTTAAGTAACTTGATTATTGCAAAAATTCAATTTACTTTTCGTTGTTGTATATAAATAAATTGATAATTGCACAAAAAATATGTTTTCACAATTATCTTGATGTTATGATGATGATATGTTTTAATTTCATATTAATATAATAATTAAATTTAATAAATTCGTAGAAAAGGCAAACAGAAAAAATATTTTTGATAGGAACAACCCAAATTGTAAGTTTTTATTTATGTAAATCTGAATTTAATCAGGATCAACTTTAGGACCCTTAATGAAATAACACTTATAATTAATTATTTTGGGAGCGGTAAAAAAAAATTTAAAATATGAGAGAGTTTGACTCGAATATCGATAATATCTTCATGATAATTGGCTCGAGTGAAACTTGATTAAAGTTGTTAAACCGAGTCAGTATGTTTACAACTCGTAATTTTATTGAGCTAATTTCAAATTGTGGTTAGATCAGATCTACTTGATTAAACTTGTCTTGATTTTTTATTTCTAAAATACCCTCTTCTATTACAATATTTTGGTTAAGAACAGAAAACATACTAAAAAAAGGCTTAAAATTGGAATCATAATAAATGTTTTAAAATTAAAGCTCTGATTTCATTAAAAAAAAAAGATCAGGGCAAATTGGAGGATCCGTGGAAGGGCCGAGGGTATATTTGGGAATTTTATGTCCCCCCTTTCAACGGCCACTCAAGTTCAATATTTTGAGAAATCAACGGCGGAGATTCGGAGTTTGAACATGGGACCCGCGGCTTCGTTAACGACCGGCGGGGATTGAGGGAAAAATAGTTTTATTTTGGATAAATTAGTAATAGGTCCCTAAACTTTAGCTATAATTACACTCTAATTATATTTTAAAAATTTCTTACTTAGATTTCTAATTTAAATTTTAAGTATCTATTTGATCTCCCTTTTTCTTTATGATCCCTATTTTAAATTTTAAAGACTCAAGTGGAAGATTTTAAAAAATATTAGAGGCTAAGGTGGAAGATTTTAAAAAATAAAACTTTGGATAAACTATAGTGATCCATGTGTAATTTGCCCATTTATTTATTTAAAAAAAAAAACCTTATGCAAGCAGGTTTGTAGAGAATAGGAGAGGGAACGGAGACAGCCCATGGATCCGCTGTGGCCCATCCTGTAGCCACTGCGGCCCATCCTGTAGCCACTGCGGCCCATCCTGTAGCCACTGCTTTTCTGTCCTGGTTGTCTCCCACTCATGAATCATGATGATGAACAACCATTTGCCTCTTCGGCAGTTATGTACGTTGGAATATTTTTTTTTAAAAAAATAAACCTTTTTCAAAAATAGAAATAAAAATAAAAATAAAATAAAAATAAAAATAAAAATAAAAATGACTAACTTAATTTGATGTGATAATTAACTTGATGAAAGACCAAGTTGAATGGACCACATCATGATTTTAAATTTCAGTTTTCTCAGTTTCGATTAAAATTTACCTAAAACACATCGATTTTATTTTAATCAAAATTCTCACATTTTTAATACAAAATTCTCACATTTTTAATACAAAATTTATTAAAATCTAAATATTGAAAAAATTAAAAAATGCAGTGTGCATTATATTAAAATTATCAAAATTATTTAAACTGTTACTTTCAATTTGCGAGTTGAATGCAATTTTATTTTATCTATATAATATATAAAACTTTTAGTTGAATTTAAAATTTAAAATTATTTGTTGGAGTTATAATTTTATTAACATCTTTTCAAATGATATCTCTCAAAAAAGAGTTTTTTTTGCCAACCACTCAATCAATATTTTTCATGAAAATTTCTTTTATTTATAATATTCTCCAAATTATTGTGATTTTACCTGTAAGTCCTCTCCTGAGGTATCTATTTTCCTTTAGCTTAATTTTATTATTTTCTTTATGCTAACTCCTAAAATTATATGAATCATTAGATATAAAAAAAAATATTACGATATAATTGCGTAAGTAGCACTGTCAAATAAATGTAACTACTAAGAAACCTATAAAATTATTATGTTTTTAATGTAAAAGTAATATATTAAAAAAATACTTATTCATATTTTTGTGTAAATTAATGGACTAATTTACTTAATTCAAAATTTGAGTAAATAAGAAATACTCAAATGCTATTTATGGAATATTTGGTTCGATGTTATTTTAGTGTTATGTCATGTTATTTAGAAAAAAAAATTATTTGATTTAATGATAACTAAAAATAAATTTCTGTAAAATTATAAAATTATTAATTAAAAAATAATATCTATAAATCATAATATTTATATTACATAATATAATACTAAGATGACAATAAATTAGACGCTCTCTTACTCAAGTTTAAATTAATATAACAAACAGTAAATAGTTTTGTTATCAGGTTGAGCTCAAGAGAAGTCATTTTCAACTATAGAGTAGCCAATTAAAAATTATAACTTTAATTAAATATGTATGTATATAATAAAATATTAGTATTACATTTTTAGATACATAAAAAGATTTAAAAGCATCACTATCTTATATATGATCTAACAACTGAGCTGCAACACTTTTTTACAGAGCTAGGCTAATACGATGAAAGGCAAAAAATAGTAGATACTACAAGTTAATTTTCTTTTTAAAGGCATCATACACGATTCAAAAAGAAAAAACAGCAATAGTCATATAGCCAAAAATGTGAAAAACAAAATGTTAAAATTTAACATCCTGTTTATTAGGCGGTTCAAAATTAACCTTATTTAATTTTAAACAGGTATATCACATCACACACAAAATTTAATATTAAAAATTAATTTTATTTTATATTTTATACACATTACTAAAATAATAATTAACTTATATTACATCCCTCATATATCCCAACATAATAACTAACTTTATTTCATATCATTCATAATTTTTAATAAAAAAATTTCTATTCAAATTTAATTTTAACATTGTTAAATTTAAACCTTCAACAAACAGGCCCAAGAGTAGAGTTTGGTAGGCATCCAAGTGCTTCTCTATTTTACAAACAGCTTCCTCAAAGAGAACATTATTAGGGATAGCAGCAACTCTAGATGTCAAGGGTGAGACACCCGTAACATCTAAGCAGATATCAGCACCCTCAAATGAACCATTAATTAAAATATCTGAGGCTCAAACAAAATATAACTCTGACAAGAGGAAAGTTAATGGTACCTCATAACAGCATCGTTGTGACGATCAGATTTGGAGTGTTAAAATTTGAAATTATTTTGGACCCAAAAGAAATATTTTTGGACCTATTTATGAGAATAGGAAAACAGAGTGACCAAATTGCAGTTGTGCCAAAAATCAGATAAACACCACGGGAACCGCCTTTCGCCGTCCCGCCCGGTCTTCTTCCGCGTGTCGCTCGCGCCAGGTAAGAGAGAGGATTTCTTCTCTCTTTTTCCCTCTCTGTTTACCGCGCCCGCGCCCTTCTCTGTCTCCGCCTCTCTGTCCGCCGAGCTCAGCGCCGCCAGAAGCAGAGCCCAGCAGCAGCACCTGCAGCCAGCAGGGAAGGAGGAGGAGGAGAAGAAGAAGAAGAAGAAGAAGAAGGGAAGGAGGAGAGGAATCAAAGCGGGTTTTTCTCGTCCTATTTCTTCGTATTTGTCTCCGGCTATCAGAATGACGTATAAGAGGTAGGCAAGAGTTCTAAGTTGGTTATTAAATTAAATTGGTTGGTTAATTCATTAATTTGATATATGTGATTCTCTGTGATTCTATGTGATTCTATGTGTTAGAAATGATATATTTTGCCTATGCTTGTTTTATGAATGAATCCATGTCGCAGGAATTATTATTATTACTGCTCAGAATGTTTTATATGTATGATTCTGATAAGCCATATGTGGAATGAAATATTGATTTTTTCTATGTACAATAAAGGTGTAAGAATGTTAAGAGCAAGATGATATATTTACCTGAGTTGTTTATCAAGTCAAAAGGTAGAATATGATCTGCGGACTTGGAACAACTAGATATGATTATAAAGATATGTTTTAAGTTCGATAATGTATTAAAAAGGGTTTCTTGATGTGTTTATGTCCCTGCCTGCTCGAGCCATGACAATGTCAATGCCAGATGTGGTCACCTACTCAATTGTTGGGGATGGTTGCCAAGATGTTATGTGGCACTCCTCTAGATGACTTAGGAGTTGCCAATGATCCTATGTATATATGATGATAAAAGAAGAGTCAGTTGTGACGTAGATCAAGAAACCGGGGCCCAAAAGCTAAAAGTTTAAAGAATAAAAAGACTTAATAGCGGATAATCGTTTTTGTATGTTAATGTGACATCAGCATCTATTTTATAACTATCAATTGTCCTGATTATTTATTATTCATGTTGATAAGAAAGTATGATGTATGTTTGCTTGTAATAGTTTTTCTTTAACAAGTTAGTGCTTATTGCCTACTCAGTCCTAGAGTTGGTGGACTGATGCCTTTATTGGCAGGTACTGGTGAAGAATGAGGCACACGGGTGGTTTACGAGGACTGAATCAAGGGGGGTTTTGTTTCCAGTTTGATCTTTTTCTTACTGTAAAAAAAAACTATGGTTTGTTTATAAATAATTATGGGTTGAACATGATGTTTAATGTATCAGTTATTATTTTAATTATATTGCTTCCGCTGTATGAGTTACAGATTTGATGTTTAATCTCCCCTTTGATTTAAGTTAGTTTCGTGGTGTCCCAAAAAGGGGACGTCACGTGTGGTGTTTCCGAAAAGGGGGACGTCACAGAGTGGTATCAGAGCATGGTTTTATCTTTCTTATAGAAAGACGAGCCTTGGGAACGAGTCATTTGGGATCACACATTCACAGTACCTGCTAAGTAGGCAATAAATTACTATTATTTTATGTTAAATGTCAATGATTGCAGGAGAATGTCTGCTGGTCGACCTTCTAGTAGTACTGGACAACCTGCAAGGCAAGAAGTGGGACAAAGTCAAGGCATACTATTGAACAAGGAACAACTGGACCAAGTAGTCACTTCTATAGCTGAAAGATTGGAGGTGACTACGAGGCAACCACAACCAGTCCAGAGCCAAGGTGGGGAGGCTTACATGGAAAGGGTAGTAGAGTTATTTCAACATATGAGGCCTGAGCATTTTGAGGGCACCACTGATCCGATGGTTGCAGAAAAATGGATTGGCAAGATGGAAAAGGTATTTGAAGGAATTAGGTGTCCAGAAGATCGCAAGATATCGTTAGCTGTCACAGTTATGGATGGTATGGCAGATGATTGGTGGACTGAGCACCGGAGGCTCTTCTTCAGTGGTAGATCTATAGATTCTATCACTTGGGAAGAATTTTTGATAGCTTTTCGAGGGAAGTATGTACCACTGTCAGCTCGTGACAAATTTAGAAAAGAATTAACTCATCTGGTGCAACGGGATATGACAGTGACAGAATATGAAGCTAAATTTACTGCTTTGGCAAAGTTTGCCCCGGCACTGGTACCTGAGTTAAAGATTTGATGTTTAATCTCCCCTTTGATTTAAGTGAGTTTCGTGGTGTCCCAAAAAGGGGACGTCACGTGTGGTGTTTCCGAAAAGGGGGACGTCACAATCGTACTCCACAATGATCTAACATCCACCAACATATTACGCACCACATCATATCGGAAAGCATAACCAAGGTGTGATCCACTATATTTGGTATGATCGCCCTAAATATCCAACAATTCACTGTAACATAAAAGATAAGATCGATTTCTAGCAGACATGAGTATCAAAAAGACAGTAATGAAAAATGGCACAGCTGCAAACATAGGTATTGTATACTAATTAATTTTGAGCTAATTGACATCAAACCACAAGTATACAAAACAATATCAAATAACTAAAACTTGACTAATTAAATTAGATCATATCTCAAGATGATCATCTCATAAAAATAATATTTTCTACAATCACTGATGATAAAATTACATGGACATATATTTCTGAACATTTATCTATAATGTTGATAATCTTGAATCAAGAAAAATAAATATAAACAATGATAATTAATTCAACATCTAAGATTCTGTTCCCTATGATTGTGATTAAACGTGGAGTCCATCTCCCACACCTTCACAGATTTGGCCTTCACAGAGGCGTTGGTGGCATTATTGAAAATAAATACTCTCGCTGCGTTAAATGCTTGTGTTGGATATACACGTGAGGTGATTGCTGATCTCCCCCCCTGTGCGAAGCTCTCCACTATAGAGTGATCCACCTACACCAAATTATCATAATTTAAATTTAAAAACATTGGACAAATATATAATATATGTGCGGAGAAATATAATTTGACGAGTTAGTTTGATTTTCAATTGGTATTTTTAAGGGTCTTTCATCGATTATGAATCACTGATGAACTGAGTTAGAAAGTTCTGTAAGTTTTGAAAAAAAAAAATATTGAATAGTTAAATTTAAGAAAAACTAAAGAACAAACTATAATGAAAATAAAAGAAAATTAGTTTATTGAAATAGTAAATTTAACTTTGGGTTAAACTACAAATATCCTTGAAATATAGGGACTAAACTTAAATTTGAGTTGGATGGATCTATTTAATTTATATCTTTTAAATTAAAGAAATGTAAACTTAAATAAATTATAAAATATCAACAAATACCAGTAAAGAGAGTAGGGTTCTTCATGATAGGATATCGAAATTAAATACTAAACATAATCTATAAGTAATTATATCTAAAAAAAAACATATAATTATTTTATATTTTTCTTCAAAAAATATTTATAGTTAAATCCTTTGTTAAAGAATTTGGGCCAGGTTTGGATGAATTGGTGATTTACATGGGCTCGGCCCAATGTTCCAGCTAAATGGGCCAATGCTTCTCATTTTCGGAAAACGGTAAATTACATTTGGGTCAGTAAAGGTGGGATCCATTTGCAATTGCCCTAAATATATGAATTAATGCAGTGGGATCCTTCCCTCATGTTTTTCAAATTGATCTCCAAATTGTGTGGCTGAAAAAATTAGGAAAATATTACTCAAAAATAAATGAGACAATTACATAAATATCACTAAAATTTATTTATTTTATATAATTAATACTCAAATCATTAATATTACATAATATTATATTGGCCACTAAAATTATATAAAAGTATAATATTTTCAACACACATGCAACAATTTTACGGCATGAATTATATATAAGGTATAATTTTTATATAATTTTAGTGATCAATATAGAATAATAAAAATTTAGATATTAAATATATAAAATAGCTTAATTTTAGTTGGTAATTATTTAAAAATAAATATGTGTTGGATAAGTGAATTTGGGAGATTGGATCCCACATGATTTTTAAAAAATTAATCATTATCAAATTATTCAACAAATAGGTCCTATGTGAAATTTTATCTAAAAGGTAAGAACCCCGATGCAATTTTTATTTTTAAATTTCAATAATATTTTTTTTATTAAACCTTCAATAATAAAATTACTCACCAAGATCCTAACGGTCAACGCTTCCCCGTCAATGACCGGGACCGGATGCCCGACCACCGACTTCACTATATCGCTGGCCCGAGAAGATCTGCAGGTCCACCGGCAAATTATCACAAAAGCCCTTAAAAATCCCATATTTAGATAGAACAATTTATTAATTGCAGTTTTACCTGGTCTCGTCCTGGCAAAAGTGGGTGCGGAGGCCGCCGTCGGCCGCCCTGGCGACGTAGAAATAGGCGGCGGTCTGCTCGGCCAGATCCTTGTCGGCGAGGACGAGGAGGCCGAAGGGGCCGAGAAGGCCGCGGCCGGCGGCGCCTCCGCTGGTGGTGCAGTTGTAACCGACATCGACCTCGAGGGCGGCGGCGGCCAGCGCCGAGGGGTCGAGCTCGAACTCGGCCTCGATGTCTACCTGGGCGGCTGCCGGAGTGCTGAGAGGGACGACGGAGCCTGGGGACACGGTGACGCCGGCGAAGTGGTAGACGGTGGTGCGGAGGAGGTCCACCTCCTCCACAGGCCAGAAGAGGAGGTTGCTGCCGGTCTGGGAGTCGAACAACACCGTTCGTGGAATGCTCTGTGGAAAAAAGGCCAAATTTTCCAGTTTTAACATTTAAGAGGATAAGTGCACATTAGTCCTTGAAAAATGATTTATATTTTATATTAATCCAATCTTCAAATCTGCCAAAATATTTAAAAAATTACCATAAGTGAGGCCCATCCTTTGCTGACGTCGGACCTTTCGCTATCCGTCTCCCCCACCCACCCCCACAGCACCCTTCTCCGTTTCTCTTTATCATAGAACGTCTTCGCTGCATAGAACTTTCCCCAATCGTATCTCAAACCAATCCCCACATCCTTCTTCTTGTCATCTGCCATCCACCGATTTTTGCTGGCATTATATGTACCAATTGCATAATAGTCGTGTCGGTCATCATCCAAGCTCACTTTCAACACATGTCTCACCCCGTCTTCCGCCCACTCTGATGTCTCCAGACCTATCTTGCCACCTACAGAGATGGGAAAGAAGTCCACACACTCCCACATACCCGTTCCGGTGACTTCGTGTAGCCTTCCAGATAATAGCTCGTAGGATAGGAAGTCATGAGTACGATATACGTAGGCAACGCCAGCGTGTTGGCCATCGGTGTCATCCTTGGAGCCGATGGCGAGGAGGAAAGCTGAGGGATCGAAGGGGTCAACCCAGGCGGTAGTTGGGTCCCGAAAATCGTGCGGTAGTACTGTCGGTGGAGGGCTGAGAATGACAGGATTAGAAGGGTGCTTGAACCAGCGCAGGAGGAGGGGGTCAGAGGGGTCGGCTGGGAAGGCAAGGCACTGCACCTGGGTAGTGACGTTAGTGGAGCCAGTATAGAGCATGACAAGTTCACCCGTTGGAAGAATGGTAGCAGATCCAGTCCAAACGCCATTGACATCATACCAGCTATCGGGAACCATGGCAATGGGAAGATGGATCCAATGAACTAGATCGCGGGAGATGGCGTGTCCCCAAGCGATGTTTCCCCAAACTGCTGCGTTACGGTTATATTGGTAGAAGAGGTGGTACCAACCCTTGTAGTACACCGGACCTATAATAATGTTGACAACGATACAAAATTTTTAGTTCAAATATTGTAGAGAATGCGAAGGAATATCTCAACAAAGTACTTTAGTGTAATTAATGTTACAGCTAAAGTACTCTTAGATAATTTATCCTCTGGACTTATTTTATGTTATATAGTAAGACAAAAATCACAATTTGGAGCTACTTGACAAATTAAATTAAAAAAATTATCTTCCAAGAATTGGAGAGTCTAAATAGATACGAAATAAAATACTAGCTTAAGAAATCATAATTATAAATTATTTATCCTGAGCTAAATGAAAATATTTTAAATTTATTTCTTACATCTATTTGGAAATAGAAGCAGTTCTAATTTAAAATAAACACATGAACACCGAAATTTAGATTTACTAAAAATTTGAACTATAATCATTAAGAGTTAAATGAGTGATCATCTAAAAGATAATTCAAATGATCCGCTAACGAATATTATTTCTTTCAAATTAGTGGTTAATCTATTTTTAAATTAATAATATATCAAAACTCATAGTCTTCACTTATACTAAGCTTATAGCGTGTATTTTTTTTCAAATTTGGTAATCAACATATTGAACGACAAATGATTTATTGTGCTGATTAAAAATTTCATTCTATAGTTCATCCAGTAATATAATGACTGCTGACATTAATTATTTAATTTTTAGTGATATTTAAACTAATAATAATAATAATATCATAATTATATGGAGCATTTGGTTCATTATTATTTTAGTGTTATATTATGTAATTTAGATGTTATAGCATCTAGATATTCTTTTTTAACTAATAACTTTATAATTTAATAAAAAAAAGTATACATCATTAAATAAATTATTATTATTTTTAAATAATATAATATAACGTCAAAATAACATTAAACTAAAGTCCCTTAATCATATGCATAGGGCCTTGGCCTTACCGTTGGGGTCTGAGGCAGGAATCCACCGCCATAGCATCGCCATCAAAAAGCAATTTAAAAAAAAATCTCATCAGCCTCTAAAATTAAACAATTAAGGCCCTGTATGGCGCGAGGACCAAAATATGATCAAAATAGAACTATTTTAAAAAATAACAATAATAATAATAAATAAATTATTTTAATTATTCTACACAAATTTTAATATAAAAAATAATATTTAACTTCACATACTCAATACTTTTTAATAAAAATATAAATTTTATTTTTCATCTTAGATCAAAATACTCGATTTGAATATTTTAGTCTAGAATGTGAAATAAAGTTGATATTTTTATTTTAAATTGTTGAGTATGTAAAGTAAAATAATATTTTTATATTTGAATTTATGTAGAATGATTTAAAAAAATTATTTATTATTATTATTATTATTTTTTTTTTTAAATTGTACAATTTTGATCTTGTTTTGGTCCTCGCGCCAAACAGGGTAAATAAAAAAAAGAGGATGAATCAGAACCGTTCATCCAGTTCTTCTTGGGCTGGAAGTGGAATCCCGTCCGTTGCCATTGGAGCATATCGTTGGTCCAGGGGTATCCGCCGCGGTTGCCGGCGAGGTGGGCGGCACCGGGGCCGGAGGTCTTCTCGGACACGCCTAGGCTAGGTCCCCTGGAGACCGGCCCCCAGTGGGCCTGGTTCGGCGCATGCGGGGCGCCGTCTGCCGCCGGCTTGTTTCCTGCGGAGCCGCCGTCTCCGGCGCCGCCGGAGGCTGCCAGAATGGAGGCGATCGCAAGGATCAAAGCGGTGGCGAACACGAGGGAGAGGAGTCCTAGAACTCGCCGCTGGGACAGGGAGATGCCGGCGGGGGAAGCGCCGCCGCCGGCGTCTTTCTGGGAGGTGGGGAGGGGGTAGTAGGCGGAAGGTTGGGAGTCGGCGGCGGTCATGGCGGGAGGAGGGTGGGAGGCAGTGAGAACGAAGCGCACAGCTTTATAGGAGGGCGGAGGGGGCATGGGTGGCATTCTGGGTGCCGGAGTCGGGTTGCGTGGTCCGATTGGAATTTATGACGTGGCCAGCAGGAACACTGGGGTCCACGGCGGCGGAGGCGGCGGAGGTGGCGGGTGGCCGGAGGATTGACTGGCTGGGGGCGCGGGTGGCCACAAAGTATGACAGGCGAGGCTCCGAAATTACATCCACAGCTCTTGATGGGGCCCACGATGATGGTATCTGACGTGGCGAGGCAACGGCCTCGCCGAGGATTCTGGAGATTAAGAGGAGGAGAGTTTGCGCGGAGGGCCTCAATAATTCATATATTGGCAGAAGAAACCTTACTGACAAAAATAATATTATAAAAAAATCGCACTTTGCAGATGGCAGGGTTGTTGAATTTCATTTTTTTTGTGATCTTCTTAGTGATGATTGATAGTTGAAAATCCGATTAATTTAATTTAATATTTATTTTTGCACACAATGACCAAACGTTAATAAAACTTATAACTTAGGGACTTATGAAATAATTTATGAACTGATTTATAAGAACAAATGTTGCTTAAGAACTTCTAAGCAATTTACCGGTATATTCATAGATTACTTTGAAATTTGCAAGTTAATTGGGTCGTAAATATGTCTTTAGCCACACACATTATAGTACTTGTTTAGAAAATTATTAACTCAATCATGAGAATTTAGTAACTGAAATATTTATTTTTGGATTAATGACTATTTTCATTTAAAATGTGCATGACTGGGAGGAAAAATTTAATTTTGGTATCAACAACTTTTATAAATATCCTTGTTGAAATGGTTGAGATTGAATAAATTAATGATATTTATTTTAATGTTACACAAAAAAAAGCATAATCTCAACTTTGCATATGCCATATTTGTTCACATAATTACAAGCAATCAAAAAAGTTAGGCGGACAAGATTTAATACCCCTCTTTGATTTCAATCTTGACATCAAATACCCATACGATTCATCTCTTCACTGAGCTTCTCGAAAGAATTAAGAACAACCCAAGAAGTTGCATCACATTAAGTATTAGTAACTAACGGCAATGCTTTACTACAATTAGCCATCTTTGTGCTATTAATTTACACAAAATACCACTAATATTTTCATCATATAAAGGGGGACTATCGGCATGAATTCAAAAAAAGTTGATTTTTAACGACCTTCCTCGTTTTTCTAAGCACCATACTAATAATATTTATCCATAATCAAGATATTAGTGAAATTTTTCTCTCTTTCTCATCAGCATAGGAGAAACTCTCCATATTAGATTTATATTTTAATTTATATTTTTATGAAAAAAGTTATGCAGTTGACCAACGAATCGATCAAAACATGAATCACTAGTTGATTTGTATTTAAATCACTAGATTTATCAAGTAAATTAAACCTTAATTTAGTAGTTATTCTAGTGAATTAAAGTTGAGTTTATAATTTGATGATATATTAGTAAATTTATTAGGCTATATATTGATTAATTAATTGAACTGTATAACAAGGTTCATATTTCAAAATATTTTATTTTTGGATCACCCTACAATAATTTGAGTACTTTTATCAAATTAGGCAAATATTTTATCTATACTTTACCTTTAGGTTTTCATCATATTCTAAATAATATTTTTTTAAATATTTCATTTCATTTTTTTGTACAAAGTAATTTCATTATTTCATTTACATGAATTATTATGCTGTTAGGTTATTTATAGTAAATTAGGTAATTTCTTTTTTTGTGCTGGGACGCGAAATTAGAGAGAATGATTACAAGCCAGAATGACGGCAACGTGGCAGCAACGTGGCAGATAATTTTACAAATTGGTCTTTAAAAATATTTAAATGCCAATAAATGGAAAAAGACAGCGTCCGGCTACCGCTCACCACGTGTTGGGCCTGTCGGCTAGCCAAGGGTCCAATAGAAATATGCCACGTAAACTTTCTGGACTATGATACCGGGCTTTATTGCGTACGTGGCATTTGGACATGCAGCACGTGTCGGCTGTAGAATGAAGCCGCGTGCAGCTAAACGGCCAATAGAATGGTGCCACGTACAATTTCTTTTGTCTTTGTATGGGACAAAAAGCATACGTGGCACTAGTGTAACCATCCAAATTTAATAGTTTGATAATTATTGGATGTATTTTATCAAAAAAAAAAAATTATTGGATATAAAGATGCATTATTGTCATAAAATAAAGGCTTTGAATAAAAGACAAAATGAATATTCAGAATATTCCGTTACCTATTTAATATGTGTGCTCATAATATTTATTATTCAAAATCAAAATTATATGTATATATTTATATGTATATATCCAATTTTTATGAGTTTTTTTTTTTTTTTTGAAATTAGAAACGTCAAAACGAGTTGGCGGATCAGATTCAACACAAATACTAATTTGGTATGACCGAAATAGCACAATTCAAATCTGACTTGATTAATAAATAGGTCAAGATTGGTGACCTAAAACTGGTTCGATTAATAAATTAGTCTAGTTAACTTGCTATCTTGTCCCATTTATAGAACAAATATTTATAAATGGGTAACCCAAACTCAACCTGACCTAATTATGTATAACCCAAATTTAATTTGTTTAATAAACAAATCAAAAATTTATAATCCATACCTGAAATTTTACAATCGAATTTAGGTCAGGTTCATGAGTCTGATCATATATTAACTCCCATAGCTGAAACCCTTTGCTTTATGATGTGGCCACGAAATTGGCTTATGAGTTTATTGTAACGGCTAAATTGATTCCTTCATTGCGCTATAAGGCAACAAAATATGAACTCAAGACTGATTGTTAGAGTAGAAACATGTAGATTTAGGTAAGTGCATGTATTAAACGGTTAAAATTAAAAAATAAAAATGAATTGATTAAATTTGATTAGTTTGATTTAATTTAAAATGTGTCAATTTAGTCTATAATTTAATAATTGAATTTGTTTAGTTTTATAAATTGAGTTTCATGACACATTTATGAAAAATAAAATTGACTAAATCGACTGAATATCATATATCATCTGCACTATCGGTTGATTTATCATTGAATTAGTATCCAGTTATTTATATATATACGAAGGCAGACTCGATTGATCATTTTTTTTCTAGGTTGTGCATTTTTAGTAATTACAATATTATTGAGATAAAATTATTTTTAAATATAATTTTAATCAATATTAATTTGCTCATTTTTTCACTTCACAATTAATGTCTCCTTTTCATAGTTAATATGTTTATTTTACTTTCTAAAGTTATACTGTTCACTTAATAGAATGGATGTGATTTAAAAGATTTTCAATTCTTACAAATATAAATATTTAAATATATAAGTTAATGTTGTGTGTTTATCTTAATCAAAAATTAAATTTCTTCTCTTATTGACAACTTGAGTCAAGATATGGAAGATTTGTTTCTCTTATACTTGTTTCATCACCTAAATTATTAATTAATTAATTACCTTATATTTATGTTTTTTTAAAGAATTTTTTTGAAAGATATTTATGCATTTAGAAATTGATTTGCATTCGAACATTTGTTACCTAATTATTTAATGTCGGTTAGGCCTTTTAAAATTTTATATTAATGGGAATTTGAATATTAAATATAATCTAAATTTTATTATTATAAAAAAATTCAACCTAACATAATTTCCATTCTTTACAATCATTATAACATCTAAATGTCACTTTAAAGTGATAATTTTGTAATTTTTATATTTAGTGAAGTTAAAATATAACTACGGTATAATTAGTGTGAGTCTAGAAGGAAGTGAATAAACATTTAATAAAATTTTAATGAATTTAAATTTATTAAATATGAGAGTTAGTGTATGAATAATAACAATGAGCAGAAGCAAATAAGATTAAGCAAGAATAAAAATACAAGAAATTTAACGTGATTTGGCTGTCTCTTAAGCTAAATCCATATCAACCAACCAACCGATTAACTAAATACTAATAGACACTCCTTTGCACCCAGGCAGAGAAGCCCAAACAAAAGAAACTACAAATAATATCTAAAGTTTTGTACACTATCAAATGTACGCCAAACTACAATCTATTAAACAGATATAAAAATCTTCTCCTTTGTACAAGAGTTGCAAATAGACACAAGAAGGAGGAGAATTCTATCTCAACTAATCGAAACCAAGAAAGAGGTGAACTCGCTCTTCCTCTCAAACGATGAGCTTGAGGCCCTGTTAGGCAATGAAATAAAAATCATGGCTAAAATTACTCATAGTCAAAATCTTAAATTTATTTTAAAAAAATTTTAAAAATTATTTTATATCTTATCTCACACAAATTCCAACATTAAACAATCACTTTATTTCACATCTAACACAATTCTCAATAAATCAATCAACTTTATTTCATATCATACACAATTTTTAATATAACAAACTTACTTTATTTCACATCATACACATTTTTCAAAAATCACTATAAATTCTAACCAAATCTTTTTTTTTATTACCAAACAGAGCCTCAGTGTGTGAGGAAAGAAGAAAGAGAGAGAGCTTAAGCACCTTAAAATCTTTATCACCTCCCAAATGTCCTTGATCACATTTTGAGCTTATAAGAGGTTGAGTTGGACGACAGCTTTTGGATTTTCAATTTTTCAAGAAAATTGGCGAGAAATTAGTTCAATCCCTTAAATAAAGAAGGCTCCAACTATTAGAAAACATCAGGTCTAGTAGCTTTTGATCAATCAGATGATGGATCAAACTGTTAGTGTTGGAGTCTAACAGCTAGATTCTAGCCAACTTTGATTGATCAAACTACCTTATTAGATCAAGTGATCGATTAAAACCTGCAGAGATCTCATCTAATAATGGTTGTTTTGATCGATTAAGCTTAAGGATCCACTGTCTTTGGTCGATCAAACCCAATTTGATCGATCAAACTAGGTTCCCTACCTAAAGCAGTTATCCTTGATCGATCAAACAGTGGTAGGCTATTTTCTTTGATTAATCCAATAATCGATTAACGGCAATGGAACTGCAGTTTACAAAAAATTAATGCTCAAAGCTAAAGGGTCTACCAGACTTTAACACAATTAAATACTCAAATCTTTGACATGGAAGAACAACAAATTACAAGAAAAAATAATAATAATAATAAAAAATAGAACAAATCTTTCAGCTCTAGTTTATTAAAATATTATGTTTAAGTCCATACTTGAAATAAAAATATTTTATCATGATGACTATTTTTTCTTGAAATTTAACGCATCTGTACAAAATATATTAATTATAAACTAACTTAAAATAGTTGTTAAATATCAAGATAGCATAATAAGAAAGAAATCAACAACTACTACATGGAAGACTATCTTGCCATATATATATATATATATATATAATAGACTTTATTTATTGGTGTAATAAATGAAAATGGAGCTATTAATTTAGTATTCTGAAATTATTTTATGCCATTTATAAAATATTAGGATAACATTATCCTTCACAACAAAGGGATAATGTTAAAGAAAATAGCAAGGTTTTGAAAATCGGATCGGCTTCAGAACAGGTAGACTGAAAAGTTCAAGGTTCAATGATCGAACCGGGGTTGAACCTGGATGAAGTAAAAATTAAAAAAACTAACAAAATATAATATAAATATAGTTAAGATATATATTATTCACACATTAATATAACAATTAGACATAAAATGAATATTTAATAATTAAATTTAACAAATAATATCTTATGTCAATAACAAAAAAATAATTCTAAGCAATTCGAAATAACAATAACCCAACAAAATATTCACAAATCACAAATTGAGTATAATATTTAGTACATCATTAAAAGATCTGAATAAATGTATGCTTTATCAATATTAAAATACTAAATTATTTCATTATTTCATATCACTAAAATATTAAAATACTAAATCATTTCGAAAGGATGAGGGCTGAAGAGGAGAGTGCGAGGCAAAAAAAATCACGAGTTCGTGACTGTCGTGCGAGTAGAGTCCGCAGAACGGAGGTTGAGTTAGGGACCCAGAGTTTAGGAAAGTTTTTTTTTTATTTTAAACTCAACCGGTTCAACTGTACCGGTTCACCGGTTGATCGATTGAACCGCGGTTTAGACCGGTTCTGGTCGGTTTTAAGCGGATCCGGTTATAAAATTAAACCGGACCGGTTGGCTGACTGGTTCACGGTTCGACCGGTTGAACCGGCCGGTCCGGTCCGATTTTTAAAACCTTGAAAAATAGTGAATATTTGCCATATAGTTTTCTAATTTTCGTTGAAACATTCAAACATAAAGTTAATTTTATTTAATTTTTTATTGCAATCTTCAACAAAGAAAATGAGATGATTTAAGAGTAAAATTAAACATGAAAATATATTATCTCAAGAATGTAAATAATATATATATAAATATATATTTTTTCATTACAAGCCAACATGGCACATGCATTATTGCTTGAGTCACATGAACACCTAACAGACACAATAGATATGCAACAACATGTAAAGTTGTCCATCTTCTTTAGCTTAATTTTGTATTTGTATAGATAATATAAATAATATTTTTTTCTAAAATATTTAATACTCATAGATAAACATATAGTAGGTCATATTTTTTAGCATATCTCTTAAAAAAAATACAGGTAAGTGTGTTAGCTTTGTTGTTCTAATAATAACTAATCTTGAGATACTATATGGCTGCCCTCCACTCGTCTCCAATATATGCTTGAATTGTTATAACCGAAAGTTAGAAGTATCTACAATGAGAATACTCGAGTTATTTTAGCTAGCGCTCAGGAGATGGCCAATCAGTCAACTTGTCGAAAATATGTCCAATTATAATTGATACTTTTGAAGGAATCTCCTTTGATTAGTATGTTAGAAATGTAAGCAATTTTCTCGTATTTGTATTTTAATAATAAATTATGGTGGTAAAATATAAATGATGGCCCTTATTTGCTTGCTAAGCTTTTAGGTTAATGGTTTTCATTCAGTATTTATATATTGGGATTAACATAGGTCCCCTAATTTCTCATATCTAACAAGTGATATCAGAGTCAACAATTAATTAATGAGAATAAAGTGGTTCATATAAGTATTCCCATAAGTAACACAGTTCCTAACCAGATTCTTTTTTTTTTCTAATAAAAGGGACATCGCTCCCAAAGTTGAGTGAATATCTAAGAGCAATTATCTCTTGTGACTATAATAATCTCATGTTAACTGAAATATTAGGAATATGTGCACATGACCAATTATCTCATATTGATTGTTCATTAATGAGATATGTTATTGAGATATATAAATATATATATATATATATATATATTATCATCCTTTCTAGATTAAGCATTTGAGTAAATAGATATTTATTTACTTGTATATTTGGACTTATTCGGATCACTTCATATATCTTCCCTAGCATCACGACGGGCAACGCACGATTCAGTCCAAGCTGTTCTAGCTTGTGTAGAACTTAACATCAAAGCAAAAGCTTTCTTAAATGACTTTAATTCAAAATAAGCTGTTTTCATGTTATTTCAAACTTCAATTGAGTTGATTCAAATTTATGATTTTCGATCAAATATATTGAATTTCAAAAGGCAACAAACATGCCAATTGTTCAACCCCTGAATTTCCATCTATTGATGCGTCGGACTTTTGTGACTTGAATTCAACTCAAAATTATTTTTAAGCATCTAATATTGCTCAAAATTATTAAAAAAATATTTAAAATTTTAAACGATATTTTTGAATCTCGCTTGTCATATAATTGTGAAACTCCCTTTTAGGCTAGAGATATCAAGATATCTATAATTAAGAAAACAATTCAAGATATCTTGCACATGTTAGTGAAATAAAAAGTTAAGCAATATGCAAAAATTTGAGCATAAGAAAACAACAAAATTTGCCCAAATCTGTGAAGCTTAATAGTTCTAAATAACTCAATTTTCCATTACTTGAATCGATGATACTGTTTGAACTTGACTCGATATTTATGTATTTGTAATTTTAAATATAATATTACATGTCTACACATATCCATATATTTATAAAGAATTCAAAATATATATATATATATATCAAAATTAAATTATTTATGCATATTACGCTTTAAATTTTAATAATATTATTATACATAACAATTGTAATATTCCAAATGTTTATCTGTTTGTTGCGAAAAGTTGATTGCTTATCTCGAATAATTCTGACTCCAGTCAAACTCGAGTAATTATAACTTGAGTCGAATTCAAAAAATCAAAACTCGGGATAATATCGGCTAATAACTCGCTCGAGCTCGACGCATAAACAGCCCCCTCATTTCCCATTTTTTCACAAAACCCTACATCATTAAAACACATCACATATTCACATGGCTTTGAAATCTAAATGATCACATTCATAGAACCTTTGAAATATTCAGCATGCAAGAAAATAATTGCTATTTATTAATCTTTGTGAAGGCCTGGCGCTGACTCAGATGAAGAAAATAATTGCTATTTAATAATGTTTTTTTTTTGGTAGAGAAAAAAGACAAAAGAATATAAAATGATTCAATCTAATTTAAAAATTCAATTGGATAATTGAAGAATATCACAAACAACAAGAAACAAGCCAGAAATTTTAAATTAGAGTGCAGTAATTATTAATTAATTGGATAATTAGTAATAGTTTAAAAAAATTATAGTAGAGCAAGCACCCAGCTATTGAGGAGTCACTCGATAATCGAAAAAATGACAATCTGGACGGACCCAGCTATTGAGACGTCTCTACATAGTGATGCTTGGTTGAGGTTTGAATACGATCTAGACTATTTATGTTGAGAAGAGCCCAATGGTCTTCACTATAATATGCTCATTCAATGAAATTTGTATTGTGCATTGTTATTTGAGTCACTGAGTTAGCTGTTAATTGGCAAAACGGATCGAGTTATTTATTGGTCGGTTTATTAAATACTTATTATCCTACATTATCCGCTTATATTTTTATTCATTACCCTTCTAACCTCTCTATACTCTATTCTGCCCTGCCCACTCTCTGCCTCATATCTATATTTTTTACTAAACTCTTGTCCCCACTGCCCTGTCCGCAGTTTCCGGTTCGCTCCATGTTAATGAAATATCATTATTTTTACTCTGTTTGATTGTATACATACAAAAAATCGTAGCTATATTGATGATAATTTATTTATCTTCTGATGAATTGCAATGTGTCTTACATTTTTATTTTCATTGCGATTCTACTTTTTTTTGGCTTCTATATAAATCTATATAATAGATAAAAATAATATGCATAACGGGGCAGGGTGGGGCGGGTATAATTGATTCATACCCGACTCGCCCCATTTTATAACGGGGCGGGGAGAGTTGCGGGTAAAATTTGAGTACCCATACCCATCTCATTAGGGGCGAGTCAGGGTGGTTTAATCAGGTACGGGTACGGGTACAAATTGTCACCCCTACACCTGAGTTTCCCGATTATCAAGTGACTCCACAATGAAACAGACAGCATCGGATTGTGTCATTTGGTGCTGTTTGAATTAAGGTTTTAAATTCAGTCCAAACTATCAAATTTCAAATAAATTTCGGATCAATTTCCTATAAACCGATCCAAAAAAACTATCGAGTTTTGGTTGGAACAGCTACTTGGCTGAAACTAACCGAAACTCATTTTTTTCTAAAAAAAAAAATATTCAAAATAACTCCAGTTTTGAATTTAATAAATTTAAAATAATTTATAAAAACCAAAAAAACAACACCAAAATTATTGAAACTATAAAAATTACCAAAACTGATAACTTTAGTTTTGTAACGCGACACCGAAACCGAACCGAGTTTTATAACTCTTCGTTTGAAAATGGTGCCTGTTCAACTAATTTTTTAAATTAGTACTTTTTTTTTATCGTTGAGTATTTAATCATAAAATTTTGCCAAGAATAATGAAGTTCTAAAAGCCTCATGCATTATTTCTTTGGCTTCATTAATCCTACTTAAATTTTGGAAAAGAGTTTTTTTTTTTTTGATAATAGAAGTGTTATAATATATATATATATATATATATATATATGTATACACACATTAAATTCGTTGCCATATTCTTATTTTTATTCTTTTAGTTAAAGGTTCTCGTGAAATTCAAGTGAGTGCAAAGGAGATAATAGCACATATTTGTGTTAGGGTGTAAAATAATTTTTCATAAGTAAATAAGTGTAAATATTTTGTTTATTTAATATATAAATAAGGTAATTATGGCGGCCCGATTGCCGCTAACCCAATAACACGAAAAATCAAAGCCGAGTCAATTAAAATCGAGTGTTGGCTTAACTAATTTTCCTATTCACTATAAAAATAATATTCTTCATAATTAAATATAATAAAATAAATATCACTAATTGCTTTTTTTTCTCCCCTTAAGTCTATGATTGTATTGTACCTGTAAATTTGTAATTTTATTAGTACCTTAAAAATAGTATCAATCTAACCATAGGACTTAATAGATGAATTCAACTCAATAAGCTAAATAAAACAACTTATATACAAAATCAAATTTAATTTTTCATCTTTTGTAATATTATTTTAACTCTCAAGTTATATTTATATCTTATTCATGTTTTCACAAACCCTTTTAATTTTTGATTTGGAATGAGTTTTGTGCTCTTTTCCCATGCCTAGAGTCTTTGCAGGACCTGTATTTTGTTTCAGTAATTTTTTCTCTTAAAATATTATCTTGCGATTTTTCTTCGCTCTCATTAACCATGAGTTATCACAGGCCTAACTTGAAGTACCACACTTTAACCTAGAGGTTAATTCTCAATTCTCTTTTCAATATCATATCTTTGTGCTTAAATATTCAAATAAATATATATTATACCACTCGTATAAATATGAAGAAATATAGTAGCAAAATCATGTGAATCAACTTTAACATAATTATATAAATATGTAAATAATCACCGTCACGAATCACACATTCATATAGCTCAAAATAGGATATATTTATCTTTGAATTTAATTTATATGCAAGTCAAGTCAAATCACCTACTTCGGAGAATCACACGATAATCTGACTTCCCATACCTTTGAATTTAATTTAATTCCAATTTAGCTCGATAAAATAGATAAGCTATTGAACTCGATAAATTATTATTATTTTAATATTCTTCTGCAGCTTACAATATTATAAAAAGAAAATTAAATACATAACGTACTATAGAAAGTAAAACAAATTAGTTTTTTTTTTTTGAAATTGACAAATTAGCTTTATCCACACAACATTTGTGATTTTTTCCTTTTTCTAAAATTTATATTTGTGTATATTTGATTTTTTTTTTTCAATCATTTCGTTTTTTTTTTGTGAAAATATTTAATTTCAGGCTATTTTTCATCAAAGCCAACACAAATCAAAAATTATGTTCTTGTGAGCAGTATCTGCATGCATTACGTAAAATATATTATATTTTTCATGCAATATTATACGATTACAATAAATTTTTAAATAAAAATCATGTTTGGCAACTGGCTAAAAAAATAATTTATTTTAGTTATCATCAAAGATCTTAAATTTATTTTAAAAAACTTTAAAAATTATTTTATATCTCATCATACATAAATTTTAATATTAAACAGTCACTTCATTTCACATTTAATGTAATTTTTAATGTAACAAACTCACTTTATTTCACATCATACATATTTTTCTAAATATTTTCACAAAATTTTTCTAAATTATCTTTTTTTCCTCCAACCAAACAGAACCAAAATATTCTTTTTTGATTGTTTATGATTAGCTTCTATACGTACATTTCACTTATGCACAATTGAATAATCTAAATGCATAGCTTGTACCATTCACTTTATATAATAAGTTTATGCGACTACCTCGAATCAAATACAGTGGAGAGTGATTGTAAGGGACATATTTATACGATTAAATTTGAATCACTCAGGTAAAAAACTGTTCACGGCAAACTTCTAGATATAATATGATTTTATAAAAGATGTACATTTTAGGGTAAAACTATGAGGCTGATAATGAAAAATTTCGTAATTAAAAATACTTAAAATAAAATAATACTGAGATAAATGACTTCTTAAAAAGTACTCAAACTATGTAATTCTTTAAAATTAAAATAGATAATATCACAACATTTAAATCACAAAATATTAAAATTCACATTTAAAATTCTAATTTTATAAGTAGAGGCATACAGAAAAGCCTCAAAATCTTAAAGATCAGCACGTAATTTAAAAGAGAGTATTTAATATAATATTTTTTTGTTATCAAATCAAATAATTATTTTTTATATAATATTAAAATAACAGTAAACCAATCGTCACTTAAATCTTATCAATTTACTTCAAAATTAATTTAGTTTATAAATTAATAAATTTAAATGTAAATTATTTGTCATGATTTATGAGTTCACATAAGTCCTAAATTTCTAAATTTATTTCAATAAAACCAGAAGATAAATTTATCAAAATATCCCCCTATTCTTCTATAGCGGATAGCCTCCATATAAAGAGAGACAGTGAGAGAATAATAATACATAATCATAAAGTAGTTTAAACTTTAAAGGAAAGGCTTAAAAAGCTTTAAATGCCCAGATATTGTTATAAAGTTGGAACGAATTAAATAAATCTGATAAAAATCGCAGGATATTCATTGACCTAAACATTTATAAGCTTGTAAGTTTAGTTTAAAAATAGAGATAATTATTCACATACCACATAAAACTTTATGTATTACACCACACACTTTCTTCACAATCCATAGTGTAAATTTTATGAAAAAAAATATGTATAATATAATTTTAAAAAATTTGTGTGACATACAGATAAATGCCCCTTAAAAATAATGTTATATTCTTACTCACCTTAAACGTAAAATTTATTTACTCCTATAACATAAATTTAATTCATTATAATTTTTTTTTAATCTTTAAATACCAACTAAGCTTGAACTTGTAAAATCCATCTCAAGTTCCACCACAATATTTGGCATGCCACATTGTGTACAAAGAAATTTCATCAATTTAAAGAAGGATGAAAATCTACAAATTACTTACTAGAATCAATTTGAATCCATAGAACATTATCTAAATGATAATAATAGTAATAATAATAATAATATAAATTTCTTTAATTTTTGAATTAAAGAGATTAATTTATCTTGAGTAAAGTATTGATGAGTCTATTTTTAATAATAGATATTACTTCTATAACAAAAAATCAACTATTTTCATAGTTATTTTGACAATAACAGTTGCCTGACGAAGTGACGATGCTCCTCACCCAAGCAAGCTATAAAAATAATTATTTTAATAGATTTATTTTGCTATAAAAGTAATATCTGTAAAAAAAAAAAATCATTATGTGCTTTAACTCAAACTAATAAATCAATTAAAAACTAGTGAAACCTATATGCACATAAGGCAAACAAGGACTCAAATTCTATGTACCCAAACAAAATGAAATAAATAATGTATGATACATAAAAGCAATAGTATTTTAAATGAAATTATTTTGAAATATATAGGGATATTAATATAAAAAATGATTATAAATGGAATGAGAAAGGGTGAGTGATCAGTTCAAACATAAAAGTGCTCAAAACATATATATAGGTTACATAAATAACAAAACATGATTCTAACTCCGTGGACAGAAAAGCATGACAAGAGGCTTTCAAAGCCTTAATATTTGGAACCTAAACAGAAAAAAAGAAAAAAAAAAAAAAAGGATTCAGGATAAGGGTGGAGTCAATACCTGCATTATGCAGAGGCTCTTGCAGCAGCAGTATCACTAGCATTGTCTTCTTCTATCAGCTCCACCACGTCAGCCACGCTCCTCGACATCTCCCTCGAGAACAGTCCGTTATTTGGGAGATCGAACTTCCTCCGTTTTACCGAACTGAACTTGCCGGAAGGCTGAGGGTCAACCACCTCGAGCATTACCTCCAGCTCATCGATGATCGACTTCTTCGACGAGCGGACCAAGTAGTCGGGACCCTGGTTGCAGCCATAGCAGAGATAGCAAGAGAACATATAAAAGAAGATGATAGATGCTGGTGATTCCTCCTAATCATATTTCAAGCGCGAAGAACAAAAGTAATAAAATCAAAAAGAAATTAGTATTTCTGCGGACAGCCGTAAACAGCAAACGAGGATGGCACTACAACAACGCCTTAATCCCGAGCTAACTCAGGTCAACTACGTGGATTACTATTCTTCGTTCAGTTCTATTTAAGATGATATTCTGTTAAGATCATGCCTAACAATTATATCCCATATCCTCATGTCTAGTTTTGTCCTTTCAAGAGAGCTAAAATCATTAACAGTGCAGTTGCAGATAAGAACAAGGAAAAGTTCAAATGACTACAGTGAGTAGAAATTTTAACTTAAGAACACCTCTCATGACGGTCGCAAGCCATATAATTAGTTCGTGGTTTGAGTTTCTTCACCTAGAGAGAGAGAGAGCTTCAAATGGCTTCTTTGCTCTTCTTCCTCTTCATCTTGAGGACTTTAGAAGTTCTACTCTTTCTAGATGGTCGAAAATCTGCAAGCTTCATTGCTAGAAGTCACCATTGTTCTTCTCTACTAGTGATGTATCACTAACAGTACTCTCTCTGCTAGCTTCTCCACACATTTGCCTCGCTCGCTCGATAATAACTCCCTCTTTAGCAAAGTTGCATCGTCCACATTTCCTTTTGACCCTTTTATAGACAATAGTTTTCCTCAAAATATTGAGAATATTTGCAATGTTGCTTTCCTCACTTGGCCATTTGTATAATGATTTTGGCATAAGGCTAACGTGGTCACTCTCGCATAATAATAAATTGATCCTATGCATCTTTTAGAAGCCCGTCGCTTTGAAATCCATAGATCCCTTCTCGAGCTTTTAATGCCTCGAGAATATTCTTAGATGAGAAGTATCAACACTTGTCTTGGGAATCAAATTTTCTTCTTTTGGCCTGACTTCCACCAAGGTTCCCTTCTCAAACGAGGATTCAAACCTCAAGTCGAATCCTTTATTGAAGATTCTCTTCATGGAGGCTTTAAATGCTGGGTATCATCTTCATCGAAGCACTTTTTTTTTTTACAATTGTTCTTTGAAAAAATCTTCTATGATATTTCTTTGGTTCATCAACCAGCACAAACCAGCACAAGGATGAATAGCACAACAAAGAATAATACATTGCAGTTGTTAATATATAAATGCCAGCAATCCTTTTGCCATGACCTGTGGTCAAAGAGGGCGAAAAATGATAACCGGGTGATGGCCTAAGAGAAAGATAATCATTGATGTAAGGTGAGGCTTTCGGCAAACTTCTAAGCTTGATGAGTGGTATATAGGGATGAATTGTTTCACATCAAAAAGAGATGAGAGTTTTTCGACTATAAAAATAATGTGCCCTTAAAGCGTAGAATTTGCCTTTTGAGCGAAAAGTCATGTGGCTAATAAAGGAACTCCGTAGTTAAGCTTGCTTGAGCTAAAATAGTACTAAGATAAATGACCTCCTAGAAAATTCTCAAGTCATGCAGTTCTCCAAAGCCAAAAAGGATAATAAATCTGTTCATATGGCATTACACCTTTTAATAACTCATATTTTTCTAGACTCTTTAGCCGTTACTCTCTTAACACCATTTTTTACAACGTTTACAAAAAAGACATACACTTCATTTCCAATTTGTTATCCGATCTTATTTACTTAAGATCCAAATTCTTACATAGTTAACACAAAGGGCCAGTTTGTCAATAAAACCAATTTGGTCTTGCTATGAATTTGTGATTTTACTTTGATATATGTGTGAGATAAAAAATAAAATTAGTCATATTAAAAGTTGTGTAGGATGTGAAATAAAATTGATTGATGTATTACAAACAATGTAAGATATGAAATAAAATAAATTTTTATATTAAAAATTATCAATAATATTATAAAAAATTTAATATTATTTTTAAAATTTTTACAATAATGAATTATTTTGGCCTTTGGTATGACCAAAATAACATGAGGACCAAATAGGCCTAAAGAGATCCCTTTTATCTTTCATGGTATTTTGGTTTTATGTTGTCAGGACCAAGAAAACAACCTTTTTAACAATAAGGTTAAGACTAAGAACACGGACACCTTCTAAGAAGTAGCCGTGCGGTGCGGACACGTGTCGGCACGGACACGCCGCGGACACGGCGGGACACGTGTCCAATTTTTTTAATTAAAAAAAAAATTAAGACACGGCTGGACACTTCTAGGACACGGCTGGACACTTTTAGGACACTTGCAAGACACTTGGACACGGCTCAATTATTAATTAATTAAATTTTAATAAAAAATAATAATTTTTCCAAAAACAGGTACAAAAGCTTTGCCCTAGGTTTTCGCGTGTGCCTCTCCGTCGACTCCTGACACTATCGGCTCTCTGGTTGCCGTCGCTCGCCGTCGCCGTCGTCGTCGCTCGCCGTCGTCGTCGCTCGCCGTCGCCATCGCCGTCGTGGCCGTCGCCTTCCCCGTCGCCCGTCCGCGGTTTGCATTTTCTTCTTCTCCTTCCTTCTTCTTCTTCTCCTTGTTTTTCTCTGGTTTTCTTTTTCTGCCTCTTCTTCTTCCTTCTTCTTCTTCTTCCGTCTTCTTCTTCTTCTGTCTTCCTCTTCTTCTTCCTCTTCTTCTTCCTCTTCTTCCTCTTCTTCTTCCTCTGCTTCCTCTTCTTCTTTTCTGCTTCCTCTTCTTCCCTCTACCTCTTCTTCTTCCTTCTTCTTCTTCTTCCGTCTTCTTCTTCCTCCTTCTTCTTCTTCTTCCGTCTTCCTCTTCTTCTTCCTCTTCTTCCTCTTCTTCTTCTTCCTCTTCCTCTTCTTCTTCTTCCTCCTCTTCTTCTTCTTCCTCCTTTCTTCTCTTCCTCCTCTTCTTTCTTCTTCTTTTCTTCTGCTTCCTCTTCTTCTTCTTCTTCTGCTTCCTCTTCTTCCTCTTCTTCTTCTTCTGCTTCCTCTTCTTCCCTCTCTCTCTTCTTCTTCCTCTGCCTCTTCTTCTTCCGTCTTCTTCTTCTTCTTTTTCCGTCTTCGTCTTCGTCTTCTTCTGCCTCTTCTTCTTCCGTCTTCTTTCTTATTCTACCTCTTCTTCTTTCGCCTTCTTCTTCTGCCTCTTCTTCTTCTTCTTCTTTTGTCTTCTTCTTCTCTTCCGTTTAGGGCTTCTTCTTCCGTCTTCTGCCCTCTTCTGCTTCCGTCTACTTCTTTCTTTCGTCTTCTTCTTCTTCCGTCTTCTTCTTTTGCCTATTCCGTCTTCTGCCTGCTTCTTTCCATCTTTCTTTCTTCTCTTTTTTGTTTTTTTTTCTTTATTTATTATTAATTTAATATATTTAACTAATTTCTATAGAACTTATAGTTATTTTTTTGTTAATCTATACATAGATGAATACAAGAAATAATATCACAAAGAGTCACAATCTTCTTTTGATGACACCACCCCATTATGGAAATATGTTTATCAAAAATGGATAAGGTTTGAGACAAGGGTGGAGGGAATGTCACATTTCAAGTGTACTTTCTGGCAACATGCAATTTAAAGGAACTTATTATCGGGTCAAAGCACATTTACTCAAATTATCTGGACATGGAATTAGAATGTGTGCTAAAGTGACTCCGCAAATATTAATAGAGTTGCAGAAGGTAGTTTCTGATGCTGAAGAGAGACATAGAAGCAATCGCCCTAAAAGGATTTCTCTTCCATCTTCAATTACTTCAAGTGAGCAAATCAGAACGACTCCTGGATTTAGTGTGCATTCTAGTACGCTCAGAGTAGAGGGTGTTGAATCAAAGAAAATGAAAAACTACAGAAAGTTCAAGCTCTATTATGAAAGCTTTTAATATGCAAGTTAGAGACACATTAGATGATCTCACTGCAAGATTCTTCTATTCGACTGGGCTTCCATTTCATGTTGCAAGAAATCCATATTTTATTGAATTGATTTCTTTTGCAGCACAAAATAACTGGTGCTGGATAGTTCCCCCTGGATATAATAGCTTGAGAACAACATGCTTGCAGAAAGAGAAAGCACATATGAGAGATTACTGCGTCCTTTTGAGAGATACATGGAATGTTTAAAAGGGGTTAGTATTGTTTCTGATGGATGGACTGATGCTCAGCGAAAGACCTTTAATAAAACTTTTATGGCTGCTTCGGAGAGTGGTCCTATTTTTCTCAAAGCAGTAAATTGTGAAGGGAGTATAAAGATAAATTCTTCATTGCAGCTCTTATGAAGGAAGTTATTCAAGAGGTAGGGCCAAGATATGGTGGATCAAAATTATTACTTGAAATGCACCTGTTGTGTAGAGCTGCTGGGTTATGCTTATTCAATCACAAATTTTCTTCACATATTTTGGACATCCATGTTGTAGTCCATACATTAAACCTTGCATTTGAAAAATATTTATGTGCAGTAAAAAATACTGAAGAAATGAAAGTTAAAGTAGCGTATAGAGTGCAAGTGGATTACCGAAATTTTGCAGATGCTTACTTTTATTTTAGAAACTTCATTATGAATTCATTCGATGAGGCTTGCAATGTATAATGAGGCATGTGTACAAGTTTAAAATTACTAATCCATTGCCAGATTTACTCGTTTGCTTCCATAGTGGTTGATGCCTTCGAAGATTTAGGGCAAGTCAAACAAGGCCACAATCATTAGTTAATAAGTGATAAATGGTCTCTTATCGTGAAGATGATGTTGAAAAAGCAAGGTTTATTAAGAGAAGATCATTGATGATATTGTGGAATCAAAGTGGACTATATTATTTCTTTCACAGAGCCTATTTATGACATGGCTTAGAGTTTTGCTGACACTGATCGCCCATGTTTACATTGCGTTTATGATATGTGGGACACAATGATTTAGAAAAATTAAAAATGTGTATTATAGATTATGAGAAAGAGAGAAGATGAAAATTCCACATTTTATAATTTATTGTGCATGTCATTTCTTGTTTGGATCGATTGCGAACAAAACAAACACACCTCTACATTGTCCTAGCACATACCTAATCCAATGTTTTATAGTAATGAATGGCTTTCTATAAATCCTTCCTGGAAGAGTTTATTTCGCCTAATATGGATGAAGAAATCTCAACAAGGAAGGATTCAATTCCTTAAAAGTTATTCACAAATAATGCAGAAAAGACCAAATTGTTGTGCAGTAGAGTTTTTGGAAAATTTTTTTCTCAATGCAAGCATTCTTGGGATGCAGATTGTTTAAGCCATCGAGCCACCATGGTCCTCTTTCTTGGTGGATGACATACCGGGCTAGCACTTCTTATTCTTCAACAGTTAGGCCATTTCGACTATAAGTCAACCTTGCTTCCTTCTTCTGTGTGAAAGGAATTGGAGCAACATAACTCTTTCATACATTCTATGAGGAGAAACAAAATCACCCACAATGAGCTGAGGAATAGTGTATGTGCATACCATCTTCGACCTCCTGTCCTAGAGAACACCAACAATATCAGCAAGGTGGAACAAAAATGTGGGATGTAGGATGTGATTCATTTTGCTTCTGTTGAAGATACAGGTATGTTGGAGGTTGCCCAATTGTCCCTTGATGAACCTGAGCTTGAGACTGTTCTTTTCAATGATGGAAATGATGCTGAAAATCAAGAGGCAAGCACTAGTGGTTTTTGATCTCATAGTACATAGGAGTACAAGTAAGTTGATATCAACTTTCATGAATACTTATTGCTTACAAGTTACAACTTACATGTATTTTCTTAGAAATTTAATACTTATTATTTTTGATGTTAATGCTAGGTCTTTCATAATTATTTGGTGAAGTAGTCCGCTTGTATTAAATATCTAATTATATAGCCTACATTTTTGGCATAGGTATGTCGAAACTCTTCTGAATGAATGTTATAATTTTTATATTTGATTAGTCCTGTTAAATGCATTTAACTTTTTTATAATTTTGCTATCACAGATATTTGATCAATTTAAGTTTCTTTTATTTTTATTAAAATTCTAGAAAATAAATAATTTTATTATTTTACGTGTCCTAGAAGTTGTCCGTGTCTATTTTTTTTTAAAAAATTGCGTATCCCTGTGTCCGTTGTCGTAGTACCGCTGTTCCGTGTCCGTGGCTTCTTAGGGTAAAGAGTTATCAGAACAGATACGATGAAAGTAGATAATTTATTTTGAGACAAGCAATTGCAAAACTTACATGGAGACAAACAAAAAAAAAGAAACTGGCATACAGAGAACATAAAAAGAGACAGAATCAACAAAATGTTGCAACTTACATGGAGACAAACAAAAAAAAAGAAACTGGCATACAGAGAACATAAAAAGAGACAGAATCAACAAAATGTATTTACCTGGATGGCTTCAACTGTTAGAAGGAGGACTATTATTTTCTCTGTAAACCTCTGGTGTTCTTCAGCTTCCCTAGCTAAACGTCGTCGATAAGAAAGATTATAGAACAGTGTTCTGATTTCCTTCAGCTTAGCTTTGGCTATAGCCAGGTCTCTAAGACCACGAACAACCTGAGAACGCCGGACCAAAAAAGCTCTAAAGCTCATCTGAATTAGCACTGCAGCATCTTGTGGTGAAAGCTTCTTCCTCTTGCCCTTGATGCCTACAAGAGCTCGCTTGGAAAAAGCCTGCAAGATTAGGAATAACAAAACAAATATAGCACCTAATCATTGTCTCAGGTCTATTAGAAGGGACACGCCTACTGAGCAAAACAAATTCCCATTTTCACTAGTTTTACTACAATCTTTCTACAAACTGTGAAGTAATGGAAATATGATTAATCCAAGTTTTAGAACAAAAAACATTTCGGGAAATATGATTAATCCTGGGCGCGGGGGGAATGGGGGGATTCCTTTTTTTATAGTACATCTGAGAGAAATCTTAATTTTGCTTTACTGCCTTGAAATATACTATGCAACCTACAAGTAGAGGTGACTCAATACAACTTGGAGAATACACAAAATTAAACTTTAAATTTGTCATATTCTTCCTGCTCTTATCAGCTTGTTGGTGACGAATGAGAGCTGTTGGATGTCAGCCACCTGGAGAAGGTCGTAGAAACCTTCTCCGATCCTGTAAGAAGATGGATACAAAATCAGAGCAATAGCAAGGAACAAACGAATTATCTGGAAACCTGAAAGCTGGGAATACCACAACTGTGTTAGGAGGTCAAATTTGCACTATATCACAAATGTTAATCTTCCCCAGAACTCTAGAGGATCCCAATGTAAGATTCTTCACACGGGCGGGATACAGGATAAGGCAGAATGCAAAATATATCTCAGGCAGTGTTTGAGCACTTTTCAAACAATGGGGATGATTGCTTCTTTCTCTTGCGGATAGGCAGGCGTCCCTCTCAATCACAAGAAGGATTCAAGCTCTATGCACGTTAAAGTTTCTAAGCTATCTGCACCAATAATGTTGATCCTTAAAAATACCTTGTGATGATGCATGATGGTGCAGAAAAATTATAAGCAATCATAAGGGCACAATTAGACAATGAAAATCCCAAGAATAACCTCATGCGGCTACCATTCGTACATGTTGCAATCCTAATGAACTTGTCAACGCCTTCATAGAGACTCCTCTGAGGGACACCAAAGGACACCTTCCCAAACAAGAAGCATCTTCTCTAAAGAAAACCTTCTCAAATGGTTCTTCAAGGATCACTTTGTTGAAGAACTCCTTCAAATGAAGACTCTTCTTGAATAGCTCTCACAGAACATCTTGTCAAAGAATACTCCCACTAATATCTCTTCCTTGTCGCAAGGATAACCCAGCACACTCCTCCTCTCAACCCAGAAAGGAATTCCAAACAAGCTGCGCTCCTGCAGACATCATTTTAGGATTTTGTAGTTGGCTTCGTCATCTTATCTAATAAAATACAATCAGTATGGAACTTTTTCTGCAGCTCCAAGATGATCTTTTTAGCACATCAAGTATCCAGTGATACCATATGCCAATGTGCAATAAAACGGAAACTTGGACTTTTCAATGAGTAGATTTTCGCTGCATAGTATATGACGAAGAAACCTTGTCTGCAATAGATTTTCAAGGAGCATCATCATTCACAGCATCTCACTGCACATTTCTAGAGCTATAATGTACTCAGTTTTGTGGTCAAAGACCCATGGCCTCGTCCTCCTTTGGTTGAGGCATGCATCTCTCTTTCTCTAACTCCCTAACGAGAAGACCTCAAAGCTGATTCCCAACTTCAGCTTGAAGCCTTTCATGATCACCCTCGCTTTGTAGCTTGGACATGAATTTTCCACCTTCAACTTGGAAACCCATTCATTCAAGGAGTCTTCTTCCCTCAAACAACTTGACCAACTCGTAAATGTGATTTTTATTTATGCAAGGATAACATCTAATCTTGCATGGTCTTATGTCTTTTGTCTAGTACATAGCATGCTTCATCTTCAATGCATTCAAGTTCACCTACATCGATTAATATGACATTTATTATAGGGGAAACTTGCCAAATTTTTTTTGCGGAAGGCTTCCCTCTATAGGAGAGCTAGTGGGAGTTAGAATTGAGAGTTAGAATTGAGAGACCGTAACTTTGAGCAAGGGGGAGAAGTTTTTCAGACAAAATTTTAAACAGGAAGTCGCTTCACTATTTTGTCTAAATTTGATTCATGTAATATAAATGAATTGCCAAACATCAAAATGAGAGAGATTGTTGGTTCCTCTCTTTAGAGTTGTGATTTCTATGCTTTGATGTTTGACAATTAATTTAAATTAATAATTATTAATCTATGCTTGAGGCTATGTTTCCCGTTAATTTTACAAGATCACTTATCGATCAATAATTATTAATTTAAATTAATTGTCAAACATTAGAACAAGGGAATAACAACTCTTAAGAGATAAATGAACAAGACCATACTCAGAACAATCCAAGCTGTTCATAGACGATTTGTCCTTAGCATCAAAGCATACAAAGTAATATCTTACCACCGTCATCTCTCAACGAACTCTTGCAACAAATCAACAAACACATGGCAAGCATCTAACATGTTAACATGCAAATTAACTAGTAAAGGACATACACTCTCTCGTCTCGTCAAGATGACCTCTCCTATAAATTTTCTGATCATTTCCCTTCACCAAGGGACCAAGACATGAAAATATACCAGACAATGTGGCGGGAAGAACAATGAGGCTAGCTGGAGCACTTTCTTTTCATTCTATTTTACTTATATTTTGCATCGTTGCCTAGTGCTCGCTTTTGGCGAATCTTATTTTCATTGAGTAGATCTCTTTTACATAGTTGTACCCGAGGAAGTAGGAGAACCCCAAATCACGTAAATTTACTATGTATTCTCTCAGGTTGTTTCCTTCCTTCTCATTGTTGCCTCTTTCCTTACTTGTAGAAGCATCCATTGCAACACAGGTCTTCTATCCTTTGACTCACCTTTCAAAAAATCAAAGCTCTTCCACGTGCAAGATCCATTATTCATCTTCTCCAGACTAAATCTCTGTTAATAATATCTTTTTGAGTAGTTCTTCAAGGGATGCCTTCTCGAATAACCATCAAGGAAACCTTCTCAAAGACCTCAATTCAAAGATCAACTTGTTGAAGAGAACCTTCTTCGAGGAACATTCTATTCAAAAAACGCTTTGAGGAATATCTTGTCAAAGAACTTCGCTGAATAACTCATTAGTCCCACCTAGTTGTTGACATAAGCACATAAAACTAAAGATTAATGATATAAAGCCCCAAAAAATATCCAAAAAAATCTAGGACCTTTGGATAATACTTTTCTCCAAATGTCCTATGACTCTTTTAGGCTACCTATTTAGGGCTACATAACATTTTGCATAATGAATAAAGCTTTTTACGACATACTTTTGAAAGTAGTATATGTCAATGAGAACATAATTCTAAGCTTTTAGTAGCATGATATACAATGATATGCCACTCTGTAAAACATAATGTAGCATTGATATGATGCAATGATTACAGAAACTCTATAGCTTTGATTACATGAATGATTACAGCAACAATGTAAACATAAATGTGAAAAAGAGTGGAAGAAAGCACTGAAAAGAAGACGTTGTAATAGCAGCCCTTCTGCAACATTCTTATGTACTAAATCGGATGGCAATAAACGAAATTTGTTTCAGTTCTAGTAGAAGTAGATCAAAACCCCCCGACAGATGGAGACAGATAAATGGTCTACAAAATATTAACGAAGTGCTTGCATTTACATAAAACGAATAAAACCCTAAACCCTAAATCCTCTAAATCCAAAACCCTAAATAAATCTGTGCAAATAACTTTAAAGTGAACTTGACAGAACATAATAAGCAAAGGTCGCTTCAAGTAAATAATAGATCAGTGTAAATTTCAAGCGAGCAAAGAATAACACAAGAAATAGTCGACAAACCTTTCTGATGACAATCGCTCCAGGGTTCTGCTCTTCTTCAATCTCCACCAGTCTCGCCGACGTATCCGCTCCCTTCTTCTTCTTGCTCTCCTTCTTCCCCTTTTCATCATTCTTCTCTTTCACGCCATCCACCTTGGCGGGCTCCGTCGACGCCTCAAACGAGTAGCTGCCCTTCCCTTTCACCTCCTTCGTCCACTTGAAGCTCCTCCCCCCGTCAGCCTTCGCCTCCGCTACCAGCCGGTACTTCCGATCCGACTCCTTGTCCCTGGGGGCCTTGATCTCCGCCGTCCACTTGTACTTCCTATCACAACCCTCGATCCTCGCCCCCACCTCCTTCTTCAGCCCCAACTCCAGCGCGGTGACGCGATCGCCGAGGCTCTGGAGCTGGAGCTCCGTTTCCTGCCGCCGAGAAGCCGCTGCGAAGGTTGAGGCGGAGATGGAGACGAGATCCACCTCCCAGGAGTCGAAGCAGTCGAAGAGCAGTGGATGATGATCAAATCGACTCATTTTAGGGTTTGCGCCAGAGCTAAGAATGTCGAGCGCGTAGCCGATCTGCTCATCACACTCCATATCCACCGCCTCGAGAGGAGAAAGGAAGAGCAATGAGGACCTCGGACCCCAGACGGAGGATTCCAAGAGCTCGAATCTCCTTAGAAAGCTCATTTCTGCGAGATCGATTGGGAGATTTCTCTCTTCAGGTAGCAGCAGCAGAGGCCGCAGTGGTTGGTAAGAGACCCTCCGACTCCGATAGGGACAAGATGGGGAATAAAAAAGACTTCAGTCGCTCATCGTCGCCGCGTTTCTTTGATGTTGAAATCCCGAAAAACCAAAAATAGGGCTGATAGTTGATGTTAATTACCGCAATGCCACTGCGCTGAGGTTCTGCCACGAATATGCAGCTGGAGATATCATATAATAATTAGCCGATACTTTATTTTTCTAAATATTACATTAATTTCAGGCTCTCTTTAATTGAAGATCAGGCAAGAATTAAAATGGGTCCAATTATTTATTTTAAAATAAAAATAAAAAATTAAATATAATATATTAAAATTTATGTATTATAAATAAAAAATAAAAAAAATTTAAATAAAATTATTAGAAGTCATTTTGATTATGATCATGACTAAAATAGCCTCCAAGAACCTCAAAATTTAAAGATATTTGCATTATATCATAACTATTACAGATTTTATTTTTAAATGAATAATAACATGCAATACATAATATTTTAAATAAATAATATTTTATATAAAGAAAATAACTATAAAAGAGCTTTTTGGTAAGCACCTAAAAAGCTTTGCAGGAAATGTCATATACAAATAATTTTTTATATATTTTATGTAATATTTTATATAAATTCTAAGCTAAATTACATATAGGCCTCAAAATTAGAAAAAAATTATAAATTAATCTAATTTACTAAAAATCTTAATTTTGGTCTAAAATTTATAAAAGTACTGCAGTTTTGATTAATTTTTAAGAATCTTATAATTTTTTATTGGCCATATAAAATTTGTCAATTTTAAATTAATTTAAATTACTTATAAATTTTAAAAAATCACATTTTTTGAAAAATTTAATTAAATTTTAAAATTTAATTCTTCCTAATTCTTGTTTTTTCTATTTTAAAATTTTAAAATAAAACAAATAAATAGTAATACTTTAAAATTATATTCTAAAAATTTAAAATTAAAAACTAAGAATTATATTAATAAAAAAGTTACTAATTATATGTTAATTGGTACTAAAAAATTCAAAGACTTAAATTAAGATTTTTAAAAAATATAGTTCAATTTATAATGCTTTTTTACCTTAAAGTTCCAAATCCAATTTACTCTAAAATATAATATTATGCAATTATTTTTGTATCTTACATTTTTAATTAATTATTTTATTTTATTTTTTATGCAACAATATTTTTAACGTACTAACTCATTTTATATACATCATAGAATTATTATTTTTAAAAATTTCTTAAATTTTTTTCCAGTTAATTTTTTAATTCAACTTTTTTTGTCTTCCACCAAACCCCATTAAAGGGTCTGTTTTGTAATTTGGTTACAGACAGCAAAACAATGTGTGACACGTGGCTAAAACATTTGGGACCTCCACGCGAACCCAACGCGGTGTCACAGGATTTTGGTAGGTGCGAGCAGTTAACCCACTAGCTGTAAAATCGGCGGCACGTGCCGCTGTCTGGCTAGTCAAGTCAAATTTAATAAGAATTTCGCTAGTCGAATTATTATGTTGTGATTTTCTTTTTTTATTTTCTTATAATCACATATCTTCAAAGTTATGTATGACTTCAAAAATAAAAATTTGTTTTGATAAAAAAAAAGTATATATATATATATTTTTTTTGTTTCACTGATATTTATTTAAAACACAAAATAACATTAAAATGAAAAAATAAGATATAAATAAATTTAAACTTTAAATTAAAAAAAATTAAGTAAAATTTTTTAAAAGTTTTGTGCACCAAACTTTGTATTAGTATTGTCTATAAAAGATAAAACAAAAAGATTATATATTGTATTTTATCTTTCAATTATTGTCAATTTTTGTTTTGTTCTCCTGGAAAATTGAACTCACATTTCACATTTTAATATCATTAATTTTGATAGTGTTGAAAGATTTAAATTTTTTTTCTCACTTTAAAAATGAAAAATAAATTCTTCTTAGAATACATAAATATAAAAAAATTATATTTATCATCGTTGAAAAAATCTTTTTTTATAGGTATTCCTAAATAAAGTATTTATAAACATCATAAATTTACAAATTATACTTCCAGACTAATTTCTATTTATCATTTTTTTTAACTCAATTAAGGTTAATACATATAATTGAGATTACATCCGGCCTGTTTTAGAATAATAAAGTTATGAAAAAAAATAAAAATTTTAGAAATGAACATGAAATAAAAAAATTTAAAAAATAGAGATGAAAATCATAAATCATAAATTTAATTTAAGAATTATATTACATCTTAATTCTATACATTAATTTTAGTTAGATTAAAGTAATATATATTAAACAAAAATTAATAGTGGAATTTGTTTTTTAATAAAATCAGAATAATTAATAGCTAAAAAGTCGCTGCTCTATTAACGTTACGTTGCATATGAGTAACATTATAATATTGAAATAAGAGTAAGATATTTCCTATATTATCAATTACTGTATTCAAATGTGAATTAGTTGATGTTGTATTCTTTGCCTTTTTCTTAGAGTTGTGATGACTTCTAGTGATATCACATGAGTTCTTTTTTGCATTTTCTTCTAAGGGCCAGTTTGGCGCGAGGATCGAAATAATGCTAATTTAAAATAATAATAATAATAATAATAATAATAAATAAATAAATTTTTCTAATTATTCTACATAAATTTTAATATAAAAAAATATTATTTTATTTTATATACTCAATAATTTTTAATAAAAATATCTATTTTATTTCACATTCTAGACTAAAATACTAAAAATCTACACAAATCTAGTATTTTAGTCTAGAATATGAAATAAAATTGATATTTTTATTGAAAATTATTGAGTATATGAAATAAAATAATATTTTTATATTAAAATTTGTATAGAATGATTAGAAAAAATTATTTATTATTATTGTTATTATTTTTTAAATTAGTACTATTTTTGTCCTGATTTTGATCCTCGCACCAAACAGGGCCAAAAAAGATTTTATGTTGCCATAAGCTTCTCCTTGTTGTCCCTCTGCTGGTTGGTTGACGGTTTTAACTTATTCAAGTTGTTGCCAAGAGCAGTACGTCCACAGAGTTCCCATCTAACCAAATACCAAATATGTTTGATGTGTCATTTGAGATAGCTTTCAACCTTTCAAGTGTTTATTTTTCAGCGATGGATGCAACATTTATAAGAATGCTTCTGCCTCCAGCTAGAATAAAATCAGCTAGGTAGTCCCTAATAATGAATCTAACTCTAGTTATGCCATCATTTTATGTTGAACCATCAAAATACAAATATCGATGAAATAAAAAATTAAGGGTAATTCGCATTAGGGTCTTCAAGGTATGAACAGCAAATTTTTAAAAGCTTCAATTTTAGTCCCTGAAGCTGTCAAATTACTATAATTTTAATTCCTTTTAATAATCTCACGAATTTTATTAGTTTTTTCCTAAAAAAGATAAAATTTAATTATTTTTTTGATTAATTTCAACTATTCATATATTACAAAGTGCTATTATGCCTTTTTATTATCACAATTTTTTAAAAATTTAATAAAAATCTAAAATTTAATTATGTCATCTCTTGATTATTTTATACTAAAAATTTAAAATTTAAAATATTAATATTAATATTACAAAATTTTAATATTAATCTCCGGCGTGTTCAAATGGAGCAGCGGCCACGCAACGTTCAGCCGGTGAATTGGCACAGGCCAGCGGTGTGATCCGTATAGCTCATGAGCAACAGCCTAACTAGCAGAGGCCCAATCATCCAATGGTCGTCCGAACAGTGTGCCGTCCGCACCCAATAATTTTTCCATTCGAGAAGTTATTGGTTGCGGACGGCGCACCATCCGGAACTTAATCAGAGGACGCCACGTGTGCTATACAGCTAGGTCCGGGCACACGTGTCGTCCTCTGATTGAGCGTCCGAATAGTGCGCCGTCCACACCCAATAATTTTTTGATCTAGTGTGGTTTAGTTTTGTTGTGAAATTACATATAAGTCCTCGTATGTTTTTCACTATTACAAACAAATCTCAATATACTTAATTTGAACCTATTTGGATCCAATTTAAATCAAACTTTCCCAAATTAATCCCACTCAATTATGAAATAATAAGATTAAAATAAAGTCAGTCAATTGTGAGAATATTAAATAAGAGGGCGTTTAGCTTAACGTTGTCTTGATGTTATGTTATATTATTCAGAGAAATCAATTATTTTGTTTAATGACATCTTCAAAAAAAAATATTAGATTATAAAATTATTAATCAAAAGATGACATCTAAATATTATGACATCTACATTACATAACATGACATCAAGATAACATCGAACCTAACGCTCCCAAAAATTGATTGATATATTAAAAATTATATAAGTTACTTTAATTTTTTTTTTAAAATAATCATAACCAAGTTGACCACTAACCAGAGGCACTGGACATTGTCACTGACAAAAAAGTCTACTTACTCAAACAAAAGAAAAATACATTTAACTCAAATAAAAGGCGTAGTTATATATTGATCTTCGCTCAAAAATAAAGACGTATGGATGATACTGTTTACATTAGTATGGCTCTATGTTAGGAGAATTTTTTGCGTACACCGGTGCACGGTACACCAGCCCAATTAGCACATGACACGTCAGCACACCTGATCACTTTTATCCACGTGTCGTGTACTAATTTGGATGGTGTACCGTGCACCGGTGCACGGTACTGCAGCCCAATTAGCACACGACAATGTTAGATCATCCTTTGCATATCGGATAATTTCCGTCAAGTGAAGTTGCATGTTTATCAAGTGGATCCTGTTTGGTTTGAGGGTTGAATTTTAGATAAGAGAAAAAATATTTTATTTTATAAATTTAATAAAATAATAATAATTTAATATTAGAAGGTATGTAAAATATAAAATAAAGTTAATTTTAATGTTCATATTTATATTAATGGAATATAAAATTAATTTTTATGATTAAAATATATGTTGAGCAAAAAAAAACTCTAACAATAAGCATTTAATATTCACTAATTTTCTTCAAATACTATCATTCTAGAATCTTGTTCTACACTTAGTTATTCATGAAATTAATTTGTAAAATTTTATAATATTTTAACTTGTATACATGATCTTATTTTTTGATATTAAATAGTATTTGTTAATAATACATGATAAACTCATAATTAAATCACAAAGCAGGGATGGGTCGAGTCGGGTTACCCGATCCATCCGAACCTGCCCCATAAAGAAAAAACGAGGTGGGAAGGGTGAGTTTGGGTTTATGAAAATTAGAATCGGGGTGGGGCAGGGCGGGTCTTTTAACATCGTGACTTGAGCACTTCATAGGAAATCACCCATCACAGTGCTACTCCAGTCCAAGAACACTTAACGATTTTTGCTCAAAAAAGTGTCTACTATTTGAGATCACGTTATCTATTTATACAACTCAGAATCTCCCTCCCTTTTCGATGTGGAACGATTCATTTTTGTACCCCTCTCACCACTCATTATTCGACCTAGAAGCCTGCCAATAGCCGTACTTTGACTCAGTAATTCTTTTCTATTAGGACGTCACCCGGCGATCACACCCCGCCTTCTTCGGCCACGGGCATCACAGAGGCGAAAACAGATATGGGTAATAAATAATATATATCGGGGTGAGTATCAGTATTTATAAACTCGACTCAAACTTACTCCATTGTTATTCCTTATAATTAAAGCATTTTTTTTCGTCATTATAATTTATTCTCATTATAATTTAAAATATATCGAGTATCTGCGACTGAAAAAAATTACGTGGTGTAAAGCACTTATTGTATAAATAATATTTTGAATGGAAAATTTCTTTATGCAATACCACTATATATTATCTCTCGTTGAAAAAAATTCAATAAAGAAATTTTCTTTCATTAAAAATATTATATATATATATATAATCCTGAATGCATCTTGATATATAAGTTAAAAACTATATCTTGATTTCATCAAAAAAAAAAAACTATAGCTTGACTTGGTTGAATTTTATTGTAATATCAAATTTAAATGACCAAGTAAAAAGAGCTTTATTTTCTTTAAATAAAAAAAATCATTTCAAATATAATCTTCTAATATCTCATGCCTCCACTTTACAGACTATATATTTGCTACCTTCCGCTAGCCGAACTTCAGCCGGCCAATAACAAGTCATCGCGTCCAGTTCATAATGAGCCTCACTTGATGTTGACACGGCATGTCTCTATTGGCCGGCCAAATTTAATAATTACTCGTATTTAATGAAGCGGTAATTCATTGATATTTGATCTGCAATACTCAAATTCAAATTTATTAAATCGATCTGATTGTGTATAATTGAATTAAATTAAAATGAAATTAACAAAATGTAAGTCTTTAATATAAATATGAGCTACTTAATTTATTTATTAATTATGTGAAGTTTAGGTTGGTGAGTTATAAACTCAGTTGGATTCGGCTGAATCGAATGTGATTCGCTAATCTGTCACGCAACTTTATTTTTTGCGATACTTCACAAATTAAATGATAGAGTTTTTTACTGATCAGAAGTACCTCATCTCGTTTAGTCTGAGTTTTTTATAGATAAAAAAATATTTTTTTATATATTTATTGAAAAAAAATATTTTAATATTAAAAAATAACTAATATGTGAAATAAATCTAATTCTATTATTTATATTTGTGTTGTATGTGAAAAAAAATTAATTTTTATAATTAAAGTTTATATTGAGTTAAAAAAATGGCTCAAATTAAACCAGATCTGTTAGTTCACACCTTCTAAATCAATTTATATACCTCATTTTAAACCTGTATGTATTTAAGTTTAATGTTATATTATTTTATTTACTAAAAATTGAGAGATTACTACCTTTTTAAGCGTGATTGGGTATTTAAAAAATTATATATTTATAATTATGGAGCAAAAAATTTTATATATATATATATAAAGATAACTTTTAAGATTTCTTCAATTCAAACTCAAATATTTCGATTTTGAATTGATTTTAATTTTAGTTAACTAAAATCTGATCAATTTCTAGTTATTTTCTGAGTCGAGTAGAAGCTCAAATTTAATTAGTTTTTTATTTAAAATTTTATTTTTTATATAATATGTATCACACATTATTATTTTTTTCTTAAATTTATAAATATTGTATATTTATTTATGCAAAAATATTTTTATTAAATACTTTCCTTCTTTTCTTATTGGCATTTCTAAAAAAAACTTATTTATAAGTACTTGATGAGTGAATAAATTTTTCATATTTACATGAGAAAATAAGTTTTCATTTGAGTCTCCAAGCCTTCAAAATATTATATTCTGGATTGTTTTGTTAAAAAACAAATAAATCTCTTTATTGAACCATATCCATAGATCATATCATGATCCGATCTGATCCTGTATTTTAATATAATTAAATTTTAATACATTTTTTTTATCTGTCAATCCGGCCCTATTTATTGACACAGATCATCATTGACTCAACTTATTTAAAATTCAATTTATTTATGTAATTTAATTTGTAATTCATGCAGATATATATTATAGCTAATAATATATTTCTTAAAAGACTTAAATATAAACAAAAAATATGATTAATTGTTAAAAAATTCTTATAAATTATATTAATAAATTTAAAATATAGTACATTTATTTCATGATTTATTCCTATAAGTTTATATCCTATAGTATATATGTATTTATATAATATAAATATTAATTTTTATATTGAAATACATACACAATTTCAGCTAAAATAAATCCAAAAAAATAATCAAAATTTGTTTTCATCCGAAATTCAAAAAAATTAATTAAATTATTCATTATTGTAATTAATATAATTTATAATATCATGTAACATTTAAATATTTTAATTATTTATATACTTTTAATTGATAAAATTAATATTTTTCTAGAAAAATATAACATATAATTAGCCTTGATTTAATTCGAGATCGAAAACTTTAACAACTTCGATTCAAATTCAACTAAAAATTAAAAATTTTAATTTCAAATTAAGCTAAGCTAGCTAGAAATTGTCCGAAAGTCACTCTTATTTGCTACCAACTTGAAAATTGACATCAGATCCAACCTGATCTGCCTCGTACCTGACTCTATGCAACCCAAAAATTTTAAAAATCTGACCCCCAAATAATGCATTCTATAAAAATTTTAAAAATACTTTTTTTTAAGTATTTATGTTTAGAATTGTAATTGTTATTTTTAAATTTTATAATTATTTAAAAAAATATTTGTTCTTTTTAAGGATGAGAAAATTTATTTGTATATGTTCAGAATTAAAAAAATGATTAGATTTGTATATAAATTTTAAATTTATTATCCAATTATGATTTTATTTTAACTTAGTTATTCATGAAATTAATATGTAAAATTTTATAATATTTTAACTTATTTACATGATCTTATTTTTTGATATTAAATAACATTTGTTGTCTTACATGGCAAACTCATAATTAAATCACAAAGCAAGGGTGGGTCGGGTTAGGTAACCCAACCTGCTCCGTAAAGAAGAAACGGGGCGGGAAGGGTGAGTACGGGTTTATGAAAATTAGAATCGGGATGGGGCAGGGCGGGGCAAAAACAGATATGGATAATAAATAATATATAGCGGGGTAAGTATCGATATTCATTAACTCGACTCAAACTTAATCCGTTTTTATTTGTAATTAAAGCATTTTTTTCGTCATTATAATTTATTCTCATTATTTAAAATATATCAAGTATCTGCGACTAAAAAAAATTACGTGGTGCAAAGCACTTATTGTATAAATTATATTTTGAATGGAAAATTTCTTTATGCAATACCACTATATATTATCTCTCGTTGAAAAAAATTCAATAAAGAAATTTTCTTTCATTAAAAATATTATATATATATAATCCTGAATACATCTTGATATATAAGTTAAAAACTATATCTTGATTTCATAAAAAAAAAGAGAGAATTACATACATATCTCTTAAATCATCTTGAATTACATATTAAACTCTTTATTTTTTAATTTTACAACTTAACCTCCTAAATCATCTAAAAATAACATATTTAGGTCTTTCTCAAGATTTTTAAAATATATTTTTTGCTGATTTATAATTATTTGGATGTTTATTATAAATAATATATATATACAAATATTATAAATATATTTGCAAATACATGTATTCTACTAGTTTTTATTTTTGGATGATTTAGGGGATTAAGTTGTAAAATTAAAAAATGAAGTGTTTAATATGTAATTCAAGATGATTTAAGGAGTATATATGTAAATGCCCAAAAAAAAACATAACTTGACTTGGTTGAATTTTATTGTAATATCAAATTTAAATGACCGAGTAAAAAGAGTTTTATTTTTTTAAAATAAAAAAAAGTTCATTTCAAATATAATCTTTTAATATCTCATGCCTCCACTTTACAGACTATATATTTGCTACCTTCCGCTAGCTGAACTTCAGCCGGCAATAACAAGTCATCGCGTCCAGTTCATAATGAGCCTCACTTGATGTTGACACGACATGTCTCTATTGGCCGGCTAAATTTAATAATTACTCGTATTTATAAATATTGTATATTTATTTATGCAAAAATATTTTTATTAAATACTTTCCTTCTTTTCTTATTGGCATTTCTAAATAAAAAAATATTTATAAGTACTTGATGAGTGAATAAATTTTTCATATTTACATCAGAAAATAAGTTTTCATTTGAGTCTCCAAGCCTTCAAAATATTATATTGTGGATTGTTTTGTTAAAAAACAAATAAATCTCTTTATTGAGGCATATGCATAAATCATGATCCGATCTGATCCTGAATTTTAATATAATTATATTTTAATAAATTTTTTTTGATATGTCAACCCGGCCCTATTTATTGACACAGATCATCATTGACTCAACTTATTTAAAATTCAATT
>KZ451886.1:2204611-2230731 GCA_002786265.1 Apostasia shenzhenica | reverse complement strand
CCGGCCCTATTTATTGACACAGATCATCATTGACTCAACTTATTTAAAATTCAATTTATTTATGTAATTTAATTTGTAATTCATGCAGATATATATTATAGCTAATAATATATTTCTTAAAAGACTTAAATATAAACAAAAAATATGATTAATTGTTAAAAAATTCTTATAAATTATATTAATAAATTTAAAATATAGTACATTTATTTCATGATTTATTCCTATAAGTTTATATCCTATAGTATATATGTATTTATATAATATAAATATTAATTTTTATATTGAAATACATACACAATTTCAGCTAAAATAAATCCAAAAAAATAATCAAAATTTGTTTTCATCCGAAATTCAAAAAAATTAATTAAATTATTCATTATTGTAATTAATATAATTTATAATATCATGTAACATTTAAATATTTTAATTATTTATATACTTTTAATTGATAAAATTAATATTTTTCTAGAAAAATATAACATATAATTAGCCTTGATTTAATTCGAGATCGAAAACTTTAACAACTTCGATTCAAATTCAACTAAAAATTAAAAATTTTAATTTCAAATTAAGCTAAGCTAGCTAGAAATTGTCCGAAAGTCACTCTTATTTGCTACCAACTTGAAAATTGACATCAGATCCAACCTGATCTGCCTCGTACCTGACTCTATGCAACCCAAAAATTTTAAAAATCTGACCCCCAAATAATGCATTCTATAAAAATTTTAAAAATACTTTTTTTTAAGTATTTATGTTTAGAATTGTAATTGTTATTTTTAAATTTTATAATTATTTAAAAAAATATTTGTTCTTTTTAAGGATGAGAAAATTTATTTGTATATGTTCAGAATTAAAAAAATGATTAGATTTGTATATAAATTTTAAATTTATTATCCAATTATGATTTTATTTTAACTTAGTTATTCATGAAATTAATATGTAAAATTTTATAATATTTTAACTTATTTACATGATCTTATTTTTTGATATTAAATAACATTTGTTGTCTTACATGGCAAACTCATAATTAAATCACAAAGCAAGGGTGGGTCGGGTTAGGTAACCCAACCTGCTCCGTAAAGAAGAAACGGGGCGGGAAGGGTGAGTACGGGTTTATGAAAATTAGAATCGGGATGGGGCAGGGCGGGGCAAAAACAGATATGGATAATAAATAATATATAGCGGGGTAAGTATCGATATTCATTAACTCGACTCAAACTTAATCCGTTTTTATTTGTAATTAAAGCATTTTTTTCGTCATTATAATTTATTCTCATTATTTAAAATATATCAAGTATCTGCGACTAAAAAAAATTACGTGGTGCAAAGCACTTATTGTATAAATTATATTTTGAATGGAAAATTTCTTTATGCAATACCACTATATATTATCTCTCGTTGAAAAAAATTCAATAAAGAAATTTTCTTTCATTAAAAATATTATATATATATAATCCTGAATACATCTTGATATATAAGTTAAAAACTATATCTTGATTTCATAAAAAAAAAGAGAGAATTACATACATATCTCTTAAATCATCTTGAATTACATATTAAACTCTTTATTTTTTAATTTTACAACTTAACCTCCTAAATCATCTAAAAATAACATATTTAGGTCTTTCTCAAGATTTTTAAAATATATTTTTTGCTGATTTATAATTATTTGGATGTTTATTATAAATAATATATATATACAAATATTATAAATATATTTGCAAATACATGTATTCTACTAGTTTTTATTTTTGGATGATTTAGGGGATTAAGTTGTAAAATTAAAAAATGAAGTGTTTAATATGTAATTCAAGATGATTTAAGGAGTATATATGTAAATGCCCAAAAAAAAACATAACTTGACTTGGTTGAATTTTATTGTAATATCAAATTTAAATGACCGAGTAAAAAGAGTTTTATTTTTTTAAAATAAAAAAAAGTTCATTTCAAATATAATCTTTTAATATCTCATGCCTCCACTTTACAGACTATATATTTGCTACCTTCCGCTAGCTGAACTTCAGCCGGCAATAACAAGTCATCGCGTCCAGTTCATAATGAGCCTCACTTGATGTTGACACGACATGTCTCTATTGGCCGGCTAAATTTAATAATTACTCGTATTTATAAATATTGTATATTTATTTATGCAAAAATATTTTTATTAAATACTTTCCTTCTTTTCTTATTGGCATTTCTAAATAAAAAAATATTTATAAGTACTTGATGAGTGAATAAATTTTTCATATTTACATCAGAAAATAAGTTTTCATTTGAGTCTCCAAGCCTTCAAAATATTATATTGTGGATTGTTTTGTTAAAAAACAAATAAATCTCTTTATTGAGGCATATGCATAAATCATGATCCGATCTGATCCTGAATTTTAATATAATTATATTTTAATAAATTTTTTTTGATATGTCAACCCGGCCCTATTTATTGACACAGATCATCATTGACTCAACTTATTTAAAATTCAATTCATTTATATAATTTAATTTATAATTCATACAGGTATATATTATAGCAAATAATATTTTTCTTAAAAAACTTAAATATAAACAAAAAATATGATTAATTAATAAAAAATTTTTATTAATTATATTAGTAAATATAAAATATCGTACATTTATTTCATGATTTATTCACATAAGTTTATATTTTATAATATAGTAATATAAATATTAATTTTTATATTGAAATACGTACACAATTAATTGAATTATTTTATTTTCAATAACATTTAAATTAAATTAAATTAATAGTTTAAAATAAAAAATATTAGATGCATGTGGGCTCCACTCAACGTCGAGTATAAAACGCGGCAACCATCGCTCCCAATTAAAAGCAATTACACCGGCAGAGGTTAATTAATTATTCTGCTGCTATCACTCTTCGTCAATGGCGTCCTTCCTTCTCCCCTCATCCGTCGTCCTCGTCTTCCTCCTCTCGGCCGCCGGGCCTTCCTCCGGCCAATTTCCGGTGAGCGAGGTGCGCATGGAGGCTGTAGAGAACGCCTGGAGGGACTCCTTTATGATACAGTTAGCGGATCTGTACGGCGTGATGGCAGTGAATAGCGAACGTTTTAAAGATTGGGAGGAGAATCTGTGGAAGCGCAGCTCTAAAGATAAGCGGTTCGAGCCGCTCGTCATGACGGGTCTGAGGAAGGTGATGGCGGGCAAGAACAAGGATAACGTAATGGTGTTGTTGGAATTCACGATAAGCGTCGAGAGAGGCGGTCGTGAGGCGGTGCTCCACGCCCTCGTGCGCGTCGGCAAATCCGAGGAGTTCCAGCTGGACAACTGGACCATCACCGAACCACCGAAATCATCGTGATCATCATCATCATCATCATCAATATGATCGATTCAAACAACTGGAGCGCTCCATCCATATCGTTGAATTTCAGAAGAATGTTAAATTACTGTGTTAATTTGTTTGCAGTACTGATTAATTTTAATTAAAATTAAATTAATAGAAGAATACTTTTTTTTATTATTAAAAATTATATATGATATGATAAGCTAAATATTATTGATAATTAGAAATGCTTAATTATATTTATTAGAAATGCTACGCTGAAATACGATTAGAAATATTTTATTAGAAATGTATAGTATTATTGTTAATTATATTTTAATTTGCAAGTGGGATGCAAAATAAAATTATTTTTTTATTTTAAAATATGTCTGTTAATTATGTGTTATATATGCATGTAATAGTTCATGTTAAAGCTAATTAATTAACAACATTGATTTTGAAAGCAATCCGTTTATTTGCAGCGCTGATCACTTCAATAGTATGTCGCAAATTTTATGTTAAAATTAGTATTTTTGTTTGTACAGATTTTTTTTCATATTTTTTAAAAATAAATATATTTATTATAAAATTTAAATAAAAGTTATAAATTATATAAAAATATTTTATCATAAAACTATAAAGATATTAAAATATTAATTAAAACTTATATTATGATATATATCTGATGATCAGAGAGCTGATGGCGGCTAGCTAATGACAAGTATAACAAATTAGAGTTCTTCGAATTCACGATTTCGTCGCACGTGACGAGAAGCCGTAATCTAATCAGGGGAGCTCCAGCTGGACGGCTGGAGCGATGTTAGCTTAATAGAAATCTTAGTTAGATTCAAAATTTGTGAAAATTATAAATGCATTTGTTCACGTGAAATTAATGCCGTTAAATTCCAAAATGTTAAGCGTACTTTTTTTGCAATGGTTAATTCATGTGTTATGATTGCTATTTATTAATAAAATAATATAAACATTTATAAAATAGTGTATACAAAATAACATGTATTATGATAATGTTATTTTGTAAATAATTCATATTATAGAATATAATAATTAATTAATTAATTAATAAGTAAATTAATATTAAAAAAAATTATTTCAAAGCTATAATAACTGATAACTAAAATTTTGTCTAAGTTCACTAGTCCAAAAAAAATGAAAATTTTACTCTTATATTTCAACATATTTTTTATTAAATATTTTACATAAATTATTTTAATTGATAAATTAAATTATATTTAAATTTAATTTATAAAGTAAAAAATTTTACCTCATGGTTGAAATCATATTTATACTCGAGTAGTAATTTTTAGAGATATTTACCCGTATGACACAAAAAATTTCAATATTTACTTATTAGACACCCTAAAGTTAAATATTACATGACACACACTTATTTATTTTAATTTTACAACCAACACACCCTAGTTAAAAAATCCTTACATTTTATTTAAGTAAACCATACTTAAGTTATGTTTTAACTTAAATAAAGTTCATAGGAATAAAATCTAACTCTCGGTGCACCTTAACTTAAATCTTACATGTTAAAAACTATTTAAATCTATTATTTATGTAGAATATTTTAAATCTAATCGTTAGATGCTCATCTTAACGATTAGATTTAATTTAAGATACAAAAGGGGTTAGATTTTATTCCTATGAACCTTATTTAAGTTAAAACATAACTTAAGTATGGTTTACTTAAATAAAATGTAAGGATTTTTTAACTAGGGTGTGTTGGTTGTAAAATTAAAATAAATAAGTGTGTGTCATGTAATATTTAACTTTAGAGTGTCTAATAAGTAAATATTGAAGTTTTTTGTGTCATACGGGTAAAAACCCCTAATTTTTATTATAAAAATTATATTTAAATCTAATATATATAATTTTTAGTATTTATAAAAAATCACAAAATACACTATTATTATTAATTACCTTTAAATATTATTGTATAATTATTTTTATTTATAGGAGAGAGAGAGAGAGAGAGACATTTATTTATTACTATGGCATAAATTATCCTACTAATTTTAATATGAAATTAGTTTTATTTTGCATTTTGATACATGTCATGCACACACTCTAAATTTATTTTTCATAAATTCAAAGATAATATCTCATTCAAGCTTAGCTTTAGTCCAATCATAGTTAATTAACTTTGATCAAACAAATATGTAGCACATTTTTTTGGTAATTTTTTTCTTTAAAATAAGGTTTTAAAATTCAATTTTTATTTTAGTTTTGATTAGAAGATGAAAGTATCAGTTTAAACAGCTTTGAGTCTTTTGTCAGTTTAAATAATTTCGGCATCAATAATTTTGATTTTTTTGTAAATTATTTAAATTTTATAAATTTAAAACTAAATTTATTAATGATAATTGTTAAATATTATTTATTGGAGAGAAATGAGTTTCAATATTTCGGTCAAGTTTTCATAGTTTCGGCCGAAACTCGGTAGATTTTTTCAATCAATTTCTATCGAAAACTGTCGAGACTCTACAATTTTGACCGAGTTTTAACTCCTTGCTTTAAAATAATCAACTTATCTTTTTAGTGTTTTTGGCTCGATTAATTAATTATTTGTCGCCTATTGCAAAATGACTCGTTCGTCAACTCATTTGCCAAATATTCCCCAAATATGCTTATCCAATTTTTTTTTAAAGATACGTTTATTTTTAGTGTAAGTTTTTGGCTTCATCAGCTGGCAATGCTAATTAGTATGAGGTGTAAAGCAATTTGATGAATTCTTTAAAGATAATTATTTGTATTACAGTAAATTTGTTATTAATTTATATTCAATAAATTATATTGTTCATATTTTTATTAAATTATATACATCGTAAATTATATATTAAAAATATTACATTGAACTAGACCTGGGCACGGGCCCGGGGACCCGCCCGACCCGATCCGACCCGACCCAAAAAATTTAGGGCTTGGGTTGTGATAAAATTTTCATTCTTTTAACCCGGTTCGGCCTGGCCCGATCATTTTCATGATTGGACTTGGGCATGATCATCGAGGGCTCGACCCGGCCCGGCCCGACACTAAAGCTAACTTATAATTTTTATAATTATGATTTTATATTGTAGAGTTGTAATAAGATTATAAGAGCTAAATTTTTGTATGGTATTTTATATGGTGCTTAACTGTTTATATTATTTCAAAATTCAAATTATATAGTAATATTGATATTTAGGATTTTTGGAGTAAAAGCTTGTTATAAATAAAAGCTTAATAAATTTTTTACTTTGAGAAGAGTTTACCATTCAAGTCGACCCGGCCCGACCCGGCCCGAGGCCATGTTGGGCTTGGTCATTTAAATTAACCCGGATGTATATGTATGAGTGTGATTTAACATGCTCAATGGGTGACTCGGCCCGAGTTGGCCAGACCCGAGCCCGGCCTGAGCCCGAAAGATGCCCAGGTCTACATTGAACCCATCATGATTGTGGTACGAATGTAATTTTTATTATTTTATAATACAATTATTGTTATTTATTAATTATGAATATGTAATATTTAAAATAGTAAATTTACTCTAACACATATATATATATATATATAATTATTTTTTGTATTAAAAAAACTTTTTATTAAATGAAAGGGTTAAAAAATAAAAATAAAAAGAAATTAGAAGATGCGTGACTTAGTGCACAAACGGGTTTGCAGTTGGATGCCATATGGCATCGTTATTAGATTCATATGTTGGACGGCATTAGCTTCACCTTTTCCTTTTTACAAAGTACGTTGGAATATAATTTTAGTTAAAAAATTAAAAATTATTTATATTAATTATATAATTTAACCTATGAAATTCCATATTAATGAGCTATGAAATTTGTATATTATTAACATAGAATGTAGGGAATCCCAAGAAATATCAAATAAAAGAGAGAAATTCTGAGAGACGGTGGCGCGCAGAAGAATAAGCCCATCAATTAAGCTTAAGAGAGAGAGAGAGTTCGGGGAATCTAGAAGAGCATACAATAATTTAAGGTGGTTCAGAGAAGAAATCTCTTATGTCTACCGAGCGATCAGCGAGAAAGCTTCTCTAATGAAAAAAAGGTAGTCGTGAAGCCTAATACAAAGCTTATGAAAGGGAAAGAGGGAGAGAGAGCTCTTCAGTTGGGGCTCTATTACAACGAGAATGAGAGAATCCAGGAGCTTGCTTGTATTCTGCCCTTGCTGATTCTCACCTCTGGGGTCCGAATTTGGATCCGATACCCCTCCTGTTCAAGGGTGTTTGTAGGCAGCGGATGATACAGCTTTATCCTAGTTTTTCGAAGAAAAGGAGGTGGACAAGCTCTGAGTTCGTGCCGCTTGTCGGCCGCCGGAGGGACCAAAAAGCAGCAAAATGAGGATGCTAATTTTTAATATTGGTACTACCTTCTGGGGATCCGTGACAACTGGAGCATGCACATCCTTGATTTACGTGTCCGGAAAAAGTGCCTTGTACAGGGAACGGCGTGGTCGGACCAAGCTGATTATGACAGACACCGCTTTGTAATATCGTCATCGATGTTATCAGAAATGGTCCTAGCTCGTTGTGGACGGGGCTTGATCTTGGCCGAGGTTTGACCGAGGTCTGAAACGTGTGAGAACAGATAAATGAGTTAGTAAATAAATAAAGACTAAATACTAATTTGGTGCCACGTGTACGGTAAGAATGCAGCATTGGAACTACATGTTAACATATACCAACATGATCTCAATAATATAAACTATTTTTAGCAAAACATATAACTATATTTGCGTAGAATTTCTGTTGTGCAAAAAAAAAAAAGTGGCTCCATGCATTTTAACGGTGCAAACGGCACCCGTCTCAGTTCAATTATTTTTTAATTTCTGCTAATAAAAAATTTATTTTTTTAATTTCTATTTATATCAATTGGTATCAGAGCCATACACTACATATCCGAGTTGCAATCGAGCGGCGCCGGTGGTGACGCCGATATTGCAGTATTCGCCCGAGGCTAGAAAGTGCTAGCATAAAGCCAGCCAGAGTGGGCGCCGGGACTGCGGAGCGTGGTGGATTGTTACGATCCAATTGCAAGGTATGAGACTTGAGTCCCACATTGGAAGTATGAGATTCTAATGTGGAGTTTATATGAACTTTGGGCTCTCCACTCCCATGAGCTAGCTTTTGGGGTGTGGTTCTCCCAAAGTTCATATCAATTGGTATTAGAGCCATAGACTACATGTCCGAGTTGCAATCAAGCGGCGCTGGTGGTGACGCCGGTATTGCAGTGTTCGCCCGGGGCTAGAAAGTGCTAGCGCAAATGTGACGCCCGTGGCCGAAGAGGGCGGAGAGTTATCGCCGGGTGATATCCTAAATACCAGATCATTTTTTTAATCATCAATTAATGATATAATGCTGTAATTTTTATCAAACAATCACAATTACCGCTATTTTTTTTTATTGAAACACACAAGCTTTAGTAAAAGACTAATAATTAAATAGAAAAAATAATTTTATATGACAGCATTTAATTTTTTCACAAATATAAATTTGTAGTAATTTATAATTTATGATTAATATTCTATATGAACATGTATATTAATTGCTGAAAATTAGAAATGAAGGTTTCATCATGAGCATGTATGCACTGCACAAGCTTGTAATTCTGATCAAGATTGTAAATTTTTTTTAGTATAATTATTTTTTATCATATATATATATATATTTATATAATAGAACTTATATAATATGTTTTTGATTTTATGCATTGATGCGTGTAGAAATGAGAGGTGTACCTCAAAGTACTCTATATGATTACCCTAAAATTATATATTTAATTAAAAAATCACGATAGATAAATTTTTTCTTTTAGTTATACTATTAAGCTTCTTTTTATTACAGCATTATCATATTGTAAATATTAAATATTAGTATTTGAGATAAGATTTTAAAGGTATATATATGTAGTTATCAGATATTTAACATTACTCAAAGATTAGCTATAACAATGAAATTCTAATTATCAGAATACATATAAATATAAATGAAATTCTAACTATGAAATTCTGATTATTGTAAATAATAAAGATTAGCTATAACAATGACTATTAAATTAAAATAAATAATTTATTTGGCGAATGAGTTGATAAACAGATATTTTGCCAGGTGACAAAGCCAAAAACACTATAAAAAATAATATATAGATAAAACAATAATATTTGGGAAATGGGATTTGAAATTTTGCATGTTAGTCAAGTTAATTTTAATCAAATTAAAATTAAATATAATTGAAATTAATATTATCAGTAATTATATATATATGTATGAGTTTTTGAAATGATTTAATTTATTTATTAGAATGTGTTCATAAAGTGAAATAAAATTAAGCTTTTATTCTAAATAATAATGAATTTCAAATAACTTTTTACTTTTCACGTTAATATTTACTTTCATACGAAATATAATTAATTGTAATATTTAAATATGCATTTCACCAATAATCTGCCACTTGTAATTAAAAAGCGTCTTCAGTGAAAAACTTTCTTTTTATTAAAAAAATATAAAATTATTTTACACCGATAATCAATAGCTTTTTAAGTATTTTTTAATTAACTAATAATTATAATTAATTAATTAAGTGAGCATATTTTAGAAGGCGAGTGCAAGTAAGAATTACCCATCAATAATAGAAGTCTCTTTTCTCTTCTAAAGAAGTCGTCAATGTGAGAAACTTTTCCTTTTTTTTATTTGTATTTTATATATTTATTTTTCACCTTTTTAATATAAATATAAAATTATTTCTCTAAATTTATTTATACAGATAATTCAAATATATACATTTAATTACATAATTATAACTAAATGTACAAATGTATTTATATATATAGATTAATTGGTAATTAATCATTTTACCTAATTTTTAATTTTAATGATTCCCCATAATTAACTCATTTTTTATATTTTTTAATAGTTTATAAAATCAGTGGGGGCCTTTTTAATTTATCATTCTGAAAAAGTTATTTAATTATAAAAAAATTATTTATAGTAAAAAAAAGTAAGATTTGCGAGCCGTGAGAGTAGCCTGTTTAGGAATATAAATATAATTTTGAAAGATAGTTGTATGGTATGCATGAAATAATTAGATTTGAAATATTTTTTTATTATAATTAACTGATAAAATTAAATATAAGTTTAATTTAATTTTTATCATAATTAAATAATTTTTAAAAAATAAATAAATCATTAAAGAGCCCCAATTTTTATAAACTAATAAAGAAAAACGAATTGTGCTGATGGAGTAATTAGAAATCACAACTAGACAAACTAATCAATAAAAATATCATTAATTTATATATATATATACACACAGAAGTATTTGATGAATAGCTCGATCTTTATTTCAATGAGAGCTCAAATGTGTTTGATTTATCGATATCAATTAATAAATTTAAACATAATTTTAAAAGTTAGATAGATAAATGAACAAATTTAAATATATTAAGATTTGGCTTGTTAATGCTCTTAAATTATTTATTTTATGAACTTACTCATTAATTATAAAACTCGATATGATCGCTCCTCTTTAGAGATTTTAATGTATCGCATTTATTAATATGAAAATAATTTATGAATCATGATAATAAGTCTGGTCATGAGCATATTTAATATCCTTGATGTATATGAGCTTGTCTATAATTTTCGTGTTGGTAAACTTAAATTTAGCAGATTAATGAACTTATTTGTAAATTATATGAACCAAACTCAAAGATATTAGCTTTTATGTTTACGAATTAAGCTTGAACAAGCTTGAAATAAGTTCAAGTAATTATCCGTTTTTATAAATAAACATGAACATGAACATGAACAGAATGTTGCTCGGTTCAACTCTATTCATATATAGCTCTAGATAAGTTTAATCTTGAATGAGTAGATATTGACGAATTTTGTACTAACTGGCCTAGCCAAAAAAAAAAAACACAAAAGAAATATGTTAATATTTTTTTTAGCAGAAATATGTTAATATCTGAAAAATAAAAAATTAGCCAAAAAAAAATAGTGAATGATTTTTTGAATCTAATGTGCATAAATTTGTTTAGTCATGCTAATTTTAATCAAATTTAAATTAACTAATTTTGTTTTGAATAATACAAAACACAATCTTTAAATTTAATATCTCTAATTAAATTAACTTTTGAAATAATTTTTAAATTAGTCAAAATAATTAATTAATGAGAGAAATTATTTTTTAAAATTCCTGTTTGTAGTTATTTAGAATTAATTCAATTAATTTATAAAATTAATAGATTCTAGAGTTAAATTAGAGAAACTAAATTTACACAGTAACCAACTAGCCACAGAAGAAAAGCTCTTCAGTTTGAAAAATGTAATATAATAATGTTACAGGTATCAGTTTGTACTTATCTTTAATAATTTAATTAGTAATGTCACATAATTAAAAAAAAAAGTATCAATACACATACATTTAAATCTTGAAAATATTTTCACAATAAAAATTTCACACTAAAATTATTATTATTATTCATATTTTCGGGGTGTCGTGCGGCCACGCGAGGCCGCCGGAGGCAGCGCTGGGCGGCGCGGCTGTCGGATCTGGTGGAGAGAGGGAGGATAAGGGTATACGGTAATTTTGTATATTTTTAGTAATAAAAAAATAAAAAAAGATCCAGATATTTTTGAAAATTTAGGGACCCCGATGATATAATTTTAAAAACTTGGACCTGTGTGATATAACTCTTAAACTCAGGGACCTGGGTGAAATTTGCCCTTATAAAAATTATATGAATTTGAAAACCAAATTTAATCTAGAAAGTAAGTTTAATTGGCCCTGTTTGGCAATGGGCTAAAAATTATGGCTAAAATTACCCATGGTCAAAATCTTAAATTTATTTTAAAAATACTTAAAAAATTATTTTATATCTCATCTCACACAAATTCCAACATTAAACAATCACTTTATTTCACATCCAACACAATTTTCAATAAATTGATCAATTTTATTTTACATCATACACAATTTTTAATATAACCAATCTACTTTATTTCACATCATACACATTTTTCAAAAATAACTAAAAATTTCAACTACGTCTTTTTTTTTTCTTATTATCAAACAAAGTTGATTTTAACAATAGGTCACAAATTTTAACATTAAAATTAATTATATTTTACGTTAAATATAAATATTAATGGTAAATTTAATTTAACCATGAAATAAAAGAAAACTTAATCATTCTATTTAAAAATTTAATTTTATTTCATAATATTTAATATGTAAATCAAATCTTTTTCATGTTTTACATAAATTTAAAAATTATTATCTACTTCAAGCTACTAAAATCCATTTCTCACAGGACTAAATTAAAAAGACTTATTTTCTAATTAATAAAAATATGAATTAAATTTAACTTAAAATTAAAAAAATTTAATGTCAACTTGAAGCCACCCAAAGTAACAAAGGGATCAATCTTGCACATGTAAATAACTTTTTATAAATAATTAATATTATAAAAAATAGTGATCGGATAATTTGAGTATAAACTCAATATTCTACTAAATTCTCTGGAGAAATTGATAACATTCAATCTCGAACACTTGCTCTGTTTGGCACGAGAATCAAAATAGGATCAAAATAGTACTAATTTAAAAAATAACAATAATAATAATAAATAAATTATTTTAATTATTCTACATAAATTTTAATATAAAAAAATATTTTATTTTACATATTTAATAATTTTTAATAAAAAATATAAACTTTATTTCACATCTTAGATCAAAATATCGATTTGAATATTTTAATCTAGAATGTGAAATAAAGTTGATATTTTTATTTTAATTTTTTTAGTATGTAAAGTAAAATAATATTTTTTATATTTAAATTTATGTAGAATGATTTAAAAATTTTATTTATTATTATTATTGTTGTTTTTTAAATTAGTACTATTTTGGTCCTATTTTGATTCTCGTGCCAAACAGGGCCTTAGTTTCTGTTTGTTTGTAACAGATTTTTTTAGATAAAGATAGTTTTTTATTAAAAATTATGAATAATATGAAATAAAATTAATTATTATATTAAGATATTTGAGAAATATAATATAAAGTTAGTTATTATGTTGGAATATGTAAGGGACGTGATATAAGTTAGTTATTATTTTAATAATATATATATGATGTAAAATAAAGTTAATTTTTAATATTAAATTTTATGTGTGATGTGATATATCAGGTTAAAATTCAATCAGGTTAATTTTTAACTTCAAAACAAACGCCTTTAATATTCTTTATCTTTTTTTTTGGGGAATTTTAGGTGAAGAAAAACTGATGAAATAAAAAAATATTGGCTTGGTCAATCAAATCAAAACTTTAGAGATATGAAAATTACAAAAAGCTATACAAATATGATAATTAATTGAATTTAATTGGTTTAAAAATGATTTCAAGGTCAATCAAATCTCACCTTAATAAGATTGTTATAAGGAATATGGTAAATTACATTCTGTTCTCTAAATTGTATATTATAATATCATGCAGGTATTTTTTTTAAAAAAATATTTAAGATTAATAGCAGCCAGATCATGAACTCTAATTTGAGTTAATATGCAATTAGGTCTCTTTAATCTTTAAATAAATCAAATTAACCTTTTAGTTAAAATAATATGTAAATATATCATTCGCTATTAATAAATATACTAAATAAGGAACATTTTCTCCCATTCTTAATCAAGTTGGATATTATGTTTATTTAGAATATTGAGTAATTTTAAAATTAATTCAATTATTTTACTAATTAGAGAAAAAATATTATATTTATTTACATATTATCTCAAATTAGAAATTAGTGAGACCTAATTGCATGCAGGCTCAAATTAGAAAGGCTAAATTACTATATTTCTTTTACTTAAAATTTGTTATTGACCCAAATTTTTATTATTCAGGACTTTAATTTTTTTGTTTGGCTCTTCCGTAAAAAAAAAAAATTAAACTCAAAAAACTTATCGTTATAATCTCTTTCAAAATATGTATGTGCACTAAAATCGGTCTTTATATTTTCATGCAAGTGAAAATCTTATCTTTTCTCTTTCTCTCTCTAGATTTGTAAGAAAAAATTTAAAATAAATAATTAAAATGTAAGATCATTATAATTAATTACTAATTAAAATCATTTTCTAGTTTTAAATACAAGATCTTCTTAGTGTCTTATGCATTAATTTTGTATGCTAACTATTTACAGAGTTGGTAATATATGGCAACTTTCGAAATCCACCTACATTTAAACTCGAGTTTGAAGACTGCACCGTTGAATTTGGGCTATACGTAATCGAGTCAGGATAAAATTAAATTAGCAATATGTCTCTGTTTTATAAATAAAACAGATTTAATGACCTATTTATAAAACCTGTTTAAGCTTAATATAATACGATAATTTATATAATAATTTTTTTTCAACATTTTTTTTGTTAGTCTTCAAAAAAAAAAGAAAAAAAGCTAACAAGCTCATCTGCCAATTGTCTCTGAAATCTGCTCATCCAGATTTTTTAAAAAATAAAATTCTAAATTTTTATTAAATCATAAAATAAAAAATGTCGAGAATGCCCAAATGTCTCCCAATTCTGCTCATCAGATTTTTTATGATCACGATATTTTTTTCAGATTAAAAAAAAACAAATGATAACATTTTTAAAAAAATTAACTAGCCTGGTAAAATCCTACATAAATTTTTAAAACAAATTTAAATTTCAAAACCTAATTATCATATAAAAAGTTTAATTTATTTCACACAAAACGCTTGAGTTTTCATTTAAAAGAATATTACGGTAAAAAGTATATATAAATTAAATTTATTTTATATTTTACTTAAAAAAATGAACATCTATTTCAAATTTAGCTTTAAAATTTTATTTAAAGTCAAGCTTGGATTAATCAATTAATACACGCAAATTCAAAATTACATTCACCAAAATTTTTTGCTTTTTTTTAGATAATTAACTTTGTTTTTTTTTAGTGTTTTTGGCCTTACCCCATTCAGCCGTTTTTTAAGATACATTTATTTTTTGGTGTTTTTGCATATGCAGGTAGCAATGTTAATTATTCAACACCTTAATTTCAACCCAAATTCGATTATAAATAAATCAATCTAACATTTTATCAAACTCATCTCTAATTTTAATTCAATTTTGAGGATCAAGTCATACATAGATCCCAAATTTTATATTGTCTTGATTTTTTTAATGAATTAAAGTCATAATTAAATTTTTTAAGGGTAATGCAATTTGGGGAGGAAGAAGGAAAGCTCCAATTGAGTTTCAAATTTTTTTAAATTTTTTAAATTTGGCTTTCCAAAGTTTAAAAATATCAGATATCAAAATTATAATTTTTTAAAAAAATTACATCAAATTACAAAAATTCTTGTTATTAATCATGTATTTTTTTAAGAAAGTTTTACATATATATTATAAAAAATTTAAATATAATTTATACATCAGTCGCTTCATAAAATTTTAATTATGAAAGACATATATTTTATAAAAAATGATATTTAAATTTTTTAACATGCACTAAATACCTCTTTTATTAATATGTTGGAATTTTTAAGTTTGAGTGTCTATGATTCTAATAAACAATTTGATATTTTTTTTTAAATAAAAGAGAATGTTTCTGCTTTGAAGTTTTTTTTTTAATAAAATGTAATATTGGGCAGGTGTAGCTTGTTTGGCGTGGAGCGCCGCGCGGCCGCGCGATGCAGGCGGTCTCCCAGGGCCACGGCGCGGCGCGCGACGCAGCGTCCGGGCGGCTGGGCCGGCGACGCAGCGGCCTTGCTCGGCCAGGCGGCCACGGGCGGCCGTTGCGTCGTGCGGCGCGGCGGCGCTCCGAGCGGCGCAGCGGGTGGCTGCCGGAGGTGGCGCGGGGCGGCGGGCTGCCGGATCTGAAGGAGAGAGGGAGGGTAAGGGTATAATGGTAATTTTGTATATTTTTTAATAATAAAAAAATAAAAAAGGACCCAGATGATATTTTTTGAAAACCTAGGGACCCGAATGATAGATTTTAAAAACATGGACCTGTGTGATATTACCCCTTAAACTCAGGGACCTGAGTGAAATTTGCCCTTTTTTTTAATAAAATGTAATATTGCAGGTGTCAGCTTGTTTGCACGTTTAACTTTAGTCATCTTACTTACACAAATATAATATTAAAACTGATTTTATTTCAGATTTTCAATAAATTTCAATAAAGTTATTTTATTATAAAAATTATATTTATTTCACGCATTGTTTCTAACGTTAATTTAATAATAGAAAAAGTTAAATATTAAAATTAATTATGCTTGATATTAAAAATAAATATTAATGTTAAACTTTTGACATTTATCCAAAATTTAGAATAAAAATTAAAATTTTGTCACTTTCATAATACAATTTAGTATATAAATTTAATTTAATTTGCATCTTATATAAATTTAAAAGTAATATGCAATACAAGTTTAATTTTAATTTAATTAAAGTTTATTTCACTGAACAAATAATGAAAAATTTCAAATGTCATTTCCTAAATACTATTTGTTGGCTAATTTTTATTTTTTTATTAAATAAATAATTTGTCGACTAGCAAAATTACCCGTTCATGAATATAAAAATCTAGATTAGCAAATGTGGAGAATATTTGGCAAAAATATTCATGAACGGGTAAATAAATAATTTGTCGACTAGCAAAATTACCCGTTTATGAATATTTCTGCGAAATATTCTCCACATCTGCTAATCTCGATTTTTATATCAAATATGAATATTTATATATTTTCTTGCCAAAAAATATGAATATTTATTATTTGCAATATGATCATCTATGACCGCTTGTCTACTCTCCAGCAAAATATAATTGTGGCATTTTGATATTCAAAAAAATAAAAAGAAACTTTATAAAGTATAATTAATGCAGTAGTTTGGGGGTTCATATAATTTCCCCATACTGATTTTTTAATTAAATATAAAATATTAGGGTAATTATATCAAGCCCATATTTCTTGCAGATCTTGCCTCACGTGCTCAGAAATAATTTCACTTCAGTATTTTTTATGGACTTTATATAAATTTCAACCGCTAAAACCCGTTAGTTTTCAAGATAAAAATTAACTTAATTTAATTTTAATAAAACATATGACATCACACATAAAATATAATATTAAACATTAACTTTATTTCACATTCTATATTAAATTTAAGGTTACAAACAAAAAGAACTTTAGTTTCTTAAAAATATTTATTTAAATATTTACAATTATGATTTATAATTTTTTTTACTATATCTAATTATATTATAATATTAATCTTAAATATTTAATCAAATTTTAAAAATATACATTTTAATAATCAAATTTGATAAATTTGTCCAAAATGATTTTCATTTTATGGTCCTATATATCTGGATAACCTATTTGGGGTCTCTCCTTTGAGCCTGTATAAAAATTTTCTCAGAGCAGCTTGAAGCCATTTATTCAAAATAAAATTAATTTAATTCGTAATTAATTCGATATCTAGATAATGATTTACATTTTTAGACTTTTCTAATTTATTCGAACTCGCGATCAACTCAATTTTTATATTTTGATATGTATTTAAGACATATATTTTAGGGAATATATGTAAAACAGGATATTAAAATACATGTTATATTTATAAACTTAGTTAAAATATTATATATAATATGCAAAATATATTAAATGAATGTATAAATGTTAAAATAAAATAAAAATATAAGGCTTAATTCAACTTGATAATCAATTTGAACTCAAATAAATTTAACTCAAACTCAAATAATTTAAGTTTGAGTTGAGGCTAACTCGCTCTCACTCAACTCGTTAATAGCCCTACTCGGGAGATATTAAATAAGATTAATAAATGAGTATACACTTGTAAAATATACTTATTCATGTAAAATGAATATTTTAAATAAAAAATTAGATAAACAAATTAAGCTCGATTTAACTCAAAAATTAAATCGAAATGGAATAGATTTTGATGGAGGCCTTCTCCAATATGAGATCGTCTAATTTCGTCTAGATCCAAGAATCAACAGAAAGAAATGGGGAAAAGATAATTTTTAATAAAAATATATATTTTATTTTACATTCTAGATCAAAATATTCGAATCGAGTATTTTAGTCTAGGATGTAAAATAAAATTAATTTTTTTATTGAAAATTATTGAGTGTGTAAAGTAAAATAATATTTTTTATATTAGAATTTGTGTAGAATGATTAAATTTATTTATTTATTATTATTATTGTTGTTTTTTAAATTAGTATTATTTTGGTCCTGATTTAGTCCTCGCGCCAAACAGGGCCTTAGGGTTTAGACCGACCGAGTACCTCAACTTATTAATTTGACTCAGCCCATCATAAATGATAAATCATTAAGCCCAATAACGCAAAAACTTGTCGGCTTCACCAAAATGATTAAAATATATGTTTAATTAACGTGTAGGCCAGTCTATTAAATAAGATTATTATTTTTAATAAATTTTTATTGTTTCAAATTAAATTCGATTTAAATTTGAAAATTTTTTGAGTTTGAGTCGAGTCAGACCGTGTCAGGAACTCAACTCAGGATAATCATCCTTTTTAAAGCAGCAAGCCGTCGTCGCCTCTGCCCTCCACCACCACCACCACCACCAGTTCCCCGACCCATCGAAGCAACGTCAGCAGATCTTGCGAGGGCCATCAATGGCGTCCTCCTTTCTTCTGATCTGCTCACCCCTCATCCTCCTCAGCTTCCTCTTCCCCGCCGCTGCCGGGCAGTCCTCCGGCCATTTTCTGCAGGGGGACGGAGTGCGCATGGAGAGTATCTCGTTCGACCGTGCGGATTCCCTGGCGAAGGAGGCCTTGGAATTGGTGAATGCTGAACTCTATAAGGAATATTATAATAAGACGGCCCACTACTACTCGCATGATTTGCCGATTAGGGAGGTCAGGTTGACCCTGGTGGTGGTGTGGAGCGCCGTGACGGTGACGGAGAAGAAGGACGGCGAGTTAATCGAATTAACCTTATTGGTGCAAGTGGGGACTGGCAAAATTTTTCGTGATATCCTCGCAGTTGTGCGCAGCTACGGTGCCCACGAGAAACTCAAGTTGGTCTCATGGCTCATGCTCGACACAGGTGGTCCAGGTGCAGCTGCAGGTGCAGCTGCAGGTGCAGGTGCACAATAATAAAATTTTGAGGTTTTTACCCGTATGACACAAAAAATTTCAATATTTACTTATTAGACACCCTAAAGTTAAATATTACATGACACACACTTATTTATTTTAATTTTACAACCAACACACCCTAGTTAAAAAATTCTTACATTTTATTTAAGTAAACCATACTTAAGTTATGTTTTAACTTAAATAAAGTTCATAGGAATAAAATCTAGCTCTCGGTGCACCTTAACTTAAATCTTACATGTTAAAAACTATTTAAATCTATTATTTATGTAGAATATTTTAAATCTAATCGTTAGATGCTCATCTTAACGATTAGATTTAATTTAAGATACAAAAGGGGTTAGATTTTATTCCTATGAACCTTATTTAAGTTAAAACATAACTTAAGTATGGTTTACTTAAATAAAATGTAAGAATTTTTTAACTAGGGTGTGTTGGTTGTAAAATTAAAATAAATAAGTGTGTGTCATGTAATATTTAACTTTAGGGTGTCTAATAAGTAAATATTAAAATTTTTTGTGTCATATGGGTAAAAATCTCTAAAATCTTTTACCATCTGATCCCTCCAATCTAAAATTATTTTCACTAGACTTTTTCTTTGATAAATTTTATTAAAAATATTAAAAATATGTATGCTTAAATATTTGAGAGAATTACATACATACCCCTTAAATCATCTTGAATTACATATTAAACTCTTTATTTTTTAATTTTACAACTTAACCCCTAAATCATCCAAAAATAACATATTTAGGTCTTTCTCAAGATTTTCAAAGTATATTTTTTGCTGATTTATAATTATTTGGATGTTTATTACCAATAATATATATATACAAATAATATAAATATATTTGTAAATACATGTATTCTACTAGTTTTCATTTTTTGATGATTTAGGGGGTTAAGTTATAAAATTAAAAAATAAGGAGTTTAATATGTAATTTAAGATGATTTAATGTATGTAAATGCCCCTAAATATTTTTAATTATTTAAATTTTTTTCATTATATTTTATTCTATAATAATATAAATTTTTAATGCTTAATATATATTAATATTTTCTTAAAATAGCAATTTAATCATCAAATTTATCAGAAATTATCACGTTAAAAAATTTTAAGTTAAAGAAATTCTGAAAGCATGTTTTTTGTTTTTTCTTAGATCAAATTATTCTGAGTAATTATTTGCCATTTTATTAATGTATTTGGAAAACACTTATTGTAACGTCTCGGTAAAATTTAAATTTAGATTTTTGATGAATATAATTTATTATGAGAAATTAAATTTATTCATGAGAAGTTAATAATTTAAAATTAAATGTATGAAATATTAAATATTTATTTTGTGATTCAAAAATTCAAAAAGACTGAAATTAATATTTAATTTAATTTAATCTGATTATTTAAAATTCAAATCCAATGAATTTAATTGCCCATTAAATATTCATAACTACCTCCTTAAATTAAGGCTAAGAAAAATTACAAAAATACCCCCAGATTATTATTCAAGGAAAGAAATAGAGTTTCTAACTCTAAAACACCGATTCAACTCTTCCCCTTCTATAACCACCGCCGGCCTAGAGAGAGGAGAGAGAAAGTGACGAGTTAGAGAGAGAAAGTGATGCATTGGAGAGAGAGAGGCCGAATCTACCTCAAAATCGACGATTCCTATTCATCTTCTTCTCGATCTACACGTTTTCTTACGCCTTGGATCGGATCTAGTGATTTTGGAGTGATATTTCTCTTCGAATTTTAAGAAAACCTAAAACTATGGTGAATTCGAGGTAGGTTTTATTCTAACTTAACTCATATAAATTAAAATTTAAAAATTAATTGAGCATTTTGATAAATTGTATGAAGTTTCTCGATGTTGCCATGACTCTATGTAATATTTTTTAAATTCAGGCATGTTGATGAGTTTCTCAGGTCAAATTCTTGTGAATTTGTTGTGTTATTAATTAAAATTTTTATTATTATATAATTTCATATAAATTTCTATGCTAATGAAATTCTCCAGATCTATAAACTTATTTCTTTATTTTATTCCTTTGTATGTCACGCTTATTGTGTAGAAAAAAAACAAAGAAAGAATAAAGTAAAATGTACAATAATTTAATAGTTTGAAACTTGGAATTATAATTATTTTTTCTTCAATTTTTCTGAAAGTGAAAGCTACGAAATTAACTGCAAAAGTAATAGCTTGATGTTTAATTATTTATTATTCTTATTATATCATGTCAACATGTTATTATTATTGCTGTTTAATATTTTTATTTAAAGGCTTTGTTAGTGTACAACCTACAAGTCTGTTCTAACAGACTCTATCACTAACCTGGCAGGTATTGGAGTACTTGATCACGGGAATTGGGAGAATGTCAGTCAAGAGAAAAATTAATTTATTGCTTTATTTTCTAGAAAGTGACTTTTGCTTATGTATTCGATTGAGACTATAGTAGTTCTGCTTCTTTTGCTTTAGTTGGATGCTTAGTTTTGTTCTAAGAAGTAGTAATGTAAACTCTCGTAATACTTTTGATATATTTAGTTTTCTTTCGCTGTTGAATTAATCTTCCTTCTCTCCTAACTTAGATAAATTTTAGTGTGACGGTTAGGGTCATCACACTTATAAATTTAATAAACAATTATTTTTTAATAAAAAATTATTTTATTACATAGTTAATTAATATTTTTGAAATAATTAGATATATTCGCTGTCATTTGGTTGGAATCTTACTTTTAAGCTGAAAAGAGAAAATATATTATTACATTTATACTATGTGAAATAAAATTATTATAATATTAAAATTTAAGAAAAATGTGAAATAAATTTAATTTTTTAAAAAAATGTTTAAATTTTTTTGTATATTTTGAAATTTTAATTTTAGTGTAAATTGTGTAATATTATTTACTTAATATTAAGTATTGATGATTAAAAATAATATGGGAAGATATAATTATTGCTATATATTATGGCTCAAATGTTTTCAATTTTTTATATTTTAAATTAAAATAATAGTTTTTAATACTTCATATGTATTAATAATTTTTTTAAAATAATATCTTAATGATTAAATATAACAAAATTTAGATCAGATGAATCCAATTTTTTTATTTTTTATGAATTTATATAAAATCAAAGGTTTACATTGCATGTTGGATGAGATTATCCCAATAATTATTTGCATGTTGTTAGTCTGCTGTTTGGATTCTTTCAAAAACACTTATAAATTTAGGGGGGTGTTTAACTTAATGTTATTTTGATATTATGTTGTATTATTTAGAGAAATTAATTATTTAATTTAATGATATTTATAAATAATTTTATATAAAATTATAAAATTATAAGTCAAAAGATAATATCTAGATTATATAATAAAATATTAAGATAATAATAAACCAAACGCCTTAATGAATATTGATTTCAAAGAATTATTACGAAATTGATTTCAAAGAATTATCACGAACAGTTCGACGTCGGCATCGTGTGCAAAGGCTCACTTATATTGCAAACATGGTATTTGATGATTGGACATTAAACTATGCACATCTCGAACACAAAAAATCTCTTCTCATATGGAGCTGCGAATAATAAGCAACCATATATAGAGAAAAACCAATAGCGAATTCGAAGATTGAAAGATGAAATATAGATATAGATGTATGTTCTTTAAATAAAGTACTACGATTATACAAGAGAAAATGCCGAAATGTCATCCAATTACGAAAATAATTTATGATTTGTAAAAATACCTATCAAATGTGACATAGAAATTAACAAAAAACTGCTAAATAATACGTATTATTTTATCATATATAGAGGTGACAATTTCTGATTCGATCTATGAACCCAACTCAAATCTGAACCAGTTTAGTTGTGCATTAATTAAACTAATTATATAGCTATGAGTTATAAACAAGTCAATTTGAATTTGATATCTAAAAAGAATTGAATATGAGTTGGCTGGTTAACCATATTATAAACCACAAATAACTCGTTCATTAAAATTAGTATATATATATATATATATATTTTTTTTTTTTCAGTATAGCAATAACGACAACCAAGCTTTTATCCTATTAAATAGGATCAATTACAAAATTTTTTGGTTTTTATTGCATTCTATTAAGTAATAAATCTATATATAAATATATATATTTTTATAGTATTTATAAAATCTATGTATTTTAATTTTATTATGTTTTTGTTATTATCTCAATATAATTATTTGCATGTTAAAGTTAAAATTTTCAAAGTAATTAAAGTGTCAATTATCTTTACTTGGGAGAATATAATGAATTATCTTAATGTGTAGCTTTAATAATTAATTGTAATTTATAATGAGCATTAAATTTTTAATAATAGTATTTTAATCAATAAAAATATGTTCTGAGCTTAGCAAACCAGCTAAGTGGCTATATTTTGACTCTACACTTGGCAAAGCTGGTGAGCCAAGTGTGAAGTGGGAGTGGAGAAGTTTACTAAATAATTATAAATTTTTGCAAGTAATGTAAATGCCAAAGTTTATTAAATAATTATAGAAATTTGAGCTATTTGAGTATTTATATTTGCAATTATGAGTTAAATAATATTTTACCTAATCTTATTAAGAATTATTAATAAATGTAAAAATTGTACGTTGAATATTTGTAATTCTATTAGAATATTTGATTCTATGAAATTTCATATTTATATGGTCTTATAATTTAAATTTATTACACAATTTTAGCATTCTTATAACTAATAATATTAATGTTAATAATAAATGAGAATAATTTGGAGCTAGTTATGATATATATTAAAAAAAAATATTGCTGTTCTTAAATGTAATGTTAATAATGAGTTAAGTGTTTGTTCTTATTCATTTAATGATTAATTATTTGCATGTTTAGTTATTAGAAAATTAATATGAGAATATTTAACTTTATTGTTTTGTGAATATATACATGATTTAATTATCACTTAATTAGAACTGTTTATGCTAATTAAGGCTCCAATTAAATAAGTAATGATGTTTTATTGAGGCCTGTAGTGTTAACCCAAAAAGAGAAAATATTGGAATGGAGTGAAAGCACAAATATTTAAGTTTGTGTGTTGGTTGTGAGTTTAAGTATGAGTAGTATACAGATTGCGAAACTCTAACTATTAAATAGACTAAAATGAAATTATACATGTTTTTGAAGGACTACAATGATATTAAATTAGATTTTTTGTTGCATTTACGTCCCTGCCTTGACTCGAGCTCAAGGAATGACGATTCCCAAAACTTGTCGCTGAAGGATATTTATGACTATTCTGCCGCTGAGAGCTAGGATGCAACGGCGTCCAATGTGTGAAAAAATAGTTGAGGTATAAACCAAAAAACGAAGGTTCTTTTATATAAAAAAATGATTAATAATTAAAAAAGAATTTAGCTTGTAATTTTAAGATTACATTTATATGCATTATACTGTGAATATTTTTGCTTAATTATTCAAATTATTGTTTATTAATATTACCTAAAGTAAAAATGAGATTGCATGCTGTAACGTTCCGATAAAATTTAAATTAAATTTTTGATTAGTTTATGTTATAATGATGAAATTAATTTTTATTCATGAGAAATTAATTATTTAAAATTAAATATATGAAATGTTAAATATTTGTTATGCGATTCAAAATTTAAAATGACTGAAATTAATATTTATTTAATTAAATTAGATTATTTAAAATTCAAATTCAATGAATTTAATTATCCATTAAATTTTCATAATTATCTACTTAAATTAAGGCTTAAAAAATTACAAAAATACCCTATGATTTAGAGAAAGAAATAGAGTTTTTTTACTCTAAACACTGATTAAATTTCTTCGCCTCCCATAACCGCCGCCAGCCTAGAGAGAGGAGAGAGAGAAAGGAATGCGTGGAAGAGAGAAGAGGCTCCCGGATCTCTCCTAATTCATCGATTTCTCTCGCGTTCTCAATATTTCTCACATCTTGGAACTGGATCTAGCATTTTGGAGTGATCCTTTCTCTTCAAATCTCAAGAAAACCTAAGATTATGATGAATTAGAGGTAGGTTCTATCCTAACATTGCTCATATAAATTAAATTCAGACAATTAAATGAGTATTTTGGGGAATCTAATTTATTTTCACAAAATTTAATAAAAATTCTAACAGTATTTAATTATATATGTGTACTGCTGGAATGATTGCATCAAAATTATGATTATTATGTTAATTAATTCATTCATTATGCTAATTTTGATCTGGCTTGCATAACCACCTTTGATTCATGGCTACTGTTCATTTATTTTTTTATAATTTCTGTTATATGCTTTCTATGAAAAAAAAAATTGACATGAAGACAATAAATTATTAATTGTTTGATTACCGAAAATTTATTTGAAATATTATTTTATATATTAATTTATGAATAGTTTATCTTTCTAGGATAACTTGGAATGCTTTGCATATAGTATAGATCTCGTTGTTGGCCCTTAGGTTTTCCCAAGAAGGGAGTGAATTGAGAATTAAAAATAATTTCAAATAAATTGAACTAACGAAAACAACAGCAGGTAAAAAGGCGTACACAGACAAATATTCAAAATAGATAAGAAGCAAGTAAAGGTTACAACAAAAATAAATTAAACA
>KZ451886.1:2063548-2203791 GCA_002786265.1 Apostasia shenzhenica | reverse complement strand
AACAACTCGTTTAAAAGAAACCGTAAGAAGCTAGATCTTGAAGAGAGAAAATCGTTTTCAAGAAACTATGAAATGCTTAAGTAAGAGTGTCTTCAAATAAGAGCAAGAAAACTTCAAGAAAAACTCAAATAATCTTTTTTCAAAATACAAGCTTGCCGATTTCAGGAAATCCAAGTGCAGGAAACAAAAATAGTAAACCTGAAATTATTTGCCAGCAGAATGAAAAATGCAGCTTCAAGTTTTTGCTTGTTTGCTAGCCAAAAGCTTTTCTAAATGATCACTTCTTCAAGAGTGTATGCAGATTTTTGCTAAGAAAGAAGTTAGGGAATACTTAGAGCTTGAGAGGAGAGCTTGGAACGCTTGGAAAAATTTTTGGAAGTGAATGTTGTATTTTTTCCGTTGGGACAGCAGGAAAAAAATGGTTCAGCTGAAGGAAGAATGCCCTTAATTCAAACTAATCAATAAGAGGTTGCTATGTGTCCATGTCCTACCCAAAGACTAATGAGAGAAAGACAAGAGGAGGCATTTTAGACTTTTTCGGGCTCAAGAACTATAAGATAAAGTTCCAGATTTTCTGGAAACATGTTCCAGAAAAAGTGGCAACAAAAAAACAATAATATTGGAGTGAAAAATATTATAAAAATACTAAAACATGTTTGCTTAGGATGAGGACAAAAGAAGGGATGCCAAGTAAGATTATTATGCCCTTAAAACATGCTAAAAAGGACCACCATATTTCAGCATGAGTACAAAAATTCTGAGTAAGAAAATATGGGTTGGAAAACATCAACTCAATATTTCTCCTTTTGGAAAAAGATAAAATAGGAGAAAAAATAAGGGCTTTGTGGACTTTTCATAAATAGAGAAAAATGATACATCACAAAGCTTTAAGAATATCAAGTAAAGCCTTTTAACACAGCAAAAAATAGTGTAATAACGGTCAAATAAAATTCTTGGCGGACTGGGCGGTTCTGTCCAGGCCCAACAGAACCAAACGGTCGATTTGGTGAAATTGACCGGTTGCACAGTTTTGACTTAAAATGTGAGAAGTTTGAAAGATTTTTAGGCTATTAAAAAAAATGAAATAAGTTAACATTCTAGGTCTACTAATGCAAGTGAAAAGACGAAGAAAATATCTAGTAAAAAAAAATTAAACATGTAGAAAAAACGAGTAAAATCTCTTGGTAAACTAATGCTTTTACATTAAGTCCTATGAAGTATAAGGAAAAACAAATGGTGAGTTCTGCTTCACTTGGACTTGAGAATATCCATCTTCTAACGGACGATTAACCTATAAAAATATACTTAGAAAAGGATTAGTACTAAACCTAAAGTAATTGTGATTATCAAAATCATGGGGTTCAACACTCGCCCTAAATCTAAATTGGATCACAAAAAGGGTCGATCGTTCCTTAAATTTCTCCTTATGATCAACTTGATGTAAAGGTCACAATTACTTATAATTTGAGGATTGATTGCATTGTGATTTTTATGGGTATTACAAACTTTATTTAAAATTTAACTCGAGTACTTAGGATTATTTAACTGCAAATATATTTTTGTTTTCTCGATTGTGACACTCACGAGAAGGGCAAGTGCATGGGCTTGCGTGAGTAAATAAGTATACGTATTTATTGTCATACTTGATGAGATTAATTAATATTTGAGTAAGTGTATAGACTTGTCAATTTAATAAATTATAATACAAGAATTTTAAAGGCGACAATGGATTAAAAATTAAATGTAATTTTTGTGGGATTACACACCTGCCTTATCTCGAGCATATGATATGATATTTGGCGTGACGGCGTCTATTGGCTGTTTTCGACTGTCATGGGGGGTGACGATCCCCAAAGCAGATACATATCTGCTGTGGATACGTGTCCACTAGAGATCCTCGTATGATATTGGCGTGACGACGTCCATTGGATATGCCTATGGAGGGCTATTCATGGAGGGTGATGATCCCAAAGATGTAAAAAGTAGTTGAGACGTAGTACTAGAAATTACGGGCCCAAAAGATAAAAGTGAAATTAATAAAAAGAAATCTACTCGTTACTTATATTTTTTTATCGTTTCTGTTTATATGTTGATGTTGTACTTGCAATGCAAATTATGTTATATTTATTTATTATTTACTATTCACATTGTGCTATGTCATCTTTTTAATCTACATGCATGCTTAATTGAAATTTATGTTATACATGTTTAATTATTGGTTATTCATATTATATCATGTTAACATGCTATTATTATTATTATTATTATTATTTAATATTTTTATTTAAAGCTTTGTTAGTGTACAACCTACGAGTCTGTTCTACCAGACTCTGTCACTAACGTGACAAGTACTGGAGCACTTGATCACGGAAATTGGGAGAATGTCAGTTAAGAAAAGAATTAGTAATTTGTTTTATTTTCTTAGAGGAATGACTATCTGCTTATGTGTTTAGTTGAGACTACAGTAGTTCTGTTTTATTTGCTTTAGTTGGATATTTATTTTTGTTCTAAGATGTATTATGAACTCTTGTAGTAGCTTTTGATCTATTTAGTTTTCTTCCGCTGTTGATTTAATTTTTTCTTCTCCCCTAACTTAGATAAATATTTTAGTGTGACGGCTAGGGTCGTCACACATGCTTGCTTGAAATATATATATATTTACTTACCTTGTTAGTGCTAGTGTTTACTCAACCTGGGGTTTGATGGTTGATGCCTATTTTGACAGGTACTACTACACCAGGAAATCTGAGAAACGGAAACATGGGGGACTAGAAAGTGTTTAGTTATGAATCTATCATCATTTTGGTTATTATTCTTTTGTACCTTTTGCTGCCTTATGAAATATTAACATTTGACGTCTCTCAAGTATTATATAAATCGAATTTGAATGTTAATTGCAAGTGTGGTTAAATTACACGATTGACAATTATGTGATAATTATTATTCTTAATACATATATTGATATATACTTAGACTAGTTGCTTGTTGTTATTTTGTTTGTCAGTTTATTCCAAAATTAAAGTTGTGTTATCATTGTAGTTCGCACTATCACGTCACTCGGTATCTAGCCCTCATAACTAATTAATCCGTTGCATTGAGCTCAAGTGATGGATTGGGGTTGTAACAGTATTAATTTTAATATTAATTATTAGATATGTATTATATAATTTAGTTGTATTTTTAGTATTATTTATTAAACTTTATGATTATATTGAGTTAAAGTTAAAAATATTGAATTTATTAAATTTTAATGCTAAAAAATTGTAGTAAATGGATTAATTGGTCAAGTCAAATAACCTATTTATTAATTTGGTTGAGTATGAGTTTTGATGCTTGAGTACTGTTTTAATAAATGAGTTAAGTTTAGGATAAATTAAATGAGTTAGATCAAATAATAGGTTAACCCAAATTGCCTCCCCCAATTAAAAAATTTGAAAATTAATAATTAAAATGTAAGATCATTATAATTAATTACTAATTAAAATTATTTTCTAGTTTTAAATACAAGATCTTCTTAGTGTCTTATGCATTAATATTTGCAGAGGTAGTAATATATGATAATTTTAGAAATCCACCCAAATTTAAACCCCGAGTTTGAAAACTACACTGTTAAATTAGCAATATGTGTCTGTTTTATAAATAAGACAGATTTAATGACCTATTTATAAAACCTGTTTAAGCTTAATATAATACGAAAATTTATATAATAATTTTTTTCAACATTTTTTTGTTAGTCTTCAAAAAAAAAAAAAAAAGAGCTAACAAGCTCATCTGCCAATTGTCTCTGAAATCTGCTCATCCAGTTTTTTTTTTAAATAAAATTCTATTTTTTTATTAAATCATAAAATAAAAAATGTCGAGAATGCCCAAATGTCTCCCAATTCTGCTCATCAGATTTTTTATGATCACGATATTTTTTTCAGATTAAAAAAATGATAACATTTAAAAAAAAAAATAATCTACCTGGTAAAATCCTACATAATATATATTAATTAAATTTATTTTATATTTTACATAAAAAAATGACATCTATTTCAAATTTAGCTTTAAATTTCTAATTAAAGTCAACTTGATTAATCAAATTAATACACGCCAAATTCAAAATTACATTCACCAAATATTTTTTTTGGCTATTTTTTTAGATAATTAACTTTGTTTTTTTAGTGTTTTTGGCATTATCCCCATATCAGCCGTATTTTAAGATGCATTTATTTTTAGTGTTTTTGCATATGGCAGGTAGCAACCCAACTCGATTATAAATAACTCGAATCTAACTATTTTATCAAACTCAGCTCTAATTTTAATTCGATTTTAAGGATCAAGTCATACATAGATCCCAAATTATAATTTTTTAAAAATTTACATCAAATTACAATAACATTTTATGCTCAGAGTCACAATAATCCTTGTTATATAACATGTATTTTATTAAAAAAAATTACACGCTATAAAAAATTTTAAATATAATTTATACATCAGTCTCTTCATAAAATTTTAAATATAAAACGCAGCCAGCCGTCGCCTCTGCCCTCCACCCCACCACCAGGTCCACCACCACCACCACCAGTTCCCTGACCCATCAAAGCAACGTGAGCATATCTTGCGAGGGCCATCAATGGCGTCCTCCTTCCTTCTGATCTCCTCATCCCTAGTCATCCTCCTCAGCTTCCTCTTCCCCGCCGCTGCCGGGCAGTTATTCTCCGGCCAATCTCCGGGGGACGGAGTGCGCATAGAGAGTATCTCTCGCGATTTAGGGGAGATGCTGGCGGGCCGAGCCTTTGAATTGGTGAATGCTGAAAGTTCTGAGACATATGAGAAGAATAAAAATTACTACTCGCATGATGTGCCGGTTTTGGAGTACAAGATGACCGACGGGAAGCTGGTGAGCGCCGTGGTGGTGTACAGGAACAAGGCCGGCGAGTTAGAGACGGCGTTCGTATTAACCATGAAAGTGAAGGTGGGGGATCACGGTGGTTCGCGGCTGATCCAAGCCGTTCTGCGCTACACTGACGACGGACTCGTGCTCGCCTCATGGAAATTTACCATCTGATCCCTCCAGTCTAAAATTATTTTCACTTGAGTTTTTTTTTTTTGATAAATTTTATTAAAAATATTAAAAATATCTATGTTCAAATATTTTTAATTATTTAAAATCTTTTCTTTATATCTTATTATATATAATAGAAATTTTTAATGCTTAATATGTATTAATATTTTCTTAAAATAGTAATTTAATCGTCAAATTTATCGAAAATTATCACGCGAAAAAATTTCAAGTTTAAGAAATTGAAAGCATGTTTGTTTATTTTTTTTAAATCAAATTATTCCTAGTAATTATTTGCCATTTGTTAATGTATTTGGAAAACACTTGTAAATTTATTGAATAATTATTATTTAATAAAAATTGTTTTATTACCTAGTTAATTAATAATTTTGAAATAATTAGATATATCCGCTATCATTTGGTTGGAATCTTAATTTTACGCTGAATAGAGAAAATATATTATTATATTTATACTATGTGAAATAAAATTATTATAATATTAAAATTTAAGAAAAATGTGAAATAAATTTAATATTTCAAAAAACATTTAATGTTTAAAACTTTTTGTATTTTTGAAAAATTTTGTGTGTAAATTGTGTAATATTATTTACTTAATCTTAAGTATGGATGATTAAAAATAATATGGAAAGATATTATTGCTATTATGACTCAAATTTTTTCATTTTTTATATTTTAAATTATAATAATAATTTTTTAATGCTTAATATGTATTCATAATTTTTTTAAAATAATATCTTGCTGATTAAACATAACAAAATTTAGATCAGATGAATCAAATTTTTTATTTTTATGAATTTATATAAAATCTAAGGTTTACATTGCATGTTGGATTAAATTAACCCTAATAATTATTTGCATGTTGTTAGTCTGTTTGGATTCTTTCAAAAACACTTACAAATTTAGCGGGTATTTAATTTAATGTTATTTTGATATTATGTTATGTTATTTAGAGAAAATAATTATTTAATTAAATGATATTTATAAATAATTTTTTATAAGATTATAAAATTATTAGTTAAAAAATGACATCTAGATATAGCGTCTAGATTACATAACAAAATATTAAGATAACAATGAACTAAACGCCCCTTCTCTTCTCATATGGAGCTGCGAATAATAAGCAACCATATATAGAGAAAAATCAATACCGATTGCGAAGATTGAAAGATGAAATATAGATATAGATGTATGTTCTTTAAATGAAGTACTACGATTATACAAAGAAAAATGCCTAAATGTCATCCAATTACGAATACAATTTATGATTTGTAAAAATACCTATCAAATGTGACATAGAAATTAACTAAAAGCTGCTAAACAATACGTGTTATTTTATCATATATAGAGGTGGCAATTTCTGATTCGATCGAACGCAACTCAAATCTAAACCGGTTTAACTGTGCATTAATTAAACTAATTATATAGCTATGAGTTATAAACAAGTCAATTTGAATTTGATATCTAAAAAGAATTGAATATGAGTTGGCTGGTTAACCATATTATAAACCACAAATAACTCGTTCATTAAAATTAGTATATATATTTTTTCTTTTAAGTATAGCAATAACAACAACCAAGCTTTTATCCTATTAAATAGGATCAATTACAAAAAATTTTGGTTTTTATTGCATTCTATTAAGTAATAAATCTATATATAAATATATATAGTTTTATAGTATTTATAAAATCTAGGTATTTTAATTTTATTATGTTTTTGTTATTATCTCAATATAATTATTTGCATGTTAAAATTAAAATTTTTAAAGCAATTAAAGTGTCAATTACTTTACTTGGAAGAATATCATGAATTATCCTAATGTGTAGCTTTAATAATTGTAATTTATGATGAGCAATAAAATTTTAATAATAGTATTTTAATCAATAAAAATATGTTCTGAGCTAATCAAACCAGCTAAGTGGCTATATTTTGACTCTACACTTGGCAAAGCTGGTGAGCCAAGTGTGAAGTGGGGAGTGGAGAAATTTACTAAATAATTATAAATTTTTGCAAGTAATGTAAATGCCAAAGTTTACTAAATAATTATAGAAATTTGAGCTATTTGAGTATTTATATTTGCAATTATGAGTTAAATAATATTTTACCTAATCTTATTAAGAATTATTAATAAATGTAAAAATTGCACGTTGAATATTTGTAATTCTATTAGAATGTTTGATTCTATAAAATTTTATGTTTATATATATGGTCTAATAATTTGAGTTTATTACATAACTTTAGCATTCTTATAATCAATAATATTAATAATAAATGAGAATAACTTGAAGCTAGTTATGATATATATTAAAAAAAACTGTCGCTGTTCTTGAATGAAATGTTAATAATGACTTAAGTGTTTGTTCTTGTTCATTTAATGATTAATTATTTGCATGTTTAGTTATTGGAAAGTTAATATAAAAATATTTAGCTTTATTATTTTCTTTGTGAATATACATGATTTATCACTTGGAACTTTTTATGCTAATTAAGGTTCCAGTTAAATAAATAACAATGTTTTATTGTGATTAGTAGTGTTGACCCAAAGAGAGATAATATTGGAATGGAGTGAAAGCTCAAATATTCAAGTTTGTACATTAGTTGTGAGTTTAAGTATGGGTAGTATACGGATTGCTAAACTCAAACTATTAAATAAACCCCGTAAACCCCGAAAAATCTCGTAAAATTCGTGAAAGACCGTAAAATGTAAACCCCGTAAAACCACGTAAACCCTGTAAAATCACGTAAATCCACGTAAACCACGTAAAACCCACGTAAATCACGTAAAACCTCGTGAACCCCGTAAAACCCCGTAAACCGTAAACCCCATAAACCGTAATAGACTAAAATGGAATTATTCATGATTTTGAAGGAATGTATGTTAAATGAGGTTTTTTGTTGCATTTATGTCGTTGCCTTGACTCGACTTAAGGGTTGACGATTCCCAAAACTTGTCGCTGAGAGTTATTTATGACTATCCTGGTGCTGAGAGCTAGGACGAGATGACGTCCAATATGTGAAAAGGCAGTTGAGGCATAAACCAAGAAATGAGAGCCCTTTGGTACAAAAATGATTAATAATTAAAACGGGATTTAACTTATAATTTTAAGATTGCATTTATATGCATTATACTTTGAACATTTCTAATTAATTATTAAAGTTATTGTTTATTAATATTACCTAAGGTAAAAACGAGATTACATGCTTGCTTGACATATATATATTTTTACTTAACTTGTTAGTGCTAGTGTTTACTCGACCGAGGGTTAGATGATTGATGCCTATTTTGACAGGTACTACTGCATCAGAGAATCTGAGGAAAGGAGACGTGAGAGACTAGAAAGTATTTAGTTATGAATCTATCATCATTTTAGTCGTTATTCTTTTGTACATTTTGCTGCCCTGTGAAATATTAACATTTGATATTACTCAAAAGTAGTATATAAATTGAACTTGAACATTAATTACTAGTGTGGTTGGATTAAGTGGTTGACACTTGACAATTATATAATAATTATTATTATTGATATATATATATATATTATATTGATATGTACTTGGACTAGTTGCTTGCTGGTATTTTGTTTGTCGGTTTATTTCTGGATTAAAGTTGTGTTATCACTGTAGTTCGCACTATCACGTCACTCACGCGGTACCAAGCCCTCGTAAGTAATTAATTCGCTGCATTGAGCTCAGGTGTGGATTGAGGTTGTGACAGTATTAATTTTAATTTTAATTATTAGATATGTATTATATAATTTAGTTGTATTTTCAATATTATTTATTAAACTTTATGATTATATTGAGTTAAAGTTAAAAATATTGAATTTATTAAATTTTAATGCTAAAAAATTGTAATAAATGGATTAACTGGTCAAGTCGAATAACCTATTTATTAATTTGATTGAGTATAAGTTTTGATGCTTGAGTACTGTTTTAATAAATGAGTTAAGTTTAGAATAAATTAAATGAGTTAGATCAAATAATAGATTAACCCAAATTTGACCCGCTAACCCAAATTGCCTCCCCCAATTATATTTTGTAAAAAAGGAGTGTTTTGATTGAAAGGGGATCATTCCATTTATCATTATTAATAAAAAAATACGTAATCATTTGAGAAATAATAAAAAAATTCAAGAACAACAAAGAAAACAGAGAGAAAGAGAAATATACGCTATTTTTTTGTACTTTGGGAATAGCTCTGTATTTCGTCATTGACAGTTTTTCTCTGATAATAGAATCTCTTTTGTATTGATTCTTCCATTGTAATTATAATATAATCATGCATTTTTAATATTTATTATTATGTTTATATTGGTGACTAATGAATTTTTGAGTTTAATATGTGTAGGCTTGATAATTTATTATTAAGTTAATACTCTACGTAATAGTTAAAGTAAAAGAAGCTTGGGGAGCGAAATTAAGCTTGAAGTGATGTGATAGAGTGATTAAGATTAATGAACGAGCCTTGAAGATTACGATGAGCTCAATTGATGATATATTTTTAAAATTTTAACATATAGGTTTTAAATTTTTAAATATTTAGATTTATTTTGATTTTTTTATTATTAAAATTTTTAAAAATTCTAATTATACTCTCTCTTCTTTCCCTTTCAGCAATGGAGAAAGAAGAGGATATAATTATAATTTAAAAAAAAAATAATAATAAAAAATTTAAAAAATTTAAAAAATTTAAAAAAATTAAAAAATGACAAAAATATTAAAAATTTAAAAAATAAGAACTCATATGTTAAAATTTAGAAAAAATAAATTTGAATATTGTTATATTTAAAATTTAAAAATTGAGGTATAATTTAATATTTTAAATATTTATGATGGCCATGCTAATTTAAATATATATATATATATATTTATTTATTTATTTAAAATTTTGGTCAGATATTTGGTTTAAAAGCTCTGCGATATCTAAGTTTGGACCATTCTAAAGTCTACCCAAGTTTAAAGTAATGAACTAAATAAGCGTGGTCGTCAAGTTGATGGATGCATTGTTGCACCCCAATTTTGATTGCCGACATAAAATTTAGGGCAAATTTCACTCAGGTCCCTGAATTTAAGGGTTATTATCATGCAGGCAGCCGGTGTCGTGTGGTCGCGCGAGGCTGTCGGAGGCTGCGCAGGGGGGCGCGGGGCTGCGCGGTGGCGGCGCGGATGCCGAATCTGGAGGAGAGTATAAGTATAATGGTAATTTTTATATTTTTTAATAATAAAAAAATAAAAAAGGGACCCAGATGATATTTTTGAAAACCTAAGGACTCGATGATAAAATTTAAAAAATGTGAACCTCTATGATAATAACCCTTAAACTCAAAAACCTGGGTGAAATTTGCCTGATAAAAACTTGGACTCCAACCTTCTATTTATTCATTAAAAATGTAGTTTCGTGTTTTGTGCTGAAGAATTTTATAAGTTATATATATGTAATATTTTCAAGCGAACTTTGAATTATAAAAAAATACAGTAAAATTTAAAAATTTTCATCTCAACAGATCAAAAACTGAATATATGAAATATGAATTTAGTCAATATAGAAGTACTTATACTGAAAAGATGATAATTGATAATCAAATTATTAAAAAGTGCTAGTAGTTTAGATGTCTTGGATTAATAATTATATAAAATAATAGCGAAATAGATAGTAATATCATTGGCAGGATCCAAGCGGGAGATATATTGTGCGATAGAAGAATGAGTTTTCGTAATTTGATAAAGCTATTATTTTCTAAATGAGTTAGATCAAATAATAGGTTAACCCAAATTTGACCCGCTAATCCAAATTGCCTCCCCCAATTAAAAATTTTAAATTAAATAATTAAAATGTAAGATCATTATAATTAATTACTAATTAAAATTATTTTCTAGTTTTAAATACAAGATCTTCTTATAAGTGTCTTATGCATTAATATTTGCAGAGGTAGTAATATATGACAATTTTCGAAATCCACCCAAATTTAAAGTTTTAAACCCCAAGTTTGAAAACTACACTGTTAAATTAGCAATATGTCTCTGTTTTATAAATAAGACAGATTTAATGACCTATTTATAAAACCTGTTTAAGCTTAATATAATACGATAATTTATATAATAATTATTTTTCAACATTTTTTTTGTTAGTCTTCAAAAAAAAAAAAAAAAAAAAGAGCTAACAAGCTCATCTGCCAATTGTCTCTGAAATCTGCTCATCCAGATTTTTTTTAAAATAAAATTCTAAATTTTTATTAAATCATAAAATAAAAAAATGTCGATACAGATAAAGTAATTAAGAAATAAGGGAAAATCATCAATCCAGTTAGCATCTTGAGAATGCCCAAATGTCTCCCAATTCTGCTCATCAGATTTTTTATGATCACGATATTTTTTTCAGATTAAAAAAAAACAAATGATAACATTTTTAAAAAAATTAATCTACCTGGTAAAATCCTACATAAATTTTTAAAACAAATTTAAATTTCAAAAACCTAAATTATCATATAAAAAGTTTAATTTATTTCACACCAAACAACCGCTTGAGTTTTCATTTAAAAAGATATTAACGGTAAAAGTATATATAAATTAAATTTATTTTATATTTTACATTAAAAAATGACATCTATTTCAAATTTAGCTTTAAAATTCTAATTAAAGTCAACTTGATTAATCAAATTAATACACGCCAAATTCAAATTTACATTCACCAATTTTTTTTTTTTTGGCTTTTTTTTAGATAATTAACTTTGTTTTTTTTAGTGTTTTTGGCCTTATCCCCATATCAGCCGTTTTTTAAGATACATTTATTTTTGGTGTTTTTGCATATGGCAGGTAGCAATATTAATTATTCGACACCTTAATTTCAACCCAACTCGATTATAAATAATTCGAGTCTAACCATTTTATCAAACTCATCTCTAATTTTAATTTGATTTTGAGGATCAAGTCATACATAGATCCCAAATTTTATATTGTCTTGATTTTTTAATGAATTAAAGTCATAATTAATTTTTTTTAAGGGTAAAATGCATTTAAGGAGGTAGAAGGAAAGCTCCAATTGAGTTTCAATTTTTTTTTAAATTTTTAAATTTGGCTTTCCAAGGTTTTAAAATATAAGATATCAAAATTATAATTTTTTAAAAATTTACAACAAATTACAATAATCCTTGTTATATAACATGTATTTTTATTAAGAAAATTTACATACATATTATAGAAAATTTTAAATATAATTTATACGTCAGTATCTTCATAAAATTTTAATTATGAAATGACATATATTTTATAAAAAATAATATTTAAATTTTTTTAGATGCACATAAATACCTTTTTTTATTAATATGTTGGAATTTTTAAGTTTGAGTTGTCTATGATTCTACAACAATTTGATAAATTTTTTTAATTAAAGAAATGTTCTGCATTGAAGATTTTTTTTAATAAAATGTAATATTGCAGGTGTCAGCTTGTTTGCATGTTTAACTTTAGTTATGTTACTTACGGAAATATAATATTAAAACTGATTTTATTTCAGATTTTCAATAAATTTTAATAAACTTATTTTTATTATAAAAATTATATTTATTTCACGCATTGTTTCTAACGTTAATTTAATAATAGAACAAAGTTAAATATTAAAATTAATTATGCTTGATATTAAAAATAAATATTAATGTTAAACAAAGTTATTATAATAAATATACTATTTGTTGGCTAATTTTTATTTTTTTTATTAAATAAATAATTTGTCGACTAGCAAAATTACCCGTTCATTAATATTTTTGCCAAATATTCTCCACATCTGCTAATCTCGATTTTTATATTCATGAACGGATAATTTTGCTAGTCGACAAATTATTATTATTTTATTAAATAAATAATTTGTCGACTAACAAAATGACCCGTTCATGAATATTTTTACCAAATATTCTCCGCATCTGCTAATCTCAATTTTTATATTTATGAACGGGTAATTTTGCTAGTCGACAAATTATTTATTGTTTTATTAAATAAATAATTTGTCGACTAACAAAATTACCCGTTCATGAATATTTTTGCCAAATATTCTCCGCATCTGCTAATCTCAATTTTTATATCAAATATGAATATTTATTTTCTTGCCAAAAAAATCTGAATATTTATTATTTAAAATATGATCATCTATGACCACTTGTTTACTCTCCAGCAAAATATAATTATGTGGCATTTTGATATTCAAAAAAAATAAAAAGAAGCTTTATAAAGTATAATTAATGCAGTAGTTTGGGGGTTCATATAATTTCCCCAGACTGATTTTTTAATTAAATATAAAATATTAGGGTAATTATATCAAGCCCATATTTCTTGCAGATCTTGCCTCACGTGCACAGAAACTCAGCGGTTGAAATTTATATAAAGTCCAAAAAAAATATTGAAGTGAAATTTGTTCATTTATCTACCTAACTTTTAAAATTATTTTAAAATTTATTAATTGATATCGATAAATCAAACACATTCGAGCTCTCATCGAAATAAAGATCGAGCTATTCATCGAATATTTTGTTTATTTATAACCCTAAATATGCCATACCCCCAACCTGATCCAATTCTATAAAATTTTAATCTAATCGATCTGTTAAACTCTCTGGATTTAAGTTTAATTCAATTTTATTATATTCTAAATTACAAAGCAATGTTAACTTTTTACAAGGTTATTAAATTTTATATTCTGTATAACTTTGATTTAATATTACATTTTTTAGTATTTAAATATAGTGCTCCAATAATAATTTTATAATTCTTTGAATGTAATTTACACATATTATTAAATTAAATTATTATTATTTTTTAAAATTATATTGCATAACATAAGAAAAAAAATTAAATCAAACGCCCCAATATCACAAATTTTCAGTCAGTCAAACTTTTTACTTGAAGTTTTGCAATTGGGGGATGATTTTTTAAAATTAAAGGTTTTCTAATTAATTAGTTATTTCTTTAATTGTTAATAGATTAATAAAAAGAGCTCGTTTTGGCGATTTTTTTGGAAGAGAAATCCTCAGTTTCACTTCTACTAAATTATTTTTTATTTTTTACTTTTTTATATTTTATTTCAAATTTTAATAAAAATAAAAATTATTTCTCCAATATTATTTATAAACATATAAATACATTTATATTCATATATATATATATATATAATTTAATTGATTATTTTTATTGATAAGTGTTGTCTAGTTGTGATTCCTAATTATTCCATTCAGCACAATTCGTTTTTTCTTTATTAGTTTTTATAAAAAATTGGGCTCTTTAATGAATTTATGTTATTTTTTTTTAAAATTATTTAATTATGATAATTATTAAAATATTTTTATATTTAAATTTTATAAGTTAATTATAATAAAAAAAATTTAAATCTAATTATTTCATGCATACCATATAACTATCTTTTAAATTATATTTATATTCCTAAACAGGCTACTCTCACGGCTCTCAAATCTTACTTTTTTTTTACTAAATATTGGATAAATAATTTTTTTATAATTAAATAACTTTTTCAGAATGATAAATTAAAAAATGCCCCCACTGATTTTATAAACTATTAAAAAAATATAAAAAATGAGTTAATTATGGGAATCATTAAAAATTAAAAATTAGGTAAAATGATTAATTCCAACCATTAATCTATATATATAAATACATTTGTACATTTAGTTATAATTAGTATAAATGTATATATTTGAATTATTTGTATAAATAAATTTAGAGAAATAATTTTTATATTTATATTAAAAAGGTGAAAAAATAATATATAAAATACAAATCAAAAAAGGAGAAGTTCTCACATTGACGATTTTTTAGAAGAGAAAGGACTTTCTATTATTTATGGCAAATCCTACTTGCGACTTGCGTCTTAAAATATGCTACAATAATATTATTAATTATAATTAATAGTTTAATTAAAAAATACTTAAAAGAAGCCATTGATTATTGGTTTAAAATAATTTTTAGTATTTAATAAAAAAAGTTTCATTGAAGGTGTTTTTTAATTACAGGTGGCAGTTTTTGGTGGAATGTATATTAAATCATTGCAATTATTATATTTTATGAAGTAAATATTAACCGTGAAAAAGTAACAAAGTTATTTGAAATCATTATATATTAGAATAAAAAGCTTATTTTACTTCACTTTATGAACACACGTTCATAAATATATAAATTAAATCATTTCACAAACTCATAACATATTATATATCTATATTCTACTGATGAATATTAATTTAAATTAATTATTTAATTTGATTAAAATAACTTGACTAACATGCAAAATTTAAATCCCAATTCCCCAAATACTTTTGTTTTTATCTTTATTATTTTTATAGGTTTTTGGCTTTGTCACCTAGCAAAATATCTGTTTATCAACTCATTCGTCAAATTAAATTATTTATTTTTAATTTAATAGTCCATTGTTATAGGCTAAATAATCAGAATTTCACAGTTAGAATTTCATTTTTATATATATATATATATACCGTACTTTTGATCAGTAAAAAACTCTATCGTTTAATTTGTGAAGTATCGCAAAAAATAAAGTTGCATCGCAGATTAGTGAATCACATTCGATTCGGCCGAATCCAACTGAGTTTATAACTCACCAACCTAAACTTCACATAATTAATATATAAATTAGGTAGCTCATATTTATATTAAAGACTTACATTTTGATAATTTCATTTTAATTTAATTCAATTATACACAATCAGATCGATTAAAGAATTACCGTTTCATTAAATACGAGTAATTATTAAATTTAGCCGGTCAATAGAAACAAATCGTGTCAACATCAAGTGAAGCTCATTATTGACGCGATGATTCGTTATTGACCGGCTGAAGTTCGAAAGTTAGCAAATATAGCCTGTAAAGTGGAGGCGTGAGATATTAGAAGATTATATTTGAAATGATTTTTTTTATTTAAAAAAAAAGCTCTTTTTACTGGGTCATTTAAATTTGATATTACAATAAAATTCAACCAAGTCAAGCTATAGTTTTTTTTTTTTGATGAAATCAAGATATAGTTTTTAACTTATATATCAAGATGTATTCAGGATTATATATATATAATAATTTTAATGGAAGAAAGTTTCTTTATTGATTTTTTTTCAACGAGAGATAATATATAGTGGTATTGCATAAAGAAATTTTCCATTCAAAATATTATTTATACAATAAGTGCTTTACACCACGTAATTCTTTTCTCAGTCGCAGATACTCGATATATTTTAAATAATGAGAATAAATTATAATGATAAAAAAATGTTTTAATTATAAGGAATAACAACGGAGTAAGTTTGAGTCGGGTTTATGAATACCGATACTCACCCTGCTATATATTATTTATTACCCATATTTGTTTTGCCGAATTCCTTTTTTTCGTGAAGTTAAAACTGTATTCTCAGAACGTCTGATCATCGACACAGAATTAAATTGAATTTACTAGGGTTTAGATTTACCGAGTTCCTCAACTTATTAATTTGACTCAGCCCATCATAAATGGTAAATTAATTTATAAGCAAAATTTTATCGGCTTCACCAAAATGATCGCCCAAATAATCATATGGGCAGCGTAAAATATATATTTAATTAACGTGTAGGCTAGTCCAGGGTTTTCAAAACCGGACCGGACCGGACCGGGCGGTTCGACCGGTTCAACCGAGAACCGGCCCAAGGTCCGGTCTGGTTCAACATTAGAACCGAAATCAGCTAAAAACCGGGTTGGACCGGTAAAAATCGAGTTGAACCGGTAAAAACCGGTCCAACCGCCAAACCGAACAAACCGGTCAAACCGGAATTATTATATTGAGTTTTCTTATTGTATTTTATACATGGTATTTGAGCCATTATTATTTAATATTTTATATTATATTTTGAAATAATAATTTTTATATAATGGATGTTTATCTTAGATTTATTATTTTTTATTAAGATTAATTCTCGAATTGTTAAACCAGGAGAGTATTTTAGAATGCAAATTGGCAAAAATATAATCTGTAATCAATTTGTTTTGTTTTTTTATTTTTTTATACATTTTTTGTGGTAGTAAATTTTAAATTAGTTATGTTATTTTTTCAAAATTTTTTATCATATTTTAAAAAATTCACGCTTCAATTTGAAAATTTAATATTTAATTATGATGTAATTATTAAGTTCCGATTTGAAACCGTGGTTCAACCGTTGAAACCGATAAACCATGAACGGTCGATTGACGGCTCGATCTATGGGCCCGGTTTTGAAACTGGGCCACTCTACTAGATGAGAATTTATTATTTTTAATATTTTTTTTGTTATTTCAAATTAAATTCGACTTAAATTTGAAAATTTTGAGTTTAAGTCGAGTCAGAACCTTGTCAGGTCACCTATAGTCACTCAGGATGATGATCATCCTTTTAGCAGCCCCAGCCGTCCCCTTCTCCTCCCCCACCACCACGACAGTTCCTGAACCCATCAAGCAACCAGTCAGCATATTTGCGAGGGCCGATCAATTGGCGTCCTCCTTCCTTCTGATTTCCTGCAATCCCTCATCCTCCTCGGCTTCCTCTTCCCGCGCTGACCGGCAGTATTCTCCAGGCATTTTCCCTGAGGACGGAATGCCGCTAGGAGAATCCTCCGTATTACGGTATCATCTTTAGAATGCATCTGGCGAAAGACAGCCATGAAATTGGTGAACGCTGAACGTTTAGAGAGATAATAAGAATGATGTAATCGTTACACTACTCGTCATAGTGCAATGGTGGCGATTTTGGAGGTCGGGTGACCTTGGTCTTGGCGGTGAGGCCGTGACGGTGACGGACAAGGCCGACAAGTCCCGTCAGTCGACCGTCGTAACCATGTTGGTGCCAAGAGGGGTATTACCTCGTCGTTTTGGATCATAGATCAACGGCAGTCTCTTACGCCGGCCGCAGTGGCCACGAAGACATTCGGTTGGTCGAATGGCCAGTCACGACACTGAGTGGTCATCCACGAGGGTGACCAATAATCAATATTTGGGATAAATTACAATACACTGCCACATTAACATCTTTTATTTACCGCATCCCATATTATTGTTTAATTACGCTACCAGCACACCCAAACATATAACAAAGCTTACACCAACACTTTAACTTAATTGCTTTAATCATAAGAACATAGTTTGTTAAATAACTTACTATTGTTAACTTACTTAAAATTTGAGCGACTGTCATAAAAATTATGTTTTATAGTATGCGTACGCGTGTGCCGAAGAGTCTGGGATCTGGGATGGCTGCGAGGAAGAAAAAACCCGCAGTGCTGGAGCAATCGATGATGGTCAAGAACAGCATCTGCAGGTATCATAGAGATAATCCCATTAATATATCAATGGTATTGAAGAAAAAAACACTATTTAACACAAGGTAAAATGTAATTTTTAAGAATTTATTAACCGAATAATTTCTTATTTTCACTAGATTTAACTGAGTTTGAACTCAAGTGTAATAGTGGTTCGTTAACAGCTTTGTAATGTTTTAGTAGTGTGCTGTAGGTAATTAAACCAGAATGAAATGGGCTAATGCGTAATAAAGATGTTAATTGTGATGTACGTAATTATCCTAAATATTTATCCTCTGATTCCCGTCTAAATTACTTTCCACTTCAGTTTTTTTTTTGATAAATTTATTTAAAATATTTAAAACTATTATGTCTCAAATATTGGGGGCGTTTTGTCGTTCAGTGTATATTCTCATGTTCATGTTATGATTATCTTTAGAAAGATAATTATTTGGTTTATATGACATGCTATTAACATAATATTAAATTAAATGCTGACGATCTAGATGTCCTCAAAATCGGGATGACATCGAAAATAGCACCATCAATTTGTATATTATAAGTCTAACTTCCACTAACAAAAAAAAAATGTGTGTGTTGGATATTTTCTAATATATAATATTGACCAAACAATGTCCATTGATGAATAACAATGACATCTAAATAATATTGACATTGAGATAAAACTGAACAATACGCTCCTACAATCAACTTATTTCCGAGTATTGATATATCGCTATCATTTGGTAGGAATCTTAATTTTAAGCTGAAAAGAGAAATATATTATTATATTTATATTATGTTGAAATATATTATTATATATTAAAATATAAGTAATTGTGGAAATAAATTTAATATTTTCAAAAAAAAAATTAATGTTTTAAAACTTTTTTGGTATTTTTGAAATTTTTTTTGTGTAAATTGTGTAATATTATTACTTAATCTTTAAAGTATGGATGATTAAAAAAATTATGGAAAGATACTTATTTGCTATTATGACTCAAATTTTTTCATTTTTTTATAATTTTAAATTTATAATAATAATTTTTAGTGCTTAATATGTTTATAATTTTTTAAAATAATATCTTGCTGATTAAACATAACAAAATTTAGATCAGATGAATCCAATTTTTTATTTTTATGAATTTATATAAAATCTAAGGTTTACATTGCATGTTGGATTAAATTAACCCTAATAATTATTTGCATGTTGTTAGTCTGTTTGGATTCTTTCAAAAACACTTACAAATTTAGGGGGTATTTAATTTAATGTTATTTTGATATTATGTTATGTTATTTAGAGAAAATATATAATTATTAAATTAAGTTACATTTATAAATAATTTTTTATAAGATTATAAAATTTTTAGTAAAAAAAATGACATCTAAATATAGCGTCTAGATTACATAATAGAATATTAAGATAACAATTAACTAAACGCCCCATTCTCTTCTCAAATGGAGCTGCGAATGATAAGCAACCATAGAGAAAAGCCAATAGCGATTGCGAAGATTGAAAGATGAAATATAAATATAGATGTATGTTCTTTAAATAAAGTACTACGATTATACAAGAGAAACTGCCTAAATGTCATCCAATTACGAAAATAATTTATGATTTGTAAAAATACCTATCAAATGTGACATAGAAATTAACAAAAAAACTGCTAAATAATACGTATTATTTTATCATATATAGAGGTGATAATTTCTGATTCGATCTATGAACTCAACTCAAATCTGAACCAGTTTAACCGTGCATTAGTTAAACTAATTATATAGCTATGAGTTATAAACAAGTCAATTTGAATTTGATATCTAAAAAGGCTTGAATATGAGTTGGCTAGTTAACCATATTATAAACCACAAATGACTCGTTCATTTAAATTAGTATATATATATATATATATATATTCTTTTTAGTACAATAATAACAACAACTAAGCTTTTATTTTATTAAATAGGATCAATTACAAAATTTTTTTATTTTTATTGCACTCCATTAATTAACAAATCTGTATATGAATATATATATTTTTTATAGTATTTATAAAATCTAGGTATTTTAATTTTATTATGTTTTTGTTATTATCTCAATATAATGTGTAGCTTTAATAATTGTAATTTATGATGAGCAATAAAATTTTAATAATAGTATTTTAATCAATAAAAATATGTTCTGAGCTAACCAAACCAGCTAAGTGGCTATATTTTGACTCTACACTTGGCAAAGCTGGTGAGCCAAGTGTGAAGTGGGGAGTGGAGAAATTTACTAAATAATTATAAATTTTTGCAAGTAATGTAAATGCCAAAGTTTACTAAATAATTATAGAAATTTGAGCTATTTGAGTATTTATATTTGCAATTATGAGTTAAATAATATTTTACCTAATCTTATTAAGAATTATTAATAAATTTAAAAATTGCACGTTGAATATTTGTAATTCTATTAGACTATTTGATTCTATAAAATTTTATGTTTATATGGTCTAATAATTTGATAATATTGGAATGGAGTGAAAACTCAAATATTCAAGTATGGGTAGTATACGGATTGCTAAACTCAAACTATTAAATAGACTAAATTATGGAATTATACAAGATTTTGTTGAACGATAATGAATATTAAATGAGATTTTTTATTGCGTTTACGTTCTTACAATGACTCGAGCTTAAGAGATGACGATCTCCAAAACTTGTTGCTAAGGGATATTTATGACTATTCTGTCGCTGAGAGCTAGGACGCGACAACGTCCATGTATGAAAAAGCAGTTGAGGTATAAACCAAGAAACATGGGTTCTTTAGTATAAAAAATGATTAATAATTAAAACAGGATTTAGCTTGTAATTTTAAGATTACATTTATATGCATTATACTGTGAATATTTTTGCTTAATTATTCAAATTATTGTTTATTAATAGTACCTAAAGTAAAAACGAGATTGCATGGTTGCTTGAAATATATATATTTTTACTTACCTTGTTAGTGTTATTGTTTAATTAATCTGTGGTTGGATGATTGATACCTATTTTGACAGGTACTCTGCACCAGGAAATCTGGGAAAAGGAATGGGAAACATGTGGAACTAGAAAGTGTTTAGCTATGAATCTATCATCATTTTGGTCGTTATTCTTTTCTATCTTTTGTTGCCCTATGAAATATTAATATTTGATATCTCTCAAGTATTATAACTTGAACATTAATTGCTAGTGTGGTTAGATTACGCTGTTGACAATTATGTGATAATTACTGTTCTTGATATATATATATATATTAATATATACTTGGACTACTTGCTTGCTGTTATTTTGTTTGTCAGCTTATTCTAAAATTAAAGTTGTGTTATCATTGTAGTTTGCACTATCACGTACTCAGTACCAAGCCCTCGTAACTAATTAATCCGTTGCATTAAGCTGAGGTGCTCGAATGGGGTTGTGACAGTATTAATTTTAATATTAATTATTAGATATGTATTATATAATTTAGTTATATTTTCAATATTACTTATTAAACTTTATGGTTATGTTGAGTTAAAGTTAAAAATTTTGAATTTATTAAATTTTAATAAAAAATTATAATAAATAGATTGGTAGGTCAAGTTGAATAACCTATTTATTAATTTGGTTGAGTATGAATTTTGATGCTCCTGCTTTAATAAATGAGTTAAGTTTAGTATAAATTAAATGAGTCAGATCAAATAATAGGTTAACCCAAATTTAATCGGCTAACCCAAATTGCCTCCCCCCAATTATATTTTGTAAAAAAGGAGTGTTTTGATTGAAAGGGAATTGTTCCATTTATCATTATTAATAGAAAAATACGTAATCATTTGAGAAATAGTAAAAAAATTCAAGAACAACAAAGAAAACAGAGAGAAAGAGAAATATGCGTTATTTTTTTGTACTTTGGAAATAGCTCTGTATTTCGTCATTGGCGATTTTTTTTCTGATAATAGAATCTCTTTTTTATTGATTCTTCCATTATGATTATAATATAATCATGTATTTTAATATTTATTATCACGTTTAAGTTGGTGAGTACTGAATTTTTGAGTTTAATGTGTGTAGATTTAATAATTTATTACTAACTTAATACTCCACGCAATAGTTAAAGTAAAAGAAGCTTGGGAAGCGAAATTATGCTTGAAGGATGTGATAGAGTTATTAAGATTGATGAACGAGCCTTGAAGACTAAGATGAGCTCAATTGATGATATATTTTTAAAATTTTAATATATAGATTTTAAAATTTTTTGTTATAAATTTTTTAAAAATAAAAATAAAAAATTTAGAAAATAACGTAAATGTTAAAATTTTAAAGAATAGGAGCTCTGGGATAATTTTAAATTTTGAAAATAGAGATATGAATATTATCATACCTTAAATATAAAAACTCAGGCGAAATTTAATCTTTTAAATATTTATGAAGGCAGTTGTAGCCGGGCATTGAGCGGTGGCCCGATAGGCTAGCTAAGCCCGATAAATTTTGAACAAATTTAATTAACTATTTTAGCCTGGGCTAAGCCCTAAGGGGAATCCGACTGTTTAATTAAAACAAAGCATTGCGATGGTCCCAGCGGATGCTCACGCAATGTGATTTCTGCCCAGTGCTCTGAATGTCAAAGTGAAGAAATTCAACCAAGCGCGGGTAAACGGCGGGAGTAACTATGACTTTCTTAAGGTAGCCAAATGCCTCGTCATCTAATTAGTGACGCGCATGAATGGATTAACGAGATTCCCACTGTCCCTGTCTACTAGTCTCGAGCCCAATTTGACTTAGTCAAAGCCCAGTTAAGCTCAATCCATGCAAACCCGGCCTGACCAATGCCCAAATCTATTTCTCATATCCGAGATTTCTAATTAATTATCTTTATTGATTTATGTTATTTTTGTGATAATATTAATTTTTTTAAGTTTATTTATATGTCTAAGATATAATTAATGATAAATTTATACTATAGTTTATATTTTTAAGATATATTGATTTATTACTGTTATTATTAGATTAGTCTTATATAATTTATTTGACAATCTGTGCTACTTTATAAAATTAAAAATAATAATTTAAATTTTTACTGTTAAATATTCTAATATATTAATTTAACATTCGTTAGATATCACTGTTCACTAATTTGTTTAACTATTTTAAATTTATGTCATAAATAAGATATCATAGGATTTTAGTAATTATTAACTTAAATAAAATTATACTAATATGTAATTATAGAAAGCGTAGATAGCAATATAGCATGCCAAAACGTCCAAAACTTAAATTTATGTTTGGATATAAATTTTAAGTCTTTTGGGCCCGTGGGTAGCCCGTCTCGCACATTGGGTGAGTTTGATCATAAAAGTAGGCCCGTAAATCGGGCTAAGTCCAGCCCGAGCCCGCTTTGACTTAGTCAAAGCTCGGTTAAGCTAGGCCCCTGCTAAACTCGGCCTGCCCATTGTCCAGGTCTAATTGCAGCGCTAACTTAAAAATTATATATATATACATATAAATTTGAAAAATTGGTCAGTTATTCTGTTTCAAAGCTATGCGATTTCTAAGTTTGGACAATTTGCTCTTTATATTTTGAAAGATTCTAAAAAGGCCATGCTTGACGCGAGGACTAAATCAGGACTAAAATGATACTAATTTTAAAAACAATAATAATAATAATAATAAATAAAATTTTTTAATCATTCTACACAAATTCTAATATAAAAAAAATATTATTTTACTTCACATACTCAATAATTTACATTAAAAAATTTAATTTTATTTTACATCCTAAATCAAAATACTCGATTCAAATATTTTGATCTAAGATGTGAATTAAAGTATATATTTTTATTAAAAATTAAAATATAAATTTTATTTATTATTATTATTGTTATTTTTTAAATTAGTATCACTTTGATCTTGATTTAGTCCTCGCACCAAACAGGGCCAAAGTCTACCCAGGCAATGAACTAAATAAGCGTGGTCGTCAGGTTGATGGATGCATTGTTACACCCCAATTTTGATTATCGACATAAAATTTATATAATATATTTTATGTGTTGAACTTCATTTTATTAACAATGATAAAAACTTGAACTCCAACCTTTTGTTTATTCATTAGAAATGTAGTTTCGTGTTTTGTGCAGAAGAATTTTATAAATTATATGCAGTGTTTTAAAGCAAACTTTAAGTTATGAAAAATTATATTAGAATCTAAAATTTTTTATCTCAGATCAAAAATTGAATATATATACAGTATGAATTTAGTCAACATAAAGTACTTTTACTAGAAAGATGATAATTGATGACCAAATTATCAAAAAGTGCCAGTGATTTAGATGTCTTGGATTAATAATTATACAAAATAATAGCGAAATAGATAGCAATATTATTAGCAGGATCCAAGCAGGAGACATATTGTGCGATAGAAAAATTTTACTCTGATGTAATGGTAAATTTTATAGAACAGGTTTAAGGCAAACAAAGTTATATGGTGTTAGATACTGGCTTACAACAACAATAATAATAATAACAAACTAAGCCTTAATCTCACTAGGCGGGGTCAGCTACATGAATTATTTATTTTCATTGCACTTTATTAATTAACAAATTCTTATTTAGATTTAAGTGAGGAAGATTACTCCTTATAATTTCTTGTTGTGTTTTCTTTAGTTTCCCTCTTCCTCTTGGTACATAAGTAATCGAATAATTTAATTTTTCTAACTGTAGCTATTTAATCTGACTTTCTCTATGCTTATTCTTAATTAATGTAACTTTAATTTTCTTTCGGATATACTTATTTCTCATTCTATTTTTTTTATACATATGCACATATTCACTTTATATTTTTATTTCTATAATATTTATTTTATTTGTATATTTTTTCTTTATATGATAGTATTCAGCACCATATGTTATCGCTAGTCTTACTACAATTTTATAAAATTTATTCCTAAGTTTAGATAATTTTTTTTTATGTATAATACATTAGAAATATTTCTCTGTTTTACCCATTCCACTTGAATTCTGCTAATAACAATCTAAGATATCTAAAGCATTCATTTTTCTTAACAATTTGATCACTAGTTATCATATCATCAATATAATTATTTTTTTCTTAATTAAAATATATAAATAAAATCAGTGTCACAAAAATGAGGATGTTAAAGTGGATAAAAAAATGTATGCGAAAAGATAAAATAAAAAATAAGTATATTTACGAGAAGATCACCCTCCTCAATTGAAAATAAGCTCATAAAGAGTCGATTGAAATACCAGTACGAAAAATGAAATTATTGGACGTTGTTCATATAAAAAGAGAAAAAAGAGACTAAAAAATATAATGAGAAACTATAAAAAATAATTTTATATATTTAAAATTAAAGAGAATTTATTATTTAATAAATTATAATAAACATAAAAAATTTATATAATTAATCTCACGTAACAAAATAAAATTTTAATTTATTATTATTGTAGTATCTTAAAGATCAGGCCAGTTTGGTTAGTTCAACTGCCCCCTTTGCCTTAGAAGTTAGAAGTGCGCTGAACCGGATCAAACCGTTGTGAACCAGTGAGCCGGTGGACTGAAGCGGTTGACCAAAGCGGTCGAACTGGTTCAGCATAAAAAGATAAAAAAAACTTAAATCTATAGCTAGGGCTTTCGCTTCTCCGCCGCTGCAAGATCTCCTCTCTCTCTCCCCCTTCTTGTGTGTGTCATTGGCTCATCTGTGGCATCTCGATCACCGTAGGAAATCGCAGCTTGGACGGTCCTTCTCCTTCTTCCTCTCTGGCTTGTTGTTCGATTCAGGAAATGGCAACTGCCAGATGCCCAACTTCTCTACTCTATCCTCCTTGCTAGGTCACTGCTGCGTTCTGACGTCTCGGTCATCGTCAGGAACCGGCGACTGCAAGATGCCGAACTCCCCTCCTCTATCTTCCTTGTCGGGTTGCCAACAAGGCATAGAATTCCCTCAATCAGCTAAGGTGAAAAATTGGATGTTGGTGCATTGTTCATAAAATCATTATACAGATATTTATTTTTAATTGATCACGCAATGTTTGTTTGATATTCTCTCAATTATTTTTTTCTCCTGTTGTAGTTTTAGATTTGATTACATTGTTCATGCTTATATTTTTAGATTTGATTTTTTTATAGTATTTGGGCTTGAATTTTAGAGTTTTGTCATGCTGGTTTATGTGCCTTGAATGTGGTAGATAATTTTGTACGGTAGAGGATTTTGTAGATTAGCATAATCAAATCATTAGGTTGTTTTCTCTTCACAAGGTTGAGTTAAATAATTCTTATCACCATGGTAGTTATCGTATGATAGAGATAGTGTGATAGAGATAGTGCTTATTGATTCATTGGTTACTGTTTGATCCTAGTTCAATTGCAGTTCGAGTGTTCAACCTTTAGACCTTGAACCTTTGCCTTACCAGTTCTAAGGTTGGTCCAGTTTTTAAAACCTTGAGCACACAGACCAAAAAGTGAAAGTTGTCTTCTTATTTTGCTTGAACTTCTACATTTTGTTTGAAACATGCAGGAGCTTTAGTAAGGAGGGCAGATAAGGACTTTAACCTTAAGTCTTGTTATGCTGATTGAATGCTATAATTTCTCTATCCCTTAAGGTTATGTTTGCTTGGTTGGTGGGATGGCTAAATTATGGCAAATTTTACAAATTTTCTTTTCTGAGATTAACGTCCTCTTTGAGGCCAAAGACAATGATGATGAATCTATCATAGATTGCAATCTTGCTTAAAGTAGGAGCAAATGCATCTTTTGGCGGGATTTATCATTTTCGCCTGTCAAGAATCATGAGTTTTGTCCTCTAGGACATTCTAATGAATCAGAGGAAAACACAAAGTGAAGTCTTAGGTCTTGGGAAAAGCAATGACTGAATGATCTAAGTGTGGTCGTTGTTGCTTATTGTCATCATCCTACATGGCGTAATTATGGTGAGTGTCATTGTTGAAAGAAAGGTTTGGTTCGACTTGTGGGCATTGGGTGCGCAACATATTAAGTGAATTACTTATTCCATTGCCATTAGCTTAAGATTTCGGATAGTTGATTAACGCCACGGATCCTAAAAATTGGTATCAATGCATATTAAGATTTTGAACCGTTGCAGTGCGCCGTGGTGGGAGATTGTTAAGAAAAGCAGTGACTGGATGGCTTCAGTGTGGTTGTTACTGGCTTAGTATCATCGCTTTGCCGGGCATAGCCCTGAGTGAGTGTGTTATTATTGAAAGAAAGGTTGAATTTGACCCGTGATTATTGGGTGCGTAGTATAATAAGTGAATTTGTTGCGTCCTTCCTATCAACTTAGGATTTTGCGATGAATTGTTAGCGCTAAGGATTTTAAGACTAACTTTATCTAGTTATGGAATTGGGTTGTAAGCTTGTGATTTTTTTTTTGAATTTCAACTAGGCCAAATTTAGGATTGTGTGATGACATATAAGAGAATGAAAGCCTGTTATCAAGAGGTAGACATTATAAATCTGATAAAATTTATAAGTTAAAATTAACTATACTTATTGGTAACTTAAATTCTATGGGAAGTTATTTATGCATAGGTGTATTCTTGGGTAATTAGCCTGCTATTGCAGATTCAAATTTGGAATCGACATGTTGATGACACGAGAGTCTACCGTCAAGGATTACTTTTTAGCAACATATTGTTGAGCTACTTCAGCCTACCATTAGGACTTGACTTGGATTTGGAATTTTATCAAAGTGTAGACTTGGGTTCTAATTTGGATAAAGTTGGATTTCAAGCCTCATTTGGTTGGGCTCTAAAAAAACTCCAAACTCCTCCAAAACACTTTCTTCAATATTTATATTTATTTTACATCATACACAAATTCAAATATTAAAAATTAACTTTATTTCACATTACATGGATTTTATGCCATGATAAAAATTAAGATGAAACATACCTTTTTCCCTGGAGGTTCCTCTTGAAAGAAAATTGATTGATAGTATGATAAAAATTTTCCATGGATCCGTGTTTCTTTACCCTATCCCCTTTCGTGCAACATACTTTTGGATGGAAAGAAACTACAATAAGATGGGTGGAGAGAGGGACCGGTTCCTCATTATGTTGCCGTCGTTTGCATGTATCATTAATGTGCCGTAAATAGAAACAGATTTAAATAATCTGTTGGCTTGGAAGTAATGTTGATAATGCATTTTACATACAATTGCAAGAAACGTTTTTCAATTAGTGCAACATGTCCTCCTTTTGTGAGATGTATTTGTCCTCGTTGGAGAATTTATACAAGCCAACCAATTTGCTGGCGTTATCACCTCAAATTTTCATGTTAAATGCATGTTTTAACCAATGAGTAGATAAACACTTTCTACTCCGTGTTCCTGTCTTCTTGGATGGTTGATTAGGCTTCCCTAGCTTTTTTTTTTATTTGCCTGGCAATGTTATCTCGTTACTTTGTTACACTTGATTTATTTGTAATCAGATGTTGTGTGGTATTTTCGCAGTATCTTTTGATAGTAAATACTGAGACAACTTGGATATTAGATTTTTATTATCATAATAGTTATTGTACTTCTTTATTAGGATGCTCTGGAACATTTTGCTTCGATTGATTTATTGGAGTTATGCAACGAGGCAAAAATTGAGCGTTGTCGGGCTACTAGAGATCTGAGTAGCTGTGGCCGCTATGTGCAAGATGTGCTAAACTCATGTGGGCATGCATCATTGTGTGCAGAATGTAGCAAGAGATGTGACATGTGTCCAATTTGCAGGACTTCTGTTCCTAACACTGGCAACATATTAAGGCCCCGTCTTTATTACGAATGTGTTAATGCTGGTCTTATCTCTAAGAGATATGCAGACAGATTTCAGGAGAAGGATGATAGCAGGGATCATTTTGTGGCTATTCAACGCGTATATTCCCTGTTTGATGTTGCGTTGGAAAATAACCTAGTATCTTTGATCTGTCACTGTATCCTTTTTTCTAAGATTTTTTTGAAAATTCATTTCTGATGCATATTCTTCCCGTTTGTTTTTTCAATCTTCCAGTCACTTGCAATCATCTCAATCTTGAGTTTTTTTTTTTTTCAATTTAACCTTTTACCTTAACAAATACAACAGATATTACTGATGTTTGTATGGATGAGAATGCTGTATCTAGTGATCCTGTTCTTTCTTTCTTATTGGATGAAGTGGTTGTGAAGGATTGGTGCAAGCAGAAATTCCGTGCTATACTTTGTGATCTGCAGAAGACATGTATCCTAAAGTGCTGCTTATTAATGTTCTTGTAGCTGAGAAATGCAAGTTTTGCAATGATATTCATTAAACTGCTACCTTTAACATTGTGCCAGATAGGCATGGCTTAGAAGAAATGAAGTTAAATTTGACTTTTCTTCAAAAGTTAGCATCACAATTAACAGGCATCTCCAATGTTCTTGAAGTTATGGTTTCTTCTTTGAAGGAAAATTTTTCTGCTGAGGCTAATGATTTGCATTGCTTTTCGGATGGCACACTGAAGACAAAGCAGGTTTTGATTCATGCATTTGATAGTTATTGTTGACTTTATTAATGTTATCGATTAAAGCAAGTTGTTTCTGTAATGCATTTATCAAGTTGCTATCTTATTCATTTTTGATATCTTGGATGTCTGGATAACTTTTGGGGTTTATATGAATTATTAATTAGGTTTTTACATTTAGCCTAATTATTCTTTGGATTAGTCATACAAAAAAACGGTGAAATAGATAATAATGCATTAGTAGGATTTAAGTAGGATAAATAAAGTAGAGGAATATATCGATTGTATTGTGTGATAAAAAAATTTTATTTAGACTTAAAGGTAAATTTTATATAACAATTATAAAAGCAGTAATATTATGTGGTGCTGAATATTAGCCTATAAAGTAGAAACATACAAATAAGCTAAATATCGTAGAAATAAGGATGCTAAGGTAAGTAAGTGGGTATACACATAAGAATAAGATGAGAAATGGGTATATCTATGAGAAGATTGAAGTAGACACAATTGAGAGTCGGCTTGGATGATTTGGATATATAAATCATAAACTGGTAGAAATTCTAGAAAGGAAAGTTGGATTATTGAATCTTATCCATGTAAAAAGAGGAAGGGAAAGACCAAAAAGACATAACAAGAAACTATAAGAAATGATCTTATGTACTTGAAGCTAAATAAAGATTTATTATTTGATAGAGTGCAATGAAAATAAAGGATTTATGTAACCAACCTCACTTATTAGGATAAAGGCTTAGTTGTTGTTGTTTACATTTAGCCCAAGTAAAATTAAAGATTTTTTACTACTTTATTTTCATAATAGATTGATATTCTTTATATATATGCTTACAATTGGATTTAATGAGAAATCTATAGAACTTCCTAGATTTTATACTGTAATTCAAATCGACACCTAGTCTTGTGTCCTTTATTAGTCATTTAATCATTCATACAACCTATTTCATCTTGATTTTTATTTTTTGCTTTTTGTTTGTTGGGTTAACTTTTAACATAGGTTAAAATTAACCTTATGGATCATACCATATACAAATTTTAATATTAAATTAACAATATTTCATTCCTATGCAATTGCCAATATTAAAACCTACCTTATTTTACATCTTTTACAGATTTCAAAATAAAAAACTATAGTTTATTTCAATCTATCACAAATTTCAAAACAAAAAATATCACTTCAAAAGCTATTTTTTACCTCGATTAGTAATAACCCTACAATTGTTTGCCCATATTAACTTTTATGTGTGTTAAAAATTAAATTGATAGATCGCATAATGGCGCAAAATCAATGGATTCCAGAGTTGCTATGATTGCTTTTGTGGAACCAGCTTTTTGCTAACTCTTTGTCGTTCTATTGATTGTGCGCTCTGCCTCTTTGGACTCACTAGCCCCGTTCGGCTTAGGGCTTAGCCAAGACTGATTTTTTCTATGGCATCTTATTATATATACTATATATTATCCCTGTCCATTAAGGCAGTTCAGGTTCAGTTCCTTTCCATTAATTCTAACAGTCAACTAGTACTCTTTCAAATCGTACACAAATTCTGATGCAGCGCGGGGATCGGTTTAAGCCGAACTTAACGCTACTAATATTAAATTAGTGCCTAGACTTATATGTATTTATTTAAATGACTAAATGCAAATGGAGAGAAGATTAAACCAAGCTTTCCAAATTATATTAAATATAATTACTTGCATATTCCCATACGTGTCACGAAATTTATTTGATTAAATTTTAATCCGAGCAGAAAACTATTGAAATAAGATAATTAAATTATCGAGCTTCAAAAATAATTTAACGCACATGCATATTATGCAGAAATCTCTGCACATGAAAACTATCCAAGCTGTTCAATATGCAAGAACCTTCTCCAAACATGAATTCCACATTCGATTTTAAACAAAACTATAATATGAATTATGCAGTGGATTTCTCCCTCAACAGCAAGCATATGAACATAAGATCAAAGCAGTGTAGGTAATTAATTACATTCAAGAAAAATGGGAAAATCAGGATTTAATAGGGAATAACAGATCTGAAAATATAAACATAACAGAACCATGAGAGGGAAAACAAGAAAACATGAAAACAGGGAAACAAGAAAAACAGGAAAAACAGGAAACTAGATGCACTATAAGCAAACCAAGGAGAAAATCGGATCTCGAAGTCAAAGCTTCAGCCCCCTGCCGTAGCCTCAGACGAAACCGAATCGTTCCCGAACAAAGCCGCGGCCACCTGCCCGGCTTTGAACAATGGAAGAACGTCGAACGCAACCGCCTGCTGCTGTGCCGACGACGAAATCCGCGACCATCTGTCCGGATCTCTGAATCGTCCTTGAACGAAGCCGCAGCCACCTGCTCGACTCCGATCAGTGGAGAAAGCGCCGAACGCAGCCACCTGCTGCAGTGCCGGCGAGAAATCCTTGGCCACCTACCCGGATATCTTCGAATATCTGCTCTGAGTGAATCGCTCACAGAAAATCAACCCCCCCTCCTTTCATCGTTTCCGTTGGCCGTTTTATAGGAGAGGGAAACTTGGGCGGAACGCATACTCGGACTCGGCGGAGGAAGAGCGCGGAAGTGGAAGACGTGGCCATCGACGTGCGCGAGAGCTTCGGAGAGGCTGGCGATGTGCGCGAGCACCGCGGAGAGGTTGGCAAAGTGCGCGGAAGTGCGGCTGGATGTGCGCGGCGTGGTCGCCTTGAGCCTTCGCGAAGGCTAACAGAGAGAATCCCGTGCTAATTTAGGGCTGCCATTGATTTAATTTGATGTAATAATTACAAGCAAGTCCTTCTGTTCATTCTCTTTTGCAAATAGGACCAAAGTATGTAATTTGAATTCAATTTAATTCGAACTGAAACCAACTCAAATCCAATTAAATCAAATTGACCCAAAATACCCAAACTGATCTCAATTGAACCTAACTTAGTATTCCCAAGTTCAATTGGATCAAATCCAACCTAATTTGATTAGTTTGAATCTAATTTGACTCAAATTGATTAAATAATTCAATTTGAATCTAATTAACCCAAATTAATCAAATAAGACTCAAAATAAATACAAGACACCAAAGTGGGCATTCCCACCGACATAAAAATAAAGTGCTTGACTCAATAAATAACTCAAATAAAAAGATAACTATATACAAGACTCAGAATAAATATAATTTAGGTCCGAGACCGTAAATTATATCTATGGTATCGATGTGTCTGACCGAGCGCTGCATCAAATTCTAACATTAAAATTAACTTTATTTTACATCTTACATGAATTTCAAAATAAAAACTTAATTTTTTTTACATGTTAAAATAAGCCATTTTATTTCAAGTCTTTTATGAATCTCAAAACAAAAAAATATCATATCGAAGGTTATCTTTTACTTTAATAAAAATAACCCTGCAAGCAAACAAGTTCACGTTAACCTGACTAAACTACACACCCTTTAGGATTTATACAGCTTTCCTTTTTCGCTTTTCTCTCATTTTTCTATAAATTAAGGCTTCACGTATATTTAAGAGTTGTCAATTATAAGATTGAATCCAATGTTAATGAGGCTTGATTTGTTTTTTCTCCCTTTTTCAGCATTTAGAGACCATGATTTGGTGCATTCAACATGACTTTCTTAAGAATGTCCAGTCACGCTATCCTGACTACCAATCATGGATATTGGATGTTCACAGAAGGAAATCAGCAAGAACTAACCAAACATGGCCGGATATTTCAAATTATTCGGAAAAGACTGATGGTCCTTCTGAGTGTACATTGTTCATTGAGCTGGCATTGTCCAATCTTGGAATAGAAGAAAGCTATGTAGATAGAAGTCATGAAATAGATATTTCTTGCTTGCAGGATTCAAATTCTCCGTTAATATTTTCATCTAAAATAAGCGAGTCTTATAGAAATCGGGCATCTGCATGTTATCCTTTTGAAAATGCACGTGCTGCGGCTGACATCCTCTTTCTACATGGGTCATCTGACATGGTGATTGCCAAAAGAGCGATAGTATCCTTAAGAGATTATTTAGATTAAATCTTATTGAGTTCATCAAAGCTTTTGTGGAATCTTAACATGCTTGCAGTTCTTATACTATTTATTTGATCGGCATTGGACTTTACCTGATGCAGACTGGAGATATCTAGTTGATGATTTTGCTTCATCCTTTGGGATAAGTATACTCTCACAACTTGAATCCTTTGTCTTCTACCTTCTAGATGATGAGTCTGAACAGGCTTTGCAGGTAATTATTGCATAAATTCCATTTATTTTGTTTTTGAAACAATAAACATATTCAATCCTTTATTCTAATGAAACCAACTTTAGTGATAGGATGCTAATTTGGTGATTAATTAGAGTCACAATGATTATTATTTTGGGTCTGGGATTATATTTTACATCGAAATGAAATGTTGACATGCTTAGGGAAAACCTGGACAATCTGTTTTAGAATTCCAAAAATAGTTGTTGGATAAAGAAGCTTTAATGCATTTCCTTACATATATGAGACATTGGTGGAAATTCTCATGGGCATTTTTGGTGCTTGGATTTCATGAAGATTCAGTGAGCTTATTTTCTCAGTTGAGCAACAAACTTGTGCTAGATATCAAATATATCCCAAACGTCGGTTAATATTAAATTATTTCATTGCATAAAAACAACCTACTAAATAATGAAACCTCAAGAATCTTATCTCCAGTTATGTCATTTGGACACTTAGGAATGAGCTAGTTCTTTCTTTCTTTTTATTTGTAGTCTTGGCATCTCAACCACAGCATTCTCATGCCTGCAACTCTTAACTTTGTTGTTTATGATTTCTTAATCGCCAATATGCAAGAAGTGGTTAAGCTTGAGTAACTGAATTAGGGTTTATGGAGAGATTTATACAATCAGAACCATCACCACATGAACATTTTTTTTTTTTTTGATAGTAGGAAAGAGTGGTGCACCTAGATGATTAATTGGTGAAAAAGGATTAATTATCCTGATCTCAGATTGTTGCGACAAGCCATACATTATGATGACAAGAAATTTAAAAAAGAAGGTCTTTTGACCTTTTTTAATTTAATGTGGCTTATTAATTTTCTTTTCAATTGCTAATTCTTTTGTCTGTGGTTTATATAATAGGAAGCTTGCAGTCTTCTTCCAGAAATAGCTGGCCCACACACACATCCTAAGATAGCTCAAGTTCTCTTGGAGCGTCAATGTCCTGATGTCGCACTCACTGTTTTGCGATGCACTGGTCGTGATGGCTTTGGCATGCAAGCAAATTTTGAACATGAAAATGAGCAGATTTCCCTTGACGAAGCAGTGACTGTACTTCGTGTTAGAATTGAATGTGGGCTATTGACTGAAGCCTTTATGTACCAAAGGATCTACTGCTCTAATCTGAAAGAATTGATATCCAGAAATCAACATCTTTCTTCTTCTAACAATCACAAGCATGACCTATGGATACACCATATGGAGGTATTGGTCACTGAATTATGCTTTCTTTGTATCCGAAGAAACCTTGTAGATCGAATGATTGAATTGCCTTGGTATTCTACCGAAGAGAAGTTTATCCACAAGTATCTTCTTCGGTATGCTAGTGAAAATCCGTCATCGATCTATGGAAGTCTTCTTATGGTTTATTATCTCCAGCGTTATCGATACAAGGAGGCATTTCAAGTAGATCGCGAACTCCGCAGCTTGGAACAAAGCTGTCTTGAAAATCTCGATGAGGAGATTGCATACCAGATGAAATCAATTAGTCTGTGGAGATCTAGGCTGGTGGATAAATGTCTAGATCTTGTACCTGAGGTTCAACGTAAGCAAGTATTAACTGGAGATGTAGGTGAATCTGAATCTTCATTTTTCCTGGATAGCCATATGGATGCTGAGTCTCCTTCTATGGTGCAGCTAAATCCTTCCAACCTTTCATCTTTATCTATGAAACCACCATCTGTTGTTCTGCAAAATCATGCCGATTCTTTTCAATTTTTGAAAACTTCAAATGAATCAGAACAAAATAGCTCTACTGGAAATGTTCAGTGGAATTTTTCCACGAAAGTGCCTTCTGTTCTCCAGGAAAGACTTCTCACTTCCTTTGGAAATTCTCAAAATGGTTATCAGGTTTTGCCATTGAAAGAGTTGAATACGAGTCCTTTACGAAAGCCATCGTTGGAACATCAGCTTTATCAAATTAATGATACCTATGCCAGAAGATCTTATGGTTCGATAAGGCGTGGTGAAAATTCATATATTCACTCCACAAGATTAACTTCTGGAGATCGTATGGAATTACTGAATGTTCCGAGTAATCACAATTCTCTAAAAGGAGAGGTTCATGATTGGTCCCACAGAACCTTAGGAAGGCAGAATATGTTAGATGATCCTTGGACAAGTACCACCATTGACGAAAAAACAGAGAAAGCTTGGAGGTTAGTCATATAATACATGTATCATCAGGCATCCACTGGTTGCATTTTTCATATATACGTTTGTACTTTAGGATATATGATGGAATGCTCAGTGATAAGATGGAGGGCAGGAAGTTTTTCGTTGACATGCTAAGGCTAAGTTGCATGTGGGTTTTGCTCCATGTTCAGTTAATTTGTTATAGAAAGAAATCAAAGATAAATTAATTACGTAATATTAATTACAGATGAAGCATTGCAAAACAGTAATTACAAATTAATCCCAAAGTATGCCTTGCGTTCAATCTAGTTCGAACATGTTAATCTTAACTTGAAATCTAGATTTCAATTTTAAGTTGTGTTATGGAGTGATAAAAAAATTGAATATGTATTAGTCGAGTTTCGAGTTTATTCAAGCTCAGGCTTAACAACTTAATTAAACATGATTGTATCTATGGTACTTGTAATATAATAACCTTAATTTGAATGTTTACGTATACATTTTCGGTTTATCTTGATTTATTTCATGAATCTCTTAATAATACAAGTATATACACCTTAGGTACTTCATAAATACATTGATATGTATATACATACATGTGGTCCATTTGAGTTAATTGATCTTATTTAGATCTAGTTTACCCAAGTATAGCAATTAGGTAAATTCGACTGGATTATCACGTGAGTTTTGAATTTCATCTCATTGCATCTATGCACTCCTATTACCTTGATAGCTTTTCTTTTTGACCTTGTAGCTTTGCAAAGAGAGATTTCCCTGTTGAAGAGAGGAACATGAAAGCCGGCTCAAGGTGGAGATCTGATGAGTCCAGTGAAGAAGAGGATGCTGAGCACATTGGTAAGCAAGTGGGAAGTGCATCTTTGTTTAGCATGAGACGAACAAGGCGCTTAAGAAGATAGCACTTATGATAACATCACAACAACTTTATAACTTATATCAAGGATTTGAGACAGATAGCTTGAGTGGCAATATTGATAGAGTTAGTGGTTTTGATACCACTGCAGGTAAGCTTCTTTTTTTGATGTTGTTTCATCTTTATGCCTTTTCTTGCTCGGTATTAAAGCAAGCAAGTATATATATGTAAGCTTAATTTTTTGGCTTAGTTCAGAGTTTAAAAGTAAAAGAATTGTTTGAGATTAAAACTGTTTAATCTTGAACGCTGTGTGGTTGTTAACAAAATTAAATATGGATTAAATCCATTCCAGTGAGTTAAATCAAATGATATCAGGTCATGGATCATAGTTTTGGTCAGAATTTGAAGTGAGAAATTGGTCTAACAGATGTGATTAGAATTTTATTATGAAACAATTTGATGTTTGAAACTTTTTGTTCAAAATTTAGGATACTTTAAGCTTGTCGAAGAGATCTTGTTTTAATAATCATTGTGTTTTGGACCATGAGATAACAAAGAAGCACAAGTACATCTATACATCCCAACATATCGTGTCTTGTCTTTGTGTCCCCTTATCGTGTTTCTATATAGTAAATTACACTATCACGTAGTTATTTTTTATTTAATAATTATATTATTTAGCAGTCCTACCATGCTCATGTCTTGTGCTTTAGAAAGTTGTAGAATGTGTCATTGTGTGTTGCATCTTTGTGTGCTCGTATCGTGTCTGTGCATACAAGGATGACAAATACTTTGAAACGATCTTGTCCAGTAGTTGCTTGTAGGGGTGTGCATGGGTCAGTTCAGTTCGGTTCTGTACTTATTATATACTCGAACCAAGTCAAGTTGGTTCTACTATATGTCGACCAGGATCCTGCCCATGCATCCGTAGACCCGGCTTAGACCCGAATCATTGGATTCGGATCAAGTCCGGGTTGGGTCGGGTCTAATAAATAATTTTTAATACGAGACATAAATCTCCTATTAAATATCATAATAAGAATATTTCAATATAATTTTTTTAATGAGGATGCATATGATAGAGCTAGAGACAATAAAATATAGTAGAATCTAAATTGAGGTAATATAACATTTATATAACTAAAAAGTTAATCACGAATTTTTAAAAATAAACCTTTTAAGCCCTATTTGCCTAGGAGTTTAAAATTAACCTGGTTTAATTTTAAGCAGGCATATCACATCACACATAAAATTTAATATTAAAAATTAAATTTATTTTAGATCCTACACATATTACTAAAATAATAACTAACTTATATCACATCCCTCACATATTCCAACATAATAACTAACTTTATATCACATCCCCCACACATTCCAATATAATAACTAACTTTATTTCACATCATTCACAACTTTCAATAAAAAAATATCTCTGTCCAAATTTAATTTTAACCTTCTTAAATTTAACCTTACAAACAAACACATCTTTAACATTAAGATATAATACTTAGGGGCTATTTGGTTTAGTATTTTTTTGGTGTTATATCATGTATTCTTTTAAGTAATAATTTTATGATTTTTTAAGAGAGTATCGATATATATCATAAAACCAAACACTTTTTTAGTTTAATATCACAGAATGAGATTTCAAATATATCCTTTTTAGAATTAAATTATAAAAAAATTAAATAGCGTTGATTAATAAAAATTATTTTGGACTTTTGTATTTCACCACTTATATAAATCGGTTCTGTTCTGTTCCATTAGATCCATACATTAGACCTACGAACCGAACTATATGATCGGTTCCGAATATTATAAGACCTGGAACCTAAGTTCATCAGTTCAGTCTTGGATTAGTTCTCGATTCAATTATTAATGCACACTCCTAGTTGCCTGCATCATTAACTAACATTTATCCATGATATGATATCAAGCTTAAATTCTGCATGTTATGCCCAGTTAGTTCTAATTTGCTCAAGTAATTACTTACTAGATAGTTTTTTTTTTTTTTCAAGTTAATAAGCACACTGTTTTTCTATAGCAGCAGTTGTGAGTATTGTTGTTACAGTTAAAAACTGTAACTTGATTAGTTCTGTCATACATTTGTTCTACTTAATTATACTGATAAGCACAGAAGTCATTTATATCTGTCATTTTTATGAAGCTCTCTGCTTATTGCTGATGTGAAGTAATATTTCCCACTCTCTGAGGCAGAACCATAAACATCGAAATTAGATTACTTGTCAATAGAGCTGTTCTATTAGTTTCGACGTAAAATTAAAACTGATACTTCCAATTTGAGAACGGAATTGAAATTTAAATGAATAATGATTCTGGAACCTGGAATGAGTAGTTCGTCGTTGTGCATCTTGAAAATTCATAATTTTTATAGTTTGTGTCGATAAATGAGCACTTTTTTTGTCATACGCTCTCATAAACGGGACACAGGGTGAAGTTTTAAATTTTTTTTGTTTTTATTTTTATAAGTTGGCAATGATCTTGGATTGAATTTATGGTTTTTGTGAGCAAGAAGATAAATATTTGAAGTAAAATAGAGCATGGAGTAAAAAGGAATAAGTTTTTATTTATAATTAATATTAACAAAAAACAAATCTCCATAAAATAATAATAATAATAATAATAATAATAACAAATCCCTGTGCAGGAAGCCATATTTCTTAACTCATAAATAGCTATTATTGTGAGGAAATGTTGTTTTATATGTAAAAGGAGTTAATACTAACTGAATCATTTGGTGCATTTATGCTCTATATCAAACACCTTTTTCTCTAGATTATTCTGATCAATCTCGTCATAATTTTTTTTTTAATAATATTCTCCTCATATGTTGTGAGAAGGACAAAAGGCAATGATATTATGATTTTTGATAAAAAAAAAATACAGATTGTATTTGGTTGGAGGACAGGTTATAATAAAAAATGGCTTCTAATGATTTCTAATTATTTTATTAAAAAAAATAATAATAAAAATTTAAATATAATATGTTAAAAATTATGTAGAATATGATATTAAATTAAGTTGTCTGAATTAAATTTGTGTCCTTGTGTAAGTTGTAGTTATCCCTTTTCAGAAAATAAAATAAATTGTTTTTAATATTTTGTATAACAAGGATGAATTTTTGTTATGTTCACATTTATGAGAAATATAGCAATATATTTCCAATGGGTAGAAAGTGCAGTATTTAAAATTTTGTTTAGAATAATTCTGTACGGTTATTTTTACGGTTATATTATAGTTATTTGTACAATATAATTTTTTTTTATACTAAAAATAACAGCGATATGCAACACAAATCTATCCCATATGTAACTTTCAGATGGCTAAAATGTAATTAACATGATTTTTGGTAACACATGCAAAACTTGCCTCAAAATATAATATACGTATATTAATTATTTACAGTATTTATATATAAAAAATAAAGATAAATTATATTTGGATTCCTGAGTTTAATGTATAATAACAATGAGATTCATGGTTTACAAAATTTTAATATTTGGATCAATAATTTTTAAAATTTTAGCCGAGTTTTCTTTGAGTTTTTGATTATTATAATTGTATTAAAATTACAATAATATCTTTAATTTTTTTTCACTGCCAGCGCAGAGAGAGAGCAGAGTAAAATTAAAATTTTTAAAAAAATTCAGATATTAAAATTTTAAAAATCAAGAAATATTGATCATGAAATATTTAAAAAATTTTAAAATTGTGATATGACCTCTAGTTCAGGAAACGGAATGATAATTACCCTACTAAGAATTTTCAAATTCCTATGTTCAAATTAGATTATAAAATAACTTTTAAATTAATTATAAAATAAGTTAATTTCCCTTTTAATTAAATTAAATAGCTTTTGTAAGTCTTTATGCAAATAATGATAATATGAGCATGATTTTAGCTTCTCCAGAGGGGAGAAAAAACATGCCAGAAAACCATGGTTCTGAATTCAAAGCAATATTATAATCACAATTTTTAAGTAGGAAAATAACATTATAATGTTTGGGATTATCTACTTCAATTAATATATATGTTTTTAGTTATGTCATCTATAATGCATATTTAACTATATGGGAGAGATCTGCAATTCTGCATGTCAACCCTCTAAAATCACTTCCATTAAGTATTTCATCCCCTGCCATCTCAAAGTTTTACATTTTCTTCCTTAAAAGTGAATGCATGATTATATTTTTTGGGGGGTTTTACCGTATGATACAAAAAACTTCAATATTTACTTATTAGACACCCTAAAGTTAAATATTACATGACACACACTTATTTATTTTAATTTTACAACCAACACACCCTAGTTAAAAAATCCTTACATTTTTATTTAAGTAACATACTTAGTTATGTTTTTAACTTAAATAAGGTTCATAGGAATAAAAATCTAACCCCTTTTTTGTATCTTAAATTAAATCTAATCGTTAAGATGAGCATGCTACGATTATATTTAAAATATTCTACACATAAATAATAGATTTAAAATAGTTTTTATAACATGTAAGAATTTAAGTTAAGGTGCACTGAGAGTTAGATTTTATTCCTACGAACTTTATTTAAGTTAAAAACATAACTTAAGTATGGTTTACTTAAATAAAATGTAAGGATTTTTTAACTAGGGTGTGTTGGTTGTAAAATTAAAATAAATAAGTGTGTGTCATGTAATATTTAACTTTAAGGTGTCTAATAAGTAAATATTGAAGTTTTTTGTGTCATACGGGTAAAAATCTCTATTTTTTTTATCTCCCTGGTTAGCTGCAATACTTTTTCCCCTCCCCCGTTGCATATGTTACCCTCTAAAATCATTCATTCTTAGTTTTAAGTTTTTACATTCTCTCCCTTAGTTTTTAACTATCGATTACAAATTTTGCTTTTTTAGGAACGTACACATTCCACACAAATCTCGCTATATTACGTCACACGCACTTTCTTTACAAAAACTAACCATCACATGATATAAATTGTATGAAGAGAATATGCACAGTATAATGTACTAAGATTTATGTGTTATATATATATAAATATCTCTTTTTTCTTTACTTCCATCTTCGCCTTTTTTAAGACTTCAATCTGTTGGAATCAGCTTAGCATTAGCTTGAGCTCACTAAAATGTGTTTGAGGGAGACATGATTGATTTCAGGGACTCCCTCTTCCTTACCAACAATGTCAATTTTGATAACATAAAAAAGAAGAAAAAAGACCACAACATACACATATCATCACTTTGAATTCCTCCAGCGACTAGTCCAGCTTGTTCTATTTGTACTTAGATCCTTCTGTCAGATTATGGCTTAATTAGTGGTACATATTCGAACATGTAAGAAACATCTTGTATTCGTGTGATCAATTTTCACGTTATCAAGTGAAGTTACTAAATTCTGGGAGTGCTAGAACTTCGTATAAGAGCAAAGGTCGGAAGAATATATTAGTTTCCCCTGAATGTGAAGAACACAGGCAGTTTTCATAAAATTAACATGGCAATATCCACAAAACAGAAGGAAAATGAAGAAAAAAAAAACAAGCCAAGTATTGGAAGTCATCAACTTGTATTCTTGTGATCAATTTTCACGTTATCAAGTGAAGTTACTAAATCCTGGGAGTGCTAGAACTTCGTATAAAAGCAAAGGTCGGAAGAATATACTAGTTTCCCCTGAATGTGAAGAACAGAGGCAGTTTTCATAAAATTAACATGGCAATATCCACAAAACAGAAGGAAAATGAAGAGAAAAAAAAAAAAACAAGCCAAGTATTGGAAGTCATCAAAGCTGATAGCAATGCTATACTAAGTAAGATAGAACAAGAACATGACCTGGAGTACCAACTGACAGTTTCATCTTTTGGGAACAAGTAACTAAGGTTCTCCACCCAGCTCCACTCTCAGATTATCATAAGGATAAACCTTTGGAGCCTGTCAGATGGAAGAATAATTAGTTGCAGTTCTATTCCAATCATGAAAAAAAGTCAAAATGAACATTTTTTAAAAAACAAGTTTTTGAATTTAGCCACTTTTTTTTAGAAGAATTCAACCAGGTTTAAACTTCAATAAAGTTACATGTACGAAAAAACATGAATTGAGATATAACTGATAAACACTCCAAGGAGTTTGACGTAATAAATCTACCTAGAATATGCTAAAACTTGGTTGAGATGGACAAATCATCGTCCAAGGCATACAGAGCCCTCGATTAGTTTGGGAACTCAAATGAGCCCACTCATTTTTTTATCTTTATTTCAGATCCAACATAAAATTTAAATATAAAAAATCAATTTTTAGATCGTATGCGAGACGGTGATCATTTTTAGTTTTATGATATGATGTATTCTGAAGCAATTATCATTCAAAGATTATTCTACATAGATCTCAATATTAAAAATCAAGTTTACTTTTAAATCAAATATATTTTAATAAAAAATTATCAACTTTATTTCACATCTTACATAAATCTCAATATATTAATGTATTTTCTCTCTATAGCTCAAACATGACTAACTAAATGAGGGCTGAGAGTGAATAAACAGATCCGACTTGGTTTACCTTGGTTGACACTTACATCTGTATTGAACAAGACCAATTGGAAAAGCTGAAGGCCAAAAGGGAGAAACGTTCATATATTCATGAAATTTGAGGGTGCAACTGTATAGAGCCTTCTAAATGAAGTATTGTTCAGAATGCCATTATCTTTTTGACTCTTCAATTAAATGAAGAACTAGAACTTCGCACTAAAAAGTACCAAAAAAAAAGTCACACTGAAAGGCACGGCCGCACGGGATAACTTCTTGATCAGCATAGGCACACCAGCACAATATATATATATATATATATATCAGGATAAATAAGGCAATATACAGGTTCTCATGCACATAATGTTCAGGCATTTAGATTGAAATGTAGCATTATGTTTGGCTATAACAGACAAAAAACTTTCGACAAAGCAAATGCACATATGACATATTCCCAAGTATTAGCAGTATGAACATATAGAATTAGAGAGTCTTTAAAATAAAAATGCATACCTCACCAATGACTTATATGACGGAGAGAAATACTTATATGCAAGCACAGATATGTAATAGCATTTCCTTTCACCTAACTCTATTATTCCACCAAAATGTATAATTTGCGGGAGGACAATGTCAGTCACTGCCATCTACACTGTAAAAGAGTTTTCTTTGCTCTTTTTTTAGTTAACAAGTCAAATAAGTTCAATAAGCTGAAAATCTCAGGTACAGATTATAGGCTAAAGAAAACCAAATATCATAAACATTACCTAAAACATCATCAGATTTTTAATCTGCATAACCCTAAAGCTCATCAACTTACATGAACCCATTTTATTCCACAGATAAAATTCACAAAAAATCAGAGAAGCGAAGGCAACCTTCCAATTTAATATGTTCATCTTCTTGTGTTTTCATAAATTTTCCCATTTTAGTGTAAAGTTAGTATGGTTTCAAGTTGCATTATTTACTAGCTGGTGCTTCTTCATCTGCGGAGCTACCAATAAACATTCAGACAGCATTAGTTTGATAATCACTGAGGCGTGAGATGGCAGAGTGAAAGACATTCTGAATTCATCAAGTATTGTACTACAGGTTGTTAAACAAAGGCTCCAAGCCTACAATAAAGGTGCAAATTGACAACAAATAATACATTACAAACAAAACCATCGATTTGCATTCAGTAGAAGAGGGCTTACAAAGGGTATCTTCGACGCTTTATCATTCCAAACAGCGAGCAATCCAATCACCGCATAGAATCCCAGGCCTCCACACAGCCATGCCAGCGCTTCATACTGCGAATTGCTTCCAAGCCAAATCAAATCGTCGGGAAACAAAACAATCAGAATTGATTAACACGACTGTTGGCAGCGGAGTAAGATCATTAGTAATTACCTTCCCGATGTGGGGAGCGAGGCGGTCGATGCAGGGTTCTGGAAATGGAGTACCGTTGTCCCACACCAGCTCATCTTGCGCCGGAAGCTGACCAAATTACAGAAGAAAACAAGTGAATGAAGCAGATATACAAGTTGACGGCGAGATCAAGAAATAGAGTGTGGTTTACAGGTTTGTCCGGGACGATGTGCTTGCCGACGGGAAGGCCCATGCCCGCGCGACGGGGAAGCGAGGAAGAAATGGATCGGCCCATGCCGCCGCCTCCAAGCAGCCGAGATGCAACGACGCTCAGCCTTCCGGCCATCTGTCTTCCCTGTACCTCTGAGCTCGCTCGACGCAGGAAATCCAGACCGAAACGACTTTTTCAGACTCGAACAAAAACTAGGGCACCAAAATGAGTAGGATAAATTGCAATTAGATTCCGCTCACTTATTCTGTGTTGACTTAGGTCCCTGTAATTTTTAAATTAATAAAATAAATTCTCTAATTTAAGATAATTTATAAACAGGTATTTCGATATTAAAAATTACACATAATAAAAAATACTTTTTCTAAACTAATTTATTTAGCTTAAAATTTTAATAAATATTTTTTTAATAAAAATAATATTTAAATTGATTTATTAATTAAAAAAATATAATTTCTATCAGATATTTTAATTAACATCAAACGCCTTATTTATATATTAATTTAAACTCTAAAATTAATTTAGTTAATTTAAAAATTATAAATATTTAGTTTCACATGAACTTAAATTAAAGTGACCTAATTATTACTATCTTCAAATAAATAAAAAATATAACTATTTAATATATAAATTCATTAATTGATTTTTCTCTCTCTAAGCTAAAACATAATATTTTAATCAAATGAGGGCAAAAAAGATTAATTCAATGCTCGGCAAAAAACTTGGCCGTTTAGCTTCAAAATCATTTTGGTTCTGCCCTAAATTAAAATAATATTAGATTAAATAATAATAAATAAATAAATAAATTTGTATTATTGTACAAATTTTAATATAAAAAAATTATTTTACATACTCAATAAATAAAATTATTAATTTTATTTTATATCTTACACTAAAATATTTCATTCATTAAAAATATGAAATAAAATTAATAGTTTTTTTAAAATTAAATATATAATATAAAGTAAAATAAAAATTTTATATTAAAATTTATATAAAATATAATAAAATTTATTTATTTATCATTATTATTATTATTATTATTAATCAAGTGCTAATTTAATTTTGAGAAAAATCAAATTAATTTTGGGACCAAATAGGTAAAAGATCAATACAATGTCTCGCCCAAAATATTAGTCTATAAATTAAGAGTAAACTCAAAAATTTTAATTTCTTTTAAAATTATATTAATAAATATAATGCTTTATTTATTTATTTAACATCAAAATTTTTATGTCATCAAAATCGCTAAAAGGTCACTCGTGTTTAAATTCAATTCAATTATTTTATAATTTAATATTAACTTACTTAAAATAAATTTAATTTAATATGTAATTAACCAAAAATCTGTATAATTTTATGAAAAAAGATTTTCTAAATATATATTAAGATATTTTATACACATACATACGTTATATCAAATATATATTAAAGTGATTTATATATATATATATTATATAAATTTAATTAAAAATCTGATATAATATACACAATATACAAAATAAGTATCTAAATTGAAAATTAGATTAAAAATAAAGTTCAATTGAACTAAAAGTTCAACTCAAATTATGATGCCCATAGTTAAAAAAAGAAGAAGAGTGATTGCCGAGTGATGTTCTAAGAGAAGAGAATCATTAGAGTAAAGTACAGCTCCTGACAGGAACTTAAATTAATAAATAGTAACGAAAGAGATAAAAATAAATTATCTTGCATTAAAAAAAGAGAAAAGATTCAAAGCTATATAAGTATATAATGTAATCTGAAATAGGAAATGCTTTTGGGCAAAATCGTATGATTAATAATAAATAAAATATATAATTAAGTGTGCTTAAATTAGACTAGTATTAGAATAAATGGCCCTCTCAGAAAGTACTTAGCTTACACAATTTCTAGAAGTTTAAAACAGGTAATACCTTTATATTTAAATTATAGAATGTTACAATATGGTAACAGAGTCAACCTCCCACATAGAGCAAAGTACAGCTCTTAGCGGACTTCTAGGCCGATAAATAGTAATAAAAAAGAGAAGAGTTCTTGAGCTGTATAAGTATATAATATAATCCTAAATAGAAAAAGCACAATATACTTGGATTAGAGTAGTATTGAAATAGATTACTTTTTAAGAAATACTTAAATCACATAATTTCCAAAAATTAAAATAGACATGAGATATTATATGAAATTGAATAAATTATAGTTGACTTAGAATATTTAATTTTAAATTGAGATAAACTTGCTCATAGTTGACTCATTATCAAAACTGTCGTTAAAGCTTAAAATATGTTATTAATGCGTCCAATATTTACGTCTAAGCAAAATATATAGCAATTTATTTCAAATATATATAGCATATTATAAAATATAGGAATAATTATACCCGGGTTTCTGAGTTTAACGCTTAATAATACGCAGGTCCTCTCTCTCCTCCCGATCCTCGTGCACGCAAGGCCGTGCGGCCGCCGGACCCTCCGGCGGCAGCACAACGTGCGCGACCCACCGCGCGGCAGCCGGTGGGTCGCCTACGCCACGCGACCGCGGTGATCGGAAGGAGAGAGAAAGGGAGAAGTAAAATGGTAATTTTAAAAATATTTAATAATAAAAAAAATAAAAAAAGACCTATTTAATATTTATTAAAACTCAGGACCCAATGTTATAATTTTAAAAATATGAACCTATGTTATTAAGTGTTAAAATCAAAAACCCATATGTAATTATCCCAAAAATATAAATATACTTACTTTTTGAGTAAACGTCCAATATAGCAGCGTATTGATAGTTGTAGTGACAGTTGCAATGTTCACGGCATATTAAAGATATTTTTTAGGATAATTATTTATATATAATAATAAATTTATTATTTTATAAATTGTATATTTATATTTAATAAATTATATTGCATGTATTTTTTATATTATGTATATTATAAATTATAAAAAACATTATAATAGATATATTATAATTGTGATATAAATATAATTTTTTTATATTTTATATTATATAAAATATAATTTATATAAATATGTAATATATGAAATAATAAATTTATTATGAGATTTTGATGAATTTCTGAAATTATAGAAATTACAGATACTTTATTTTTTATTTTTTAATCTTCGATGACGAACGGTTATGATCAAATCAGTGCTTGGTTCTCGCCAATATATATTGGGCAAATTACACTCAGGTCCCTGAGTTTAAGAGTTATTATCACAGGTCCACATTTTTTAATTATAACATCGGGGTCCCTAGATTTTTAAAAAATATCATCTGGGTTCTTTTTTATTTTTTTATTATTAAAAAATATTAAAATTACTATTATCCCCTTACCTCTCTCTCTTTCACTAGATCGGCCAGCCGCCGCCGCCCTTGTCGCCGCCTCCGGCGGCCTCGCGGCGCTCGCAGCGAGAACCTTGCGGCGGTTCCATCGTGCGCGGCTCGCAGCGACCTTGCGGCGGCCTCGCGCTGGCTGTACGACACGACCGTCGGTGCGCCGCGGCTGGCGCCGTCGGCCGCAGCTGGAGGTCCGCACCGGCACGCAAGCGCCCTACGCAGGCTATGGGCCTTCGCGCGGCTGCCGAACGGCAATGTCGTGCCGGTCAGGCGTGAGGCCGCGACGAGGGTCGTCCGGCCGCGCGAGGCTCCCTAGCTGCGCAGCGGCCGCTGCGTGCCGGGCGGCCTCCAGCAGCTTGGCTGCCTTGCTGGCCACGGGGGACGCCCTGGCGGCACAGCGCGGCCGTCAGTGGTGTCGTGCGGCCGCGCGAGGCCGCCAGAGGCGGCGCGGTGACGGCGCGGCTGTCGGATCTGGTGGAGAGTGGGAGGGTTATATCAAAAAAATAAAAAAAGAACCCAGATGATAATTTTTGAAAACTTAGGGACCCGATGTTAAATTTAAAAAATGTGGAATAATAACCCTTAAACTCAAGGACCTGGTTGTAATTTGCCCATATATATTTGGTAAGCTCCGACTGTAAAACCCTAGCCCTTCGTCTGCTAGCTCGTGAGGGTGAGACGATTAGATTGTGGCAAATTTTATCATTTTTCTCTTCCGCGACCAAATCGACTACAAAGGCTATGATGATGAATCTACCATGAATTCCAATCTTGCCCGAAGTAGGAGCAAAGGCGGCTTTTGACGGTGCTTCGGAGATCCAGTTGGTTGAAAGCCCTAATGCTAATGTGCTATACACCAGCTTGGACGGCCCAGGTTTCACTATCTGAGCCTACGACTCTTCTTTTTCTCCAGTCATCTGGGTTTTCTTTTCTCATCCCGGCATTAATCGGGTTTCTTTGATGTATCTTTTACGAATGCGTGCATAATAGTTGGTACAGAAGATGACGTTTGGAAGTTGAAGGAGTTTTGAATTTCGAACGTAATTGCCAGGCCTGCAGTCATGATGCTATAGAGATAAGTAGATTAGAGAATGGAAACCAAGCTCATGATTTGGGCTATAAGCTAATTTTAGCTAGTTTGGGATTAAAACTTTGTTGTTGTTGTTGATGTTGATTATCTTGTATTTTTGTTGTTTATTGGTTTAAGTATGAGGTGAGAACTTGGTGAGTAGTGCGGGATCAATCCTGTGTTCTTGACCTTTGATTACTTTGAACAACCAAAACATCTCTTTCTCTCTCTACATCTCTTGTTTAAACCAGCAATGACGACGATGATTCCACAAAAGAATGCAGTCATTCTGTAATGAGGATCTAATATCTCATGAGATGATTTAGAGATCCATTTGGTTAAACCCATGTTCAAACTATCAATTTAGGACTCCTTCGACAATGAATCCCTAATTCCTTCGTAACATGAGCCTTATATAGAACTTTTCAATTAATCCCAACTAGTAAACTTCAAACACATAAATCTAAGCCATTAGTTTTGGGGGTTTAATCTTGATCATCCAAGAAGATGATTCAAAGGAAAAGAAGGGGAATAGAGTGGGCTGGCTACTTAGCTCAAAATGTGTCATTCTCTGTTTGGTAATAAGAAAAAAAAGAAGATTTGGTTGGAATTTTTAGTGATTTTTGAAAAATGTGTATGATGTGAAATAAAGTAAGTTGATTATATTAAAAATTGTGTATGATGTGAAATAAAGTTGATTGATTTATTGAGAATTGTGTTGGATGTGAAATAAAGTGATTGTTTAATGTTAAAATTTGTGTAAGATGAGATATAAAATAATTTTTTAAGTTTTTTTAAAATAAATTTAAGATTTTGGCCATGTGTAATTTTAACCATGATTTTTAGTCCATTGCCAAACAGGGCCTAAATGCATATGACCATGCTCTCTCCAAATAAAAGCCCACTAAAACACATATAATCGCATTCTCTTCCAAGAAAATAAAAAAGACTAAGTGAAATGCATTGCAGGAGGGTAAGACAAAATAGGTAAGACGATAGTGAAAATCATCCTAGAGCTAGGAGTGCTATTGTTGTTGACCATGATACCAGGGATATTCTGCATCATTGAACTTTCCATGGTTTGCCCCATGGCATCCAAGTTTAAGGCCCTGTTTGGCAATGGGCTAAAAATCATGGCTAAAATTACTCATGGCAAAAATCTTAAATTTATTTTAGGGTAAATAGCATCTGGGTCCCTCTAGTTTAGTCGTATGTGCAAATAGGTCCCTCAAATATTTAAATATAGCAAACTGGTCCTCTAATTTGATGAAATGAGCATATAGGTCCTTGGGCCGTAACAGACGTTAGAAATCACTTTCTCTCTCATCCCTCTCTCTCCTCCCTACATCTCTCTCTCATCCCGATCATCGCGCACACCACGTCGTCTCCTCCGTGCACGATGAGCAGTGGCATCGTGATCTCCTCGAACCTGCTCTGCACCTCCCGGCAAACCCTAAGCAGCTCTTGCGCCGTCGTCGCCCTCGGTCGCCCCTTCGGCCGGTTAGGACTCGCGATGGCCAGCTGCCGCTTCCATTCCACCTTGAATGAGACCTCCGGGATGGATCCCCTCGTCGGAACCACCTGCCAGGTGGGGACGGCGGCCGCAGCGAGCCAGAGAAGGTGCTCGAGCGGCCACGGTGGCTTGAACTTGGCGCTGATCCAGCACATGGTGCCATTGAGCACGGCGCCGTCCCAACCGGAGGCGCCGACTGCGGATCGGAGATGGATGAGGAGGGCGATGGCGCTGCCGAGGGACTCAGAGTAGAGAAAGCAGGGGAGGGAGGAAGGGTACCAGGCGCGGAAGGAATCGAAGAAGGAGATGCAGTCGTCGACGACGGGATTGACGTCGGGGATGTGGGCGACGAGGCCGTCGGAGTAGCCGTGGCCCTGGTGGTCGATGGCGCAGACGGCGAATCCAGCCTTGGCGATGTTGACGGCAGTGAGCTGGACGGTGTAGCCGTGGACGACGGCGACGATGCCGATTACGGGGGCGGTGGAGGGTAAAGGGATCCACCACTGGGTAAAGTTGCGTAGGTTGCGGGAGTTGAAGAAAGACGACGAGCCTTGGGAGACGCCATGCCGTTCGTAGAACTCCTCCGCCGTCAGTCGACCGAAGGGGCTTCGCTCGTCTGCCTCCGCGATCGGATGCTTCATCTCGCCGGTGTCGCCCGTGCGCGACCATTGGGATGAGAGAGATGCAGGGAGGAGAGAGAGGGAGGAGAGAGAAAGTAATTTCTAACGTCTGTTACGGCCCAAGGACCTATATGCTCATTTCATCAAATTAGAGGACTAGTTTGCTACATTTAAATATTTGAGGGACCTATTTTCACATACGACCAAACTAGAGGGACCCAGATGCTATTTACCCTTTATTTTAAAAAAACTTAAAAAATTATTTTATATCTCATCTCACACAAATTCCAACATTAAACAATCACTTTATTTCATATCCAACATAATTCTCAATAAATCAATCAACTTTATTTCACATCATACATAATTTTTAATATAACCAACTTATTTTATTTCACATCATACACATTTTTCAAAAATGGTTAAAAATTTCAACTACATTTTTTTTTTCTTATTACTAAACAGAGCCTAAAGAGATGGATTGATTAAGTAAGGTGGTTCGAAGGATGTGCTACTATACTCAAATCAGGGATTATCTATAAAAAACATATGTAGTGCAGTTTGTGGACAAATGTGGTGGACTTCATTTTACTAAGGATGATGAAAACTTGAACTCACATTCTTTTGTTTGTTCATTGGAGAGGTAGTTTTTTATTGTGTCGAAGCACTTTATAAAGCATAGATCACAAATATGAAAATAGGTTATTTTTTTTATTTTCTGCATTTTCTTTCAATACAGCTTATAGGAATTTTAGTATAGAGGACTAACATAGGACAACTATATAGATGAATAATTTTATTTATTTTGTTATTTAAATTAGTTATGCTCATAAATTCAACAACGGTTTATTTAGAAAAAAATTATATTCGATTCATTAAGATCATGCAAAGTATATTCTGCAATCGTATAGAACTCAAAATCATAAATCATCAAACAAAATAATTGGAGTTTAGGAGTATACCTAGTGGAAAAAAAAGTCAGATCAGTGTGCAAAAATAGGCAAAAGATCCAAGCGGTTCCTTTGAAATGAAGCTGGTGGAAGCCTTCGTTGACAAACAACGCCTTCACCAAGCAAAATCCGGTGTTAAAGAGCTGCTGTCGAGGATGTGTATCAGGCGATTGGCAATGAAAAGGGGGCGCAGTCTCGATGGAGACGACTCACTTGTGTTCTCTAGAGGAAAGCAGCCGATGGAGGCTATAGCAGCATTGGACTAGGCGGCCGAGGGCTTGATAGGGCGATGGGAAGATTGCAACTGCTCGTGAACCGCTCGTCCTCGTCTTTGCCGTTGCTCCGCTTGTCCTCGTCTTCGCCGTCGGGTCACTGAAGAGAAAGCAAAGAAGGCGTGGATTTAGGTTTAGGCGAGAATGTGCGTGGATTGAAGCAGAGAAATCACCTTCTCTTCCCGCGACGTCTGCGAAGAGGAGATGAGGAGAATTAAGGCATGATGTGGTGTTATCTGAAGATGTCACTCGGTGGTATTTTTGTAATTAATTATAATATTATTTAAAAATATTATTAAATTAAATAATTATTTTTTAAAAATAATATAATATAACATTAAGATACACTAAATTAAACGTCTCTTTGATTTAAAGTAATTTACTCATTATCTAATTATGATATTTATTTTTATTTTTTATTTTTATTTTTCAAAATAAAATGGTATTTATATAGTTAAAAATTATTTTTTTTGAAATGCGTTTACAAAATATTTGACCGTTAAAATAATCATTTTGAATGGTGCTTCAATCATGAATTTTATTATTTATTTGTATGATAATAAAACATTTAAAATGTTTTTTTTTAATTTATTTACTCTGTTACATGATATATATATATATATATATGCGCACACACACTTTAAGGGCTCGTGTGACATGTTTTTATAAAGATTTTATTATTTTAATATTGTAATGTAAAATAAAATTATTTGATTATTTGAAATTGTAAAAGTTGTGAAATGAAATTGATTATTTTATTAAAATATGTGTGATATATAAAATAAAATAAAATTTAAAGTTGAGATTTATGTAATATAAAAGAAAAAATTGTAATTGTGTATGATGTGAAATAAAATTAATTTTTAATATTTAAATTTATATATATTATAAAAAATATAAAATATTATTAAAAGTATTCTTTGTTGGAGTTTTAAATTAAGGCTTGAATTAATTGTGGTCTAAATGATTTAAAGTTTTATAATACATAACTTTTAAAATTTGATTGGTATATGATTTTGAGTTTGATTGTATTAATTTTTTATTTATCAATATTCATGAACTATAAAAACTACTGAACATGCTTTAGAGATTTTAATATATTTTTTATTTATCATAACAAACTATGAATCATAAATTAGCAAGTTAACATTTTAATTAAATATATATATGTAAGTTATTTTGATGTTATGTTATTTAGATAAAATAATTATTTGATAAATAATTTTTTATAAAATTATAAAATTATTAATTAAAAATAGTTTTTAAATTATATAATGTAATATTAAGATAATAACAAATGAAAAAGTTTAATTATTTAAATACACAAATAGTACTAAGTTTATTTATTTAAATGTAAAATTAGTGCTAATAAATCGCTGTATTGCATCACTTTGAAAAGGTGGGTCAAACTTGGTTCATTTTAAAATGTGAGAGAGAACGATGACATTTTTATTTTTATTTTTATTTTTTCTGTTATTGAAGATGATGTGGGCATGAGATGAGCAAAAGAGTCGAAAATATTTAACATCCCGTTGATCTTGAACAAAATCACTTCAATTTCTTTTGCCCACATCAACTCTGTGAATTGACCGAGTTGTCGGGTCTAGCGTCGCTATTGGCGCGACTGAATGGTTCGATCTTTCTGCTCCATCGCTTGCCGTTAAATTTGGGGCCACACACACACGACCCTGCGACTGGCTCACTGACGATTTCAGGCCGTCCAAACCCAATGATTTTTTTTTTGGAAGGTAGATGAGAACGCCCAATCTGCATTAAAAATCGTGCCAGCAACAATCATCTGATAGCTTGTAGGGCCTCCTTAACTTTGATTCAAGTTAGGTCATTGAATCGAAAAATTATTAGGTGCGCTGTGCGCACCGTTCGGACGCCCAATCAGAGGGCGTCACGTGTGCCCGGACTCAACTGTATGGTACATGTGGCGCCCTCTAATTGGGTTTCGGATGGTGCGCCGTCCGAACCCAATAACTTCTCCATTGAATCAACGTTAGATAATTGGGGAAGCCAAACAAAATAACTCTAAACAGAGATCTTCACATTATTGTTCAGAAAAGTAATAATAAAAAAGTAGTAGTTTTAAAATTATATTTAAAGTAGTCCGAAGCTCGCTTGAATATAATTCGATTTTTTAAATTTGTTTGAGTTGAGTTTTGAACCTTAATTTGAGCTTGAGTGTCATTTTGAATGGAGGTTGAGATAGAGTTGACTTGCTCGATATAAATTTGAATTAGTCCCAAAACAATTTCTTAATTAAATATATGAATATATATTAATATATGTATATATATATATGTATTTATTTTTAAATGACGCGTTTTTTAAATACTCCTAACACGAAATTCACTTTTGAGTTTGCTGGAGCTCAAATAATTCAAAGTTGAGTTAGCTCGATTTGAAATTATTTTGGGTTGAAGCTCAGTTTTAAGTTGAGTTTAATTTAAAAAATTTTAATTGAAATTAGCATCAATTTGCTAGAATATGACTTGTTTGTGGTCTTTGAAAAGTTATTTTTGCATAGAATATGGCAAATTTTCTCTAAGATAAAAATTTTTTTTCAGAAATTCAGTCAGTAATTTTGATGAGTTTGGAATAAGTATAACCTTGCAAAAAAAAATTAGGAAGGTAAGAAGATTTTGCTTTTCGTGAAATGCCTCCCACGAGTATTTTTTACACTCGAATGGATCTATTGTGATGCCAGTGGAGAACAGGGGGGAAGTGTTCGCTGGGTGATCACTGAGTAATATTTTAAGAGAAAAAAATTACTAAAACAAAGTGCAGCTCTTGATAGACTTTTAACCAAATAATGAGTGATGAGATGAGCACATAAATGAATTATTTCACATTAAAAAGAAGAGAAAATTCTGAGTTATATAAATATATAATATAATCTCAAATAGTACAGGCGTTTTTTGGAAAAAAAATATGTAAGATTAATGATGAAAAATTTTGCAGTTAAGTATGCTTGGGCTAGATTAGTATTGAGGTGAGTGATCCTCTGAGAAGTACTCAAGTCATACAGTTTTTATTTTTAGATTTCAGGATATTATCTTTATATTTAGATCTCGGGATGTTACAATATGGTATCATATCCGACTTCTCACAGTACAATGTGGTTCGAGGAAGAACCAGACAGAAGTTGGTGGGCCTATGACACCCGTAGCTGAAGAGGATAAGGAATGATCGCCGAGTGATATCCTGAGAGAAGGGAATCACTCGAGCAAAGTGCGGCCCTTGGCTAGTTTCTAAGTTGAATAATGAGGTGTGAGAAGGGCATAAGAATGAATCTTCTTACATCAGAAAAGAATATGAGATCATGAGTTATATAAGTATACAGTACCAAATATTAGATATGCCTTTTAGGGAAAACTCATGATGTTGATAATAAGAAATTCTGTGTTAAATATACTCGGGTTGGAGTAATACTAAGATGAGTGATCCTCTAAGGAATTACTCAAATTACATAGTTCTTTAAAGCAAAAGAGAATAATATCTCTATATTTGAATCATGGGATGTTATAGTATGGCATTTGAGTAAACTTTTCACAATACAATATAGTTTAAGGAGAAACCAGATGAAAGTTGGTGGGCTTATGATGCCCATGGCTAAAGTGATCACCGGGTGATATTCCAAGAGAAGAGAATCAGTAGAGTAAAGTGTATCTCCTGATAAGTTTTTAGATTAAATAATGAGTGGTGAGAAGGGAACATGAATGAATCTTCCTACATCGAAAAGGAATGAGAGATCTTGAGCTATATAAGCATATAATATGTAATATAATTTCAAATGATTGAGTTACCTTTTGAGGTAAAACTATGAAGCTAATAATAAAAAACTCTGTAATTAAGCGTGCTTAAGAAACTCTCTAGTCAACTACTCAAGTTATGTTATTTTTTAAATCTAATGCAGACAATACCACTATATTTAAATCAGGAGATATTACATCAATTTTTTTAGAAAAAGGTAGAAATATAAAAAACAAAGGTTCTCAACAAATCAATCATATAGAATTAACATTAGCTAGATATCCTCTAGAATCAATATACTGAAATAATGGTCTAGTGAGTCACTATTGTTTATCATTTATTAGATTTCATCGTCAAGCTAAAAAGGCATTACCATTTTGCGCACAATTTAAGAACTGTGCTTCAATGTTCTTTTGACAGTTAAGCTGGTACAACAAAGATTTGAATAGGATCTTGTTAGGTCTAGGTTGACCCCAAACTATTACATGGTTTGGGTTCGTGTTATATACTATTTAATCTATTTCTTGAAGACGTTGGATTGAGTTATGCGAGTAGAGTTTATTCGAGTTGACTCAAAATTGACTAGTGGTTAGGGTAAATTAAGTTGGAGTAATTCTAATATCCAACTCATCTCTCAATCAATAGCAAGAAAGAAGGGTTGCCATTTGGGTGTTGAAAGGGCTAATGAAAAGAACCTTTACTACTTTTTTATGTTATACGCATCCATTATCAAAGAATGAGGAAAGGAGCAGGAGCCAGAAGAGAGAGAGAGTGAGAGAGAGGTCTGCTCTTATATTACTTGTGTAGAAGGTAAGCCGGAGAGGAGAGAGAGAGACTTGAGGGCCGAAGGGACGATGAAGGAGAAGTACAGGGTTATGAGTAGGAAGAGAGAAGATGGGGGAGATCAGTAGAGCAGTAGGAGAGGAACAAGGGCCGGAAGAAGCTGAAAGATGCGAAAGTTTGTTCTTTTCTCTCTGAAATGGGTTTGGTGAATTAGACGTCGAAAGAGTCGGACCCTTTTTCCTCTGCTTCAGATGCTTGTTTTCTCTTGCAGTTCGCCGGAGGATTGTGGGTGAGAGGATGCCCTTTCAGGTCGAAGAGAATCCGCCGGAGGGATTCGCGGCGGGAAGAATAGAGGACGAGCAGCTTTTCTTCTGCATAAAGAGGAGGAAGACTTCTTCCAGGGAGCGTGAAGAACCGAGGAGAAGCCCGAGCTCTCCGACGTCGACATCAACCCTAACATCGTCCCTGGGCGGCGGTGGAGGGTCCTCCGATACCGCCGGCATGGCAGTGGTCTCAGGTGACGAATGGGCGGCGGAGCTGCAACCCGTTCCGGCGTCCCTTCGTAGTGTAGAGGACTGGGAATCGATGCTACCAGAGCCTGCGGCGGACTCTGGTCGGGACCCAAGCTTCCTCCACTGGTTCGGGGCGGATGCCGACGAAGCGGTAAAGCTTGAAGGCGAAGGCCTGCGGGTCTTCGATCCCGGATTTGGGTTCGAGCCCATCGGAGAAATCAGGGGTGAGGCACCGCATCTTGCTGCTGTTTCTACGATGATTCTACCGCCGGCAATCACCGATGCTTCTCTGTTCTTTCACCAAGATGCTATAGAGCAGAAGAGCCAAACGTTCGGTTCCAGCCTACTCATTGACCAGCAACATCATCAAGTCTTCTCAGCTCCAAAGCCGTCCTTCTTTGCGCTCGAGAACCCATCGGTTCATCAGCCCGAGCCTAATCTCAACTTCGGCTCCGACCTCTTTCTTTGCCGAAACACCCAGGGTTTCCGGCCGCCTACGCCGCCGGCGGTCGATCAACTGTTCAAGGCGGCGGAGCAAATCGAGGCCGGCGACACCATCAGCGCCCATAGGATATTGGCGCGGCTCAATCAACAGCTTCCCGCCCCGTCCGGGAAGCCCCTTATCCGTTCTGCATTCTTCTTCAAGGAAGCTCTCCTCCAAGTGACCTCCACCAGAGGCTGCCATTGCCGGAGCTCAATCGCTACTCCCATCGACGTCCTCCTGAAGCTAAGCGCTTACAAGGCCTTTGCAGAGATCTCTCCTGTTCTACAATTCACCAATTTTACTACTACCCAGTCCATTCTCGAGGAGCTCACTGCTGGCGCCAACAGCATCCACATCATCGACTTTGATTTGGGAGTCGGCAGCCATTGGTCAGCACTCATCCAAGAGCTCTCTCAGCGGCGTTCTGCCGCCATGACCGTCGCCCCAAAGCTCCGGATCACTGCCTTCACTTCCCTGGGTTCCCACCACCCTCTCGAGCTCCATCTGATTCAGGAGAATCTAACCCATTTCGCTGCCAACCTCAATCTTCCACTTGAACTCCATTTCCTTCCTCTTGAATCCTTCGACCCAGTGGCGATCCTTTCTACTTCCTCAAACTCTGCCGAAAACATTGCTGTAATCCTTCCAGTTTCCCTTTTCAGTTACCACCCATTAGCCAAGACTGTTCTAAGCCTTATCAAGCAGCTTTCACCAAAGATTATGATTTCAGTCGAACATGGCTGCAGCAGAAATGATCTTCCCTTTTCACAGCACTTCTTCCATGCTTTCCAGTCGCACACTCTTCTTCTTGAATCCATTGAAGCATCGGGGATAAATCCTGAGATTGCTGAAAAGATTGAAAGGTATTTACTGCAGCCAAGGATTGAGAGCTCTGTTCTCGGGCGCTACCAAGCCGGGGTGAAGCTACTTCCATGGAGAATGCTCTTGGCATCTGCAGGATTTGTGCCAGTGAAATTCAGCAACTTTGCCGAAACAATGGCAGAATGCCTGATCAAGAGGGCACTAGTAAGGGGTTTCCGAGTGTCGAAGAATCAGTCTTCTCTGTTGCTGTCATGGCAGCAAGGAGATATTGCCTCAGTTTCAGCATGGAGATGTTGAGATGATTACCCTTAAGCATTTGCATTGTCATGTTTATGGTACTTATCTTACCTCTTATCCTTATCAGTTATGTTCTGGTTATTATGGTAGTTTCTGGACATGTTTCTGATATCTTATGCTGTCTTGTTATGTTGGAACTTGGAATCTCTAAAGTTTGGCAAAAAGAAAGGAAAATGATGAACTCTGTCAACCCTTCTTTCTTCTTTCTAATATATGCCATTGTTCTTGGTTGGAATAATTATTATAGAAATAGAATTTCCCTTCAATCTGTATGTCAATAGTCAAACACTAATTAGTCAGCTCCTTTGCTCAAAGATTTTTGACATATTTGCAAGTTAATTATCTCTGTAGTTTCCACTAGAGCACTGTTTCAGATTTCATATTATGTATAGCCCATGATTATGTCAAAGTTCAATGACCGTTGACATGCCTTGATACATGACCGCGTTCTTTCTTTTTCTTGTTTTGAAACGGAAGACATTAGAAGACTTACTAAGGTTGAGTTTAGTTAAGGCTCTGTTTGGCAATGGCCAAAAAAGTATGGCTAAAATTACCCATCAACAAAATCTTAAATTTATTTTAAAAAAACTTAAAAAAATTATTTTATATTTCATCTCACACAAATTCCAACATTAAATAATCACTTTATTTCACATCCAACACAATTCTCAATAAATTAATCAACTTTATTTCACATCATACACAATTTTTAATATAACCAACTTACTTTATTTCACATCATACACATTTTTCAAAAATGGCTAAAAATTCCAACTACATCTTCTTTTTTTCTTATTACCAAACAGAGCCTAAGACTCCATTTTGAGATACAATATTACAATATTGTATTTCACTCTACATACCCATGGTGGTCTATGGGCATCTCCTTCAGTTTATCAAAATACAGTGCAGGACGGTACAGGTTATGGATGGATTCTTCTTCCTCATCTGTTCGTAAAGCCACTTCTTTGTATCCAGCTGCTTCTCTCCAATCTACTCTGATCACTTCCGAGTTGTCACGACTATAGTTGGCAAATGACCACTTTTTCTACTCGCCATAGCTCCTCGCCATCTATAAATTGGCCTCCTCCTTCAAGAGACTTTTCTTCACGTTCATGTAGAGAGCAGCAAGAGCAATTCGAACATATCAAAATCCTCTTCTTTCTTCCTATACTTCTTGCACTATCTTTGTACTCGCCTCTGGCACCCCATTTTCACTTGCCTAATGGATATAAGGTATCACTCTGAACCACATAAATTATTGTGTGTTCTTCTAATTATCTCTTTCTTCTGTCTGCTTTTCACCTCATAGGAGCATTTACAGTGACTCAAGTCTTCTTTGGATAAGATCAATCGTCCATCTTTTCCAAATTCCTTCTCTCCATCGACATCTAGTAATTGTTAAACTTTTGCAATTGATCGAACTTAAAAAATTGAAAGCTTATACGTGATGACTCGAGAACAAATATTGGATTTCCATTTGTCCTCACGCTATTACCATCTTTATGGTTACTAATCCTGGACAGGATAAGATAGATAATAAGTAACTGAAATAAAATTTATCAGTAAAGTCGACATCGAACTATTGAGATAACACTATTGATGACGATGAAAATGAATCAAATGAATTGGTTGTGTGTATAATTTTATTGCTTCAGACCATTGGACTGTCATTTTTCAATAAATTTATTTGAATGCTTCTGAAACTCATTTTCTAATAGTAGTTTATCTTTTACTATTATTTATGCATGTTCTTGTAATCCAACTTATCTTATTGCAATCTTTTATGTAATCAGTAATGAGGTAATCTTGTGCAGTGCTTATCATTATCTTTTTGTTTCATTTGATGACAACTCATATTTGTATAAAATATAAATACAACACATACATATATATATATATATAGAACTGCTATCCTTAAACTATAGTTTATGGATTTATATTAAACATACGAGTGATCATCTCTCACATGGCTTGCGTCCTCTTCTCACATGTTTGCTCTACTATTTACTCTTTCTCTGCGTCAGCTCTTGTCCTTTGGTTGGCCATTGGCCTTCTGTGCCTTTTAATTTATATTTTCCTACTTGGCATACATTTGAGTTTTAAAGGCAATCATAGGTGGAGATTGGAGTGTGCCATTTTAAACAAATATTTGGTTGCATGCCATGAATGAGGACACTGTAAGCTTCTTTTATTATATAATTTTTTTTCAAACTTTGATAGGGATGACAACTAATGCAACAACTCTCGAACTTGCAACCTAATTGCTTGACTTGATTCAGATTCATGGGCAACTCCCAACTTAAAAATCAACTCAGTTTATATGTGAAAGTAACTAACAGATGCATGGGAGTCGTAGAGTGTCTTATCGAGGAGAACCTGAATTGTACGTATTTTTCTATTGCTCACAAGTTTTAACCTGGTATCAAGGTCTCAGAAGTTTCGACAATACGTATGGCGCGCTTATTTTGTTCAAGATATAGGATAATTCAACCACAAACTTCATTTGATGCTAGCCCTAATCTTTTTGTGACCTATTAGGCTCATCTCTTCTCCATCTTCATTATGGAATCAATTTTATATTGCTAGTGGCATTGTTGTGAGTTTTGTCAAAGAAATTATTGATGTTAAGGTTTTACCAACAATGATCTAATGGATGAGATTACTAGGATTATGAATATTGAGTGGAGAGAAGGATAAAAAGATGTTTTTCATGCGAAAAACTCAAACGAGATTACACACTGCTGGCAATTTAAAGTGCACTATAGTTTGAGAGATCCTAATAAAAGCCATCAATATTTAAAACTACAAGCAGAAGACATGAAAGATCATTATATTAACGGGGTGTTTGGTTTGATGTTATCTCGGTGTTATATTATCTAAATGTCATCTTTTGAGTGAAATTCTATAATTTTTTTAAAAAATTTCTAAAAATGTTAAACTCAAAAATTATTTCCTTTAGATAACATGACATAACATTAAAATAATATTGAACTAAAGGCTCCCTGAATATAAATTAAAGATGATTGTTCTTTTTTTATAATTAATATGATTGTTCATTCTCTATTATTGTTTGGCGTTTTAGGAAATGATCATGGACCTCGCCTAAGATATCTTATTGAATAAGAATTATCAAAAATTACATTTGAATATATTAATAATCAACTTGGTGTTTATATATATAAATATATATATATATATATATTTATATGTATATATTGTAGAATGTGAGAAGATAAATTTGTATCTAAGACAAGCCCGGTTCGGGGGCCAATCACCTGGCGCTGCATGTGCACTCTAGGTGGGCCCGTGCACATGCGGCACTTAATGATTGATTCTTGAATTGTACGGGGCTCGTGTGCAAAAACTTTTTCCTTTTAAAGAGGTTTATGAATCTATTAACTAATTGAAACTTCTTATTATAAAAGAATGGAAGTAGTTTGATTTGGCAAAAAGAGAAGAGATGCCTTGAAGAGGGTGGAGTTAAGTATGTAGTAAGTCCCTTCTTCAAGAGATAAATCTTTTAGGGGTAGTTCCACTTAGCCCACTGAAGTTTATTTATTTGAATACAAATGTCCATAAATCTCAAAACATGTCATTCAGGTTTACAAAAAATATTACACGGTACATCGTGGTCTTTCAGTGACAGAATCCGTTATGTATCGTAAAAATGACAAAAATACCCTCCCTTTCTTAATATGTTAATTTTTAAAATATACCATTAAGGTTATGTGCGGCGGCTGCCTGTTCGCGGATGCGAGCGCTGGCGGTCGGCACTGCGTCTGCGTGCAGGTGGCCGCAGCTGGCTGCCTCGCGCGCCGGCGTCAGTCCTGTCGCGTCCTCGCGCGCAGACGCTTTGCGCGCAGGTGTTCGTGCGCAGGCGGCCGGCTGCGCGCGGACTCTGGCAGACACCCGAAGGCAGTGCGTGGGCGTCCACCGGTGTCGACGGAGCTAGCCGCCTCGCACAGGCGTTCGCCCTGCCGCGGCCTCGTGCGCAGGTGTCCGTCGGCGTCCGCGCTCTGCTGGCCCCCTGCGCGCGGACGCCAGCGCGCGAAAACACGGCAGCGCAGACGCTGCCTCGCGCGCTGCGGCGACTCGTGCCCGGACACCTGCGCGTGTTCTGGCGCGGACGCCGGCTGCCTCGCGTCGCTGGCTGCCGGCGCTAGAGGTCGCGCGGATGCCCTGGGTGGGCCGAGGAGTAAAATTGTAATTTAAAAAATATTTATTTTAATTTAATTTTATTTTTTTATGAAATAACGGTATTTTAAACGAAAAATATTATTTTGGACCTGATTGGGAGCTTTTTAAAATTAACTAGGGCCTTGGTGAACTATATAGCAATTATTGTGGACCTGAATGACATATTTTAAAATTTGTAAACCTTTGTGTTCAAGTAATTAAACCTCGGAGGCCTAAGCGAAATTACCTCCAATCTTTTATTAATAATTGAGGGTGATAATAACAATATGCTGTGAAATATCTGTGATAGAATTAACCATTGGTCAAAACATTTAGGCCCCGTTTGTTTTGAAGTTAAAAATTAATCTGGTTTAATTTTAACCTGGCATATCACGTCACACGTAAAATTAATATTAAAAATTAATTTTATTTCACATCCTACACATATTACTAAAATAATAACTAACTTATATCACATTCCTCACATATCCCAACATAATAACTAATTTTATTTCATATTATTCACAATTTTCAATAAAAAAATATTTTTATTCAAATTTAATTTTAATCTTGTTAAATTTAATCTTACAAACAAATAGACTTCTTGCTGGGAGGTTACCATATGTCTTATTGATATTTTAGACCACCAATTATAAATTAGAGAGAGAGAGAGAGAGCTAAATGGGGGCTAGAGAAGCTTCTGGCTAGAAGAAAATATGTGCCAATGCTCGTCGAGTTTGGAACTCTCGGAAATATCATAAGTTTAACGTTCTTGTCCACAGAGTTTGAAAAAACTATCGAAGTTAACTCTGTCTTTTAGACTATTGGGCGAAAACCAATAAACATCGTGGATTAGGGTTTAATGCCTCCAAAGTTTCTTGGTCTAGTTATCTAGTTCAAAGTCACGTTGTTTGATTCAAGATGATTCATTCGAGTTTACCACATAGACGATTTTTATAGAACGATGAAACCATATGTAAACGTTAATACATTTATATTAAGGAAAACATTTGTATTTTTATTTAATCATTTTTAATAAAGGTGGAAGTGGAAGTGGGGTTGGAAAAACGGGTTGTTGGGTAGGATTTGACTCGAACTCAAATCTGACCTGACCTAATTAATAAATATGTTAAGATCATTGACTCAAATATAACTTGATTAATCCGACTTGTTGGTTAGTCCATCAACCAGACTTGTTTATAAAATAATTATTTATAAATGAGTAATTCAAATTCGACTTTAACCAATTATATATAACTCGAATATGATTTATTTAATTCTCGAATTGGGATTATATATTCATGGAAGAGAAGGAATAGACTTGTGGAGGCTTTAAGCCAACCAATGCCAGTAGAAGAAAGGGGAATTTTGAGTGCAGGCAAAAAATAAATTATTATTTATTAAAAATACATAGTTTCTCTAAATCATTTATTTTTCTTGAAAATTAGTTTCAAAGTCACGAGAATTTGACAATAAAAATAAAAAAGAAATAGTGTAGAATAGAATATATAGTTGATATCTTTTCAGCTCTTGCGACATGTTAGAACCTTCTCTAATACCCATTGCCGAACAGTTGCTCAACAGCAGCCCCTTGTCGGACAGCAGCTCAACAGCAGCCCCTTGTCGAACAGCAGCTCAAAGAGATATCACAAAATCGTATCCTCCGTACTACTGTGTCAACTCAGTATTTAAGACAGCATGGGAGCCCACTCCCTAATCGTCTTTTGCAGAAATAGGTGTCAGATGTGGCAGACTAAACCTATTATATCCTCTCCTCTCCAAGCTATAAATAAGAGGGGGATTGTTCTCTCTAAGGACCCTTTTTTCCTCTCTCTCTCTCTGGCTGAGCTGCCCCTCTCTCTATCCCTCTTGTACTCATTCGGTCTCCATTTAAAGATCAAGCTTTGTAAGAGGAGATTCGATTAGTGGATTCAAATCGCCTGGACGACGTCGTGGTTTTTCCCCCGGACACTCGGATTTTCATGTAAAAATTGCCGCCTCATTTCTCTCTGTTGTGGTACATTTTTTGCATCAACATGACATCAGATTATAATATTTGTTTTGAAAATAATTTATTAATAGGTTTTGGGAGATATAATTATAAATAGTGGTAATTCCATAGAGGTAAATTTATAAAAATAAAAATATAATATTTGAGTTCATTTTTTTTAATTTTTTCTCATATGGGTGTCTTTTCTATAGATTCCGTTAAGTTTAACCGTTAAGTTGCTATTTTAAAAAAATTTAAATATATATTTAAGTATTAAAAATATATTTAAACATCTTCAATTATTATAATATCTCAACATTGATTTTTCTCAATATCCAACCTATAATAGCAATTTTTAAAACTTAGAATTGCCTGGGATGTTTGTATATATAGTTTAATTTAATAAATTTAAAATTAAATTTGAATAGAGATATTTTTTTATAAAAAATTGTGAATGATGTGAAATAAAGTTAGTTATTATATTAAAATATATGAGGAATATAATATAAATTAATTATTATTTTAGTAATATGTGTAGAATGTGAAATAAAATTAATTTTTAATTTTAAATTTTATGTGTGAATTGACATGCTTGTTTAAAATTAAATCAGGTTAATTTTAAACTCGCAGACAAACAGGGCCTTCGAAGTGTTATGGTTAAAACGGATACCCATTACCCGTGTATACTTGTGTTTTGATGTGTAAACGCATATGATCGAATTAGGATGCATTGATCTAGTTGAAAAAAGTCTCAAAAAAAATTATTGCTTAGTCAAAAAATTATCATGAAAATGTCACAAATATTGAGATTAAAATAGTAGATTATAGGTGGATAATGGGTTGCTATGGTTTCTTGGAGGTCCATTTGGCCTTTCCCAAATTTTCATCAAGTCAAACTCTAGAAATGGTCCTCATGAGAAGGACCTTATAGACACCTATAGCCAGTCAAAGTGGCCACAAAGCTCTCTTTCTTCCACCTTTAATCATTTAAAGGCAAAGAAACTTCCAAATTTGGGAAAGGGACACTTTTGGGTTTGGGGAAGGCAACAAAAAATGAAAAAGACTCCACTTCTTGTTTTCAAATGAAGAGATAGTGAAGATAATAAAAAATAATAATAATTACATATATATATATATATCACTAAAATTTAATTATTTTATATATTTAATATTATGATGCCAGTAGCTAAATAGAACAAAAAGTGATTATCAATTGATATTTCAAAAAAAAAAACAGTAAAATAAAGTGCGGCTCATGACAGTGTTAAGAGGAGCACAGAGGAGAATCTTCTAATATTTAAAATGAATGAGAATTCTTGAGCTATATAAGTAAATAATGTGATCTTAAATAGTAAATATATTTTTTAGAACAAAACTGTGAAGCTAATAATAAAAAATTTCATAATTAAACTGTGAATAGTAATAAAATGGGTGTGACTCTCCGAAGAAGTACAGAAGTCAAAGCAGATAATAACTTTATATTTAGATCATAAGATATTACATATATATTGACTGTAAAAATTATATGAAAATTATAAATATTATTATATACGTGTCAAAACTTTATAGTATAAGTTGTGTATGAGTTATATTTTTTATATAAATTTTATAATTAATATATAATACTGAAAATTCAGATTTTAAATATATAAAATAATTAAATTTTAGTGATATGTATGTAATTTTTCTAAAAGAAAATTGCTTGAAAGTGATGTTTATGGTTGAAATCAAGAAGGTAGCCACTAGTCCTATTTTTTAATATCTACTTTTGATTTTCATTTTAATTTAGGATAGTTCAATGACTTTAGTTCTTTAATCTCAATAAATATTATATATTTTATTTTTATAATAACTAGCTAGTAAAATATAACATGTTAGACCATTCAAGTTTATCAAAATAGATTTGATAATGTTTATAAATAATTCATGTATTTTAATTACATGCAAGAAGGATAATCTAAAAAATCTCAAAACATTCATTTTGCATCATATTTCATCATTATCCAAACCTGTTATTTTATTCCTATCACGCAGAGATCATTGGATTTAATGTGTAATAACATTTATTTAATTTTTTTTTAATAAAGGATTCATGTTATGATTGATTCGATAAGTTTTATGCTGGCTGTCGAGTGCCTAACGCAACCATCCGCGTTTTTAATCCGGGACTTGGGACCCGGTAATAACGCATTAAAACTTATCGAATTAATTATGATATGAATTATGCTCTTTGCAGAAATATTGTCTTTGCTGAGAAAACTAAAGAGAGCTAAAATGAAACTCAAGTTTTGGAGAAATGCTTGAGAATCTAAATATTTTCATTTCAGTAGATTAAGAACTGAATATATGGAGTGTACATTTAGTTAAGAAAGAAAATCTTATAGTTAAGAAAGAAAATCTTATAGTTAAGAAAGAAAATCTTATAGTTAAGAAAGAAAATCTTATAATGATCAAATTGTCAAGAAAAGTGAGCGCTTTAGATAACTTGGATCAGTCATTCAAAATAATGACAAAATAGATAATGATGTTAGAAGCAAGATTCAAGTACGATAGGTAAAATGGAGAAATACTTATGGTGTATGCGATAGAAAATTCTCATTCAAACTTAAAAGATAAATTTTATAAAACTGTAGTAAGACCAGCGATGATATATGGTACTGAATGCTGGCCTACAAAAAAAATATACAAATAAAATAAATAATGCAGAAATAAAAATGTTAATGTAGATGTATGGATATACACAAAAGGATAGAATGAGAAATGAGTATATATATCCAAATGAAGGCTGATGTTGCATCAATTGAGAATTAATCGAGTTATTGAATCTTACCCATATATAAAGAGGTAGAAGGAGACAAAAAAAGATATGACAAGAAACTATAAAGAGTGATCTTAGTTACTTAGACTTAGATAAGAATTTGGTAATTGATAAAGCGCAATGAAAATAAAGAATTCATGTAGCCGACTCTACCTAGTGGGATTAAGGCTTAGTTATTATTATTGTTGTTGTAATTTTTTTATAATAAAAGTTATATTTCAATCTAGTAATATTATGTTTTACTGCAGTTAATTGATACGAGTAGTGTTGGTGCATGATGTTCTGCTAGCCGAATGAAGAGGAGTTTGTTTAAAATCACACTGCCGTAATTTCAGTGGCATGCCATTTTTTTTATTTTTTGTATAATAATAACAAACAAATAAATATATGAGAGCTCAATATTTTGAGAAAATGATCGAGTCACAAAAGATTCTTTAACAAGTTAACTATGAAAGAAGGCCTCTTCGAGATGGTGATCAATAGCAAGACGAAAAGATTTCTTTTGATAGAGTTTACAACGGCAAAAAAAGAAAGCTAAAGAAAATAATCTTTAACGAGGATCAATTTCTAGTCATAATTTTTTAGAAAGTATCGAATCTCGAGAATTGGCGTAGTTCTCTCAACGATAAATGTATGATAGCAAATTGTATCAATTTATTTGTATTTAATAATGTCATATATGATTATATTTCAAAATAAAATAAAGATAGTGGTATTTAACTATTTATATTTATATGTATGTAAAAACATGATATATTAATTTATTAATTCGCTAGAAGATCACTTTTGATGATTGATGTGCTCGTCCACTGAGTTTGCGCTTGCAATCACTATCACAGCCCTTTGATCAACCTTGACCATGATCCTAGCCGTTGATTTTGAAGATATTATCTGGCTTCTGTGATCACATTGGAGGACCGGCGACGAGTCAAGTTGGACCGAGTTGACTGGATTTTTTTTTTGGATCAGTTTAACTGGAATTTTTTGATAAATTTTAATATTGTAATAATTTTATTTAAAATAGATTAAAATTTGTTTGATGATTCTCAAGTTTAATCAAGTTATTTATAAGTTTCATTTTTTTACTAAAATATGCAATATTGTAAAAAAAAAAGAATAATTTTATTCAATTATTTTTATAGTTGATTATTTTTTATTGCCATGATGCTAAAAGAATTTTTTTTTAATTTTTAAAAAATATAATAACAATAAATAAAATTATTTTTATAAAAATTATATAAAATGTGAAGTAAAATTGATTAATTTATTGAACAATATTTTAAAATTAAAGTTTATATAAAATGTAATATAAAATAATTTATGCATTTTTAATAAAAAATAAAATAATTGATTAAAAAGATGATCATCCACTGCCAAATGGGCTCATTAAAGTGGTGGAATCATATGGGAATATTTTGTGGAATCCTCCGAGGGAACAAAAAATGAAAAAAAAATATAAACCTATAAAAATTGAAAATTTGATAATATTTTCACCTCTACGATTCATACGCTTATACGAAAAATGAGAAACAATAACATTCGTATTCCTACATGAACATACCAGCACAATAATGTCTTCCAACTTCATATAAGAGTATGAAATTTGCATCTACGGGATAAATACGATAGTTATGTGTATACGTATAACATATGTATATACGAAAATACGTATGCATTTATTTTTTTATTCGTATATAAACTCACATAATAACATAAATGAGATGGATGTATATAAGTAAGCTTTTTACGTGCATATAATTCATGGGATTACTTCTATGATTGAATCATATAAAAGTATGAAATATCAACTAATATTTTCATTTCGTAGTTTTATACAGGTGGCAATTTTATGTGAAGATTAAAACTCGCTTGAAACTCATTCGTATTTTGCTAGATTCAAAATTGAGTCAAGCTTTTTCTGACTCGAAATTAGCTCGCTCAAATTGAAATCGATTCAACTCGTAATCGACCCAATATGTATATAAGCATACATATTTAGATCTTTTTAAAGTATAATTCAAATATTTTTATATATAAGTATGGTATAATATTAAAAATTAATGCATAAAATTTGGGCATGTTTGTTTAACTTATTTAAAATTAATAAATAGGCATATCATATCACTATAAAATTTAATATTTAAAATTAACTATATTTTATATTATATATATATTTCAAAATAAAAAATTAACTATTTTTATAACCTTCGTACATACTAAAATAATAATTAATTTATATCATTTCTCTTACGCATCTCAACACAATAATTAATTTTATTTTATATCATTCACAATTTTTAATAAAAAATAACATAAGTTTAATTTTAATCTTATTAAAATTAACTTTTATAAACAAATATGCTAAAAGTAAATTTATAATATTATTTTTAATATATTTAAAATGAAAAATGGATATTTTTATAGAAAATATAGTTTATAATGACTTGATTTAACTCAAAATCAAAATAATTTTAGTAGACTTGAATCTAACTCATCTCAAAATTAAAAATTTTAATTTCGAATCAAGTCTGATTTGCTCGAAATCATCAACCTTATTAATCTACTAATATCAAATGACGGGAAATCTTTACTAAAAGAGATGGCTAAGGATTTGTATTTCTATACGATTACAATCATAAAAAACTATGCGACTAATTGAGATTACATCTTGTCACAGTGCACATTGTGCATCTAATAATCTTTATACTTTTATTTATTTTAATTCTCAAAATATTAGTTACAAAAAATAAGACTAATAAATATAAAATTTTAATTTAAATTCAATTCAAATTAATTTTACGACTTTTAAGTTCGATTTAAATCAAATTTATGGTAAGTAATCTTGAAAAGTAATTGTTATGTCGGGTTTGGGTCCAACCTGATTAGCCGAACTCAAAAGCGACACATTAAATTTAGAACTAGAAAGCACACCTCATTAATCTAAATTGACCTAATTAAAAATGGGTCATACCTGAATCATGATATGACCCGTTAAAATGGGTCAAAAAGTTAACCCGAATCTTCCCAAAATTTCGGGTCAGTTCGGATCCGTTACGGGTCGGTCAAATAAGAACCCTAATTTGGCGTCTCGGAGGCAAGATGAGGGAAAAAAGAAAAAAGAAATCTTGGAGCGAATCTGTCGTCTCTTCTTGAATTCTGAGAATCGACTCAATCGAGGCGGGAGCGGAGGGGAGAAGAAGAACAGGAGGGCGATGGGTTTGATTCGGAGCTGCTTCACCTTTCTTTTGGGAACCTCCTGCGGGGTCTACATCGCCCAGAACTACGACGTCCCTGACATGAGGAAGATCATCCGCATGGGGCTTGCGATCGCCAGCATGTACGAGGAGATCTACCGCAAGCCTAAGAAGAAGCCGGAGGATTCGGATTGAGTACGGCGAGTTTCTTGTCCTTTCCTCATTTGTTAGAGTGGGCGCTGATTTCTGGGTGTTCAGTAGAGTAGAAATCCATCTGTTTTTGACAAGTTTTCCACCTTGATAGTTGCCAATTTTCTTAGGGAATCCTATTATATGAGAATTTTAGATGTGCTCAGTAGAAATGTTTTTGCGTGGTTTAGAAGGTGTACGGTTGCCAACCTAGCTTGAGTTGGTGTAAAGTGAAACTCTGTTGTAGGATGAATTTGCTTAGCTTTTGACTTAAAATACTTGCAATGGAAGATTCATTACATAAGTTTGAAAATGGCATCAAAAATCTAGATCAGCAGTATTTTATAGACTCGCTTTGATGATACTATATATGAACTAAAATCGCACAGGATGGAAAAAGCCCAAACGAGGGAGGGCAGCACATGTTATGCATATTGCAAAATATAATGACCAAGAATTAAGTGATGAAAATGAGTGGCTAATATGGGGTTTATGTGGCAGTTAGAAGAAGGAAGAAAAAATTATATATACTATATAATGACCCTGTTTGCTTCACTAAGTAAATGTTGTCTTCCCTTTTTATGGACCACCTAACATCTCTAACCGCCAGAAAGATCTCTTTGAGCTGCTGTAGTTGGTTGGTGACAATGTGTCTGTGATAGGAACCACTAACTCCAGCAAAGGAGCTCCTCCCTTTGTCGGGCTTCGTTTGGGTCTTTAGCCCTTAAGCAACTTTGGTTTGGCTTATATTCAAGCAGCTTAAGGCTATGAACATGGAAGTTGTAATTTCGAGTAAGACCTAGGAAATGAAGGGATTCAAATTTAGTAGAAGTAAGATACTTGCACTATAGATAGATTTAGTGGTCCTGAAGAATAAATTGAAATTTTGTGAGATTAATTGAGAACTTCAACTACTTCAAGTCCATTCCACTAAAAAGGGTGTGCAAAGGAAGATGTTAAGCACATAATCTTTGATTGAGAGATTTCTTATATTCTTCATACATTAACATATAATTTTTTTTTAAATGTGTGCCTTACGATTATACTAAGGTTATAAATTTTGAATAATATATTCTAAGAAACTTTCCTTTTCTTATATTGTGAAGAATTGTTCAGTTCGAATAATAAATCAAACTAAACCTTGATGTACTTTATCATTTCTAGATGACTATGACAGAGATCTACCAGTGGATTCAGTTGTGTTTGGTTTGCCTCTACAGTAATGGGTTGACAAAATTTTTCATCAAATTTATGAAATCTAATTAAGTGTTTCTTAAATGTGCTAGTCCCACTACCCTGTTTGTGTAAGTATTGATTTTTGCAAATTTTCAAATAACAATGTACTTGGTTCTCTGGATTGTTATTAGATTTAATCTATATTTCAAAATAATCACTTATCTTACTGCGTTTTATTCGAGATTTGTTAGAGACGCCTAATGATTGAGTTAATGGGTCAGTGCCGATGCTAACATCTCCACTGGCCTCAAGGTCAAGATTATGTTCTTCAGATAGATTGAGATCAGGTTCTGAAGTTTCGTTAAAATGGAGAAGAATTCTGGAACGTAAGCCGGATCCGCATTCCATTGACAACTTGAGGAAGAAATGATAGCGAATCGACATCAGGTGGCTATCAAAATGCTGAATGTGTTTACAAAATTTTTTTAAAGAGCAAAAAAGTCTAAAATTTGATGAAAATTTAAAAAAATATACAACACAAGTCCTATTTATAAAGAACTAGACACGACTCAAAAGGTTTAAAATGACCTTAAAATGATTATAACTGTTTGAGATTAAACAAATAGTAATAATATTTTTTTAACATATAGGGCACTTAGCACTGGCAGTAGTTATTACTAATGGCGTGTAGCGCCCACGCAGCGTGCATAGGCACTGCCCCCAATATATATATATATATATATATATATATATATATATATATATTAACATTGAATCAGATTGGTTTTCGGTTGTAGGGCCGTAGAATCACAACAGACCGGTTCCCAATTCTAGGGGTGCAGAACAGTGCCAGACCGGTTTTGCACCTTGGAATCAGTCCGATTCAACCGGTTTTAATCTGAACTAGTTTTTATCAGATCGGTTTTGGGCCAGTTTTGGGTAGAACCAGAATAAATAGGTCTAATTATGATGGTTAAAATAAATGAGTGATGAGCTTCATGCGGTGGATGCCTAACATGTTAAAGGAAAGAAAAAGATAATTAGTAATAGAATAAAAGTAAAGTACTAAACATTTTAAAAAAATCCTCCTATAGAATAAGCCTTAGTCATATAAGAATAGACGTAACAACATAAAAATGAATTCCAATAACAATTAATATATGTTCAGTGAAGGTGGCCTCAATCAACAAGATTTCGAAGAATACTTGTAAACAAACAGGGAAATTTGTGACTCATATTAATTTGCTCATCTTTCCATAAAAAAGAGTTATAGTTTTACAAAAACTAACTTCGTAACATGATTCATTTTCTCTTAGTCAAAGCTAAGTAACTACGTGAGCATGTTGTCCATTATTAACTTCGTAACTACTAAGAAGGCAATATTACCTTACCAATTGCGAAAGGTATGATATAGTACAAGAACAAAATATTGCAGTTTGAACTTTTCTTAATTGTGGAGAATATACCAAACAATTCGTTCCCAACCATCAATGAACAAAATTTAAGTAAGAAATGAGGATTCAGTAGGGTGTCTAGTATTTATTCTGAACAAATCCAAAGCCTAAAGTAAAACATTAGCAGTGGATACCTCCAGGAGGATTAAAAAGCAAGAATATACACTACGAGAGAACTCAAAAGCATCCAATATTTGAAGAAAATCATAATTTCGTTCGAGCTCCTTTTATTCTGTATCAGCCACCTTACAATTCGCATAATATAATAATATTTGCATTCAGCTAAAATTTGACAATAATTTTAAATACACAACATTAATTCACATGATAAATGAAGCCATTAGATTCGAACAAATGCTTCATAATTAAAATAGTTCTCGTTTAACACGTACATTTAACATGCGTTCATGGTGAGATCTTTTTTCATATTATGCTTCTTTATTTACATAGCAGTTCATTACAAAATAAGTGAAAAATTGATAGGTATTTTTTGCAAATCTTTTACTTAGAAATTCTTGATGATTCTATGTTATTTTCTTGAGTAGTATTTTTTGTCACATAAATTGGATGCTTGTTTGTTTGGGCATTAAAGTATGAGCTTTAGTAGCGTTTTTTGTCATACAAACTGGATGCCTGTTTATTTGACATTGAATTATGAACTTTTACGTCATTCCCAGTACTTTTGCTCCAATCTTCATAGATTTGTTTTCTGTACATTGCCTACCAAAAAGAAAAAAGATCTAGGCTTTTTATGTCCATTATTCATTCTATTTTCTTGTTTTGTCATTCATGTGTATTTAGTTTGTACGTACCTTCAAAGTGGTGCGCTTTGCATTTAGGTTTGATATGTGGTAAATTATTGATTATTTGGTACCAAAAAACAAAATAAACAGTTTCCAAGAAACAAAAAAAAACCCAAAATAATAAATGGAGTGTGTCTACCCATAAGTGTTATAATTATCACATTTAAATCTATGTTGATCATGCTTGTTTATATTAATTTGTATCCCTGGAGGACAGAACAAAACCTTAGCTTAAAATAGCTTTTGTATATTCAATTAGAAAAAAGTAAAATGAACTTTCTGCTGCTTATTATGCGGAATTGTTTACTTCGTTATGAGAATATCTAGTAAACTGGCTGTTGTCTCCTCCTCACATGCTTTCATTTTTCTTTTTGCTTTGAGACGTCGTGTTACTACAATTTTCAGATTTTGTTTTCCTTCAATTGTCTTTTACTGCTTTCTGGAAATCCATAGATCTTAGAAAAGCCATGTTTTGAGCTAAATTTAGAAATAACTAATCTTGCTTAGATGCCAAAAGCAATCTTTTTTATATTGCCATTTCAATTCACTGTGTTGTCGTCTGTCATTCCATTTCAATATCTTTTACACTTTACTTGCATCTTAAAAAACTTATGCCAAGGAGAAAGATTGTTTGTACAACCTAAAGAAGCTTTCTATTCTTATTGAGGAAGTTGAGATACCTACGAATAGTTTTTTAATTTGTAGAATCTCAGTACTGGATTGAAAGCCTTAGTATCTGTGGGGGCCAGTGCAAGTGAAAGTGACGGTTGAGATGCGTTCATGCTTATCCAAATTTTGGAGTGAGAACAGTTTTTTGCCTGTAATCGCATTATCCTTTGTCACACATCCACCCCCTCCCCTTTCCTCTGAATAGGAAGCATGTAGTATTCCTGCTCAGATTTAGTCTGTAAGACTGTGCTTTGTTGGGATAGGGGCAGAGAGAAAAGTTTCGAAAAGAAATTTGGTAGGTAGCTCTTCATATTTATTAAGTGCATAGCTCGTACGAAAACAAAAAAAGCATAGGAGAAAGATCAATGAATCACAAACCATGAGGAATACTTTTCTTATATATGCCTATTATATGTAGTACTACAAAGGCCACCTTCCTCAAGTTTCTACTTTCTCTCATTTCTTGCAAATTCATAAAATAAGCTTGTCAAGTGTAAATACTCATCCAAAAGTACGCAAGGGTTTAATGATTCTTGCAAATGTTGTGAACTTAGCTTAAGATTCAGAACTCAATATATTGATTTGCCTTTTTATTTTGTGAGATTCGCATAGAGGATATCTTAATTACGAAAAATTACTTGTTTTACCGTCAAACATGAAATATTATGTGTATCACACTAAAAACTTATAAAATTACATATTTCACATAACATTTTTGAGAAAAATTATAAATTAAATTACTGTTGCATTTTCATGGATTTTATTTTATTGTGTATGGTTCACAAATCTATAATATAGAATTTCATATCACTAGCTTGAGTTTGAAGTGGATTTTATATATAGCTAATTTACGAAACAAACGGTATTTGAAGTATGGTGTTAAAGCTTAACTTTAGTTTTTAGTATTAAAGTAATTTAGGACATATAAATTAATATTTTGGATTATAAAAGTAATAGTTTTAGGGCTCAAGATTTAGACTATAGTGCGATTTATTAAAAAATAATATGAAATCTATAATTTTATAAGATTTTAGTATGATATACCTAATATTTTATTTTTGATGATAAAACATATAATTTTTCATGTTTAAGATGTTCTCCATGTAAATGCCCCTATTTTGTGCCTCGTCTATTGTATATAAACAATATTTCTACCAAATCGAAACAATTATGCTATTTAATAAATTTTCAAGTTTGTCCAACTAATTTATTTATTTAGTTTTGTTTAATTAGCTATTTCAGTTGGTAATGGTTGAGAAACGACACCTTTTTGTTCACACATTTGATAACCTGATGTTTGATCTAAAATATGCTTACACTTCTTTTTGGTTTGTGGTCTTCTTTTGAAAGGCTTCATTCTTATGGTTCTTCCAAATTTTTTGTTGGTATAAGATTCTTCATTTTAGAACTATTTTTTTCTCTCATTATGTAAACTTTGCTATAGTTGCATAAAAAACTTTTTTTTTGTGCTCACAAAGAGCATTGCTTTAAACTAGGCTAATGGGAGAAGAGAAATGCCAGTAGTTGACCACACTAATTTTGGATCAATCTTTCACAAAAAAAAACTAATTATGGATCAAGGCTTTGTTGTACATAAGTGAGGTTCCATCATGCTTTTATATTTTCTTTGATCATATTTATTATTGCTACAGGAGATTCGCATTCGGAGAAGATCGATGAAGGATCTTATACAAGGAAGATCCAATCCGGTGTGTAAGCCCTAGAAGAAAGAGGAAAGAATTGAAAAGAGCAAACCAAAGGAAAACACACAAGGTGTACATGATTTAGAAAGATTCTCCTATATCATGAGTCGAACTCATTATGTAAAAGAGCGTGGCTCATCGGAGGCGATTATAGTGGAAGTTCTCTCAAAAGTGTTTTATGAAAGTACAAAGAGGTATTAGATGATTTGTCTTGGTTGTTTCTCCAAGAGAAGAAGTATTTTATTTATAATTGAGGGTAAGTCTATCCTAATGCTGGTGCAAAATCCTCACGTGGGCCAACCCTATGCTTCAATTGGACAGCAGATGGGAACACTGTTGAGGCTAAACCCCATGCTTTATAGAGTTTGGAGGATAACAAAAAACATCGGGGCATTGGGATTTGGCATCTCTAGAGTTTCCTGATTGAAAGTAGTGAAATCCGCAGGATCAATTTCGTGTTTCACGGGGTTTGAGTCGTCTTCTCAGCTTATTAGCTGGAATGTTCAGCTCAGAACAATGCAGTCCAGTTCAAGGCGGGTTCATTATGGTTTTCTTGGATGTCACGCGGACGGCTGTGATACAAAGGTGACGCCTTGTGTAAACTATTGGATTTTATGTTTACAACTACCTGGAAGGCTTGTGGCCTATTTGCCTTATTTTCTGCTTATGATTGCTCTGGAATGTCGTGCCTCGTTTGCCTTAGTATTATTCTTTATCGGTCGAGACGACACATTCCTCTATCGCATTCGAGATGATAAGTTCATTGTGTTTGTTGATTATTTAAAATCTACATGTGGTTCTATGGCTGATCTCTTTAGAAACTTTTAGCCCATGTTTGTGTTCATTTGCTTCTTCTTGTTTTACAATTTTCATTTTTTTTGTTTCATCATTTCCACAGTCTCATCATATATTTATCTCAAAGTTATTCTTCTTCAATTGCATTTTATCCTCAGAATTACAGATTTAACCCAAATGTTCTTGAATATTTATATAGTTTCCTTAATTCTTTTTAATAATATAAACGGTGAGCCCTGTTTGGCGTGAGGATCAAAATCAGGATCAAAATGGTACTACTTTAAAAAACAAGAATAATAATAATAATAATAAATAAAATTTTTAAATTATTTTACATAAATTTTAATATAAAAAATATTATTTTACTTCATATGTTCATTAAGTTTTAATAAAAATATTTATTTTATTCACATTCTAGATTAAAATATTTGATTCAAATATTTTGATCTAGGATGTAAAATAAAGTAGATATTTTTTAAAAACTATTGAGTATGTGAAGTAAAATAATATTTTTTTATATTAAAATATATTTATTATTATTGTTGTTTTTTAAATTAGTATCATTTTGGTTCGATAAGTCTTATGGGTAATTGTCTTTTTAACTTTTTTTTTTGTAATATAGAAGATAATATCAATTAGGTTTAAGATTTCAAAATTTTTTTAATGAGTTCGTTGAGTTTGATGTTAATATTTTAATTAATTTTTTTATTAACTTTTTTTTAAAATCTAAAATTATTATTATACATTTTTTTTATCTATCTCTCTGTCTGTCTTTTTTTTTATCTTACCCATCCTGACTATAGTGTTGTTACTGCTGCTCCATGTAGGACCACCAGCCGCAAGTGTGGGTGGCCCTGTGTTTTTGACCGCATGGGAAGAAGCGGTCTGCAGCGGCCACTGCAATGGGCACAAAGTCCAATGATGGAGGAGGAAGAAGGGAAATAGTATTTTTGTAATTTTATATTTAAAAATAAATTTTATTTAAAGAATGAGAAAAATAAATAAAATTTATAAAAAAAATTAATTGAAATATTAATATTAACTTCAGTATTGAAAGATTTTAGAAATTGTACACTTGATACTATTTATGCTAATATAAAACAGACTTGGATGAATATCTGAAATTTAATTGTTGAAGATGTTGAAAGGCTGTTTTATAGAACTTCCAGATCATGTTACATACAAGCTCTTCAATTCCTTTTTAACACTAAAACCAACACTGGGTTGTTTTGTTGTGTTTATAAGAATTGGAAAGCTTGTGTGTAATTTGCCAAAATTTGATTAGTATGCATGTAATTTTTCTGAACTATAAATAGAGGAGGAAATTTACTGACAATAGATTACAGGAAATTTTAAAGGATTAGGGTGCTCAAATGTGACAAAAATTCCTTTTGGAATTAAATGTGCTATTTGCCAAGATCTCAAAAATGTGTATGTAATTCTCCTTACATGTGATCTATAGATATAGTTCTATAGGTATACACACACTTCTTATTTGATTCATTATTGGCTGCAGCATCAAAGTTTTTGTGTTTGCTGAACTCTGATCTTAGTTATTTATTATTTTTGAATCGAATGAAGCTGAATCTAAACAAGAGTTTCAGTTATTTTAAGGCTATGAAGTTGAAATAATCTACAACATCGATTCAAGTAAAGTCAGTTCAAATTCTGACTTTGATTTTACTTAAATCTGAAATTGAATCGACCATCAAATTGACCCTAGATGTTGAAAAATGGAAGAGTAAATCGAAAAGCTTCTCAAAACTCAACTAAAGGTTGAGTATCTATAAGTCCCCTATAAGTCTGTTTGTCTATAAAGTTTAATTTAACAAGATTAAAATTAAACTTAAATAGAGATATTTTTTTATTAAAAATTGTGAATAATGTGAAATAAAATTAGTTATTATGTTGAGATATGTAAGAGATGTGATATAAGTTTGTTATTATTTTAGTAATGTGTGTAGAATGTGAAATAAAGTTTATATATGATGTGATATGCCTGTTTAAAATTAAATCAGATTAATTTTTAACTGCCAAACAAACAGATCCTATGTGTGTTTCTCCAAAGATGGTACTTTTGAATTTCAGATTTTTTTGTTTAATACATGTCGAAGATGGTTTGAGATAAATGGGACTGTTAATTTCATTAGAAAATTGATTCTCTCAATACTGACTTTCAGTAAATTAGAACAGGATATGCACATACTATTAAAGCTTGAGCTTGTAGCATTGTGGCCAATATGGATGTCAATAGCTCTCTTTGGCAGGTTCCTACAGCCTCTGCTTATGCTTTTCCTTCTTTCTGCTCCGATGACGGCTTTCCGATTGCCGTCATTCCTTACTGGTGTTGCTTGCTTCCGTGATGACTTTACTCCCGATCATGACGTCCCCACCACTTCCAGACGGCAACGGCGACATGCCGACTGCTTATTGAACGACTGATTGATTGATCATGGAAGGTTTGTGATTGATCATTGGAGTTGATGATGAGATGACACTACCATGCTCAAGTGAGAGAAGGATTGTGTAAGTATTTTTGAATCAATTTTAACTCGATTATAATAACTCGAAGTTCTACTTGGAACTTGATTTGAGCTCAAGTGAGAGAAGGATTGTGTCGAGTATTTTTGAATCAATTTTAACTCGATGATTATAATAACTCAAAGTTCTACTTGGAACTTGATTTGAACTCCAGTGAGTTTCCTTTTTTGAGTTAATGTATTGGTACTTTTTTAAACATGAAATCTCATCTGACAATTGTTTTTCAAACTTTGGTATGCTTTATTCAAAAACATCTTTTATCATATGCTTCATAACCAATACATATTCTTTTATTAGGGAAAAAAAATCAATGCCCTTCGTTTTATATGGTCGATAAGAATGAAAAAAATGAAGAATGCAAATATATATTTGCCCTTCTATCTTATAAATAGTTCAAATATTACCCCTTTTTCATTAAGGATAATTGACATTTATATAGGATAACTATTCATAGCTATTGTTTTTTTTGGAGTTAAAACTTTAAGCAACACTCTTTGTAACAAAGTAATTCACACACAAAAAAAAATTTGACTTCAAATTAAAAGAGAATCAAGAAAATCAAGCAGCTATAAAACTTCAATAAAGAATGCCTCCAAGTATTATAAAAAAGGTGAAAAATATAGCCAAACTCGTACAAAAAATGCTCATTAATATCACAGGAAAATAATAACCATATCATAGTAAAGCCTACTGCTGGGAAACTAAAGAAATGGGTAGAACTTACAAATACAGGTATAAAACAAAAAAAAAAAAAAACAATAATATGAGGTTTACCTTCTGAAACAAAAGTAGAATTCACTAATTTACACTTTCCTTCTATTGCTTCTCACTAGCAGTCAAACAGTAGAATTCACCAGGAGGTTTTGAGAGATTGAAACCCCGACGTCGAAGTGAAATTGGCTATTCATGCCACTGATTTCCAACAGTTTCTCAATCCCCAGGATGGCTCCCAATTATCTTTGCAGCATGAGACCGGTATTCCGATAAATCGACAATTTATCTATAGAACAATGCTTTCATGATAAGGATCACCACATTCACGTCTGGGAACCAAAGGGAAAGTGAACTTGTCTGGCCGAAAGCCGCAATTTCATGCCGAAAGCTGCAATTTGTCACGAATATGAAAACGCCTCAGAGCTGAACCTCGTGAAGGTCATCTGATTCGGAGCTTCCCCTAAGCATCTGCACGGATGAACTGCTGTTCGATTGAATGTGTGATGGATCATTGTAAGGTGGTGAAAATGTCGATGGCACACTGGAGCCGACCAAGGAATGCTCCATGGTAGGTCCTCTAGCAGTTGAAGCATCTGTGTAAGTTCCACTCCAGGATGCCGCACGTGTACGGGTAAGGGAGCCAACACTGCTCTGCAAATTTTTGGACAATGAGATGTTGTCCATGCTTGGGAACCTTGGCATAGAGGACAAAGATGACGATGCAGATGGCGGAGAAATTATCGATTCTCTAACGGATGAAGTGGAAGGCTCCTCGCTGGTTGTAGCGTTAGGGGAGGTTTCTTGGTCGACAATATTTACCGGATTTTCATTGGTCACAGGAGCCGCAGGGACAAAGAACTTAGCCCCAGCCTGCGGCTTCACAGACTGAGTAGAAAGGAAAGAGGTTGTGAAGGACCCACCACCTTTATTGAAAGTATCAACATATCTGCACAGTTTATCCGAACCACAAAAGACATTTCATGGGTAAGCAATATGCAAATGATAAATCATTAATGCCATCATCAATAATCATATGCCAATTATTTAACCTTTCAAGAAAACAATAGCACGGTGACAAAATAAGTACCAAAAAAGGAGAAAATAAAGAAATACCTCGACCGGACCCCGATTCTACCGTGCGCTGAGAACTGATTTTGGCTTGGTGGCATTGGTGGGATGCCCGACCCTTGTTCCGAGGGAGGATTAAGTTTTGTCTCCATCCCAGGAGTACTGGCAAGGCTATTGCTCTTCAAGGCACTATTTATATCATAATCCAATGTTCCATTTGGAAGTGCCGCCAATGTTGGAGGTGGAGGCAAGTCAGCTTCTGCTGCAGAAAGCTCAGCACCATCCTCCACCCATCTCTTGAGTTTTTCATCATAATAGAACTTGTTGCTTTCGCCCAGTTTTGCCTTCAACGGGATGTAAAAATATTTCAAAAGATAAACATTAAGCTTGATGATGCAATGAGTACTAAGTGAAAAATTAGGGTGTAAATAAACCAACTCAAATCGAACTTGTATTCATGTTCAAGCGCATTTCAAATTTCATTGTTCAAGCTTGATCATAAGCGAGATTAGCTTTTTGCTACCATGTCCAAGCTCTAATCATTTACAAATGAACAAGCTCAAGCTTGATTGAGTCTGTTCATGAACTAGCAACCAAATTCCTTATTGAACCAACTATTGAGTTTCATCACATCAAGCTTGTAATTGAGCCATCTAAAAGAGCTCATATCAAGATCAAGAATCAAGTTTGTTTATGACTAATTCATCAGCCATTAAATTAAAAAAAAATCAACCATTAATTTGAATTTTCCATGGAACAAAAAATAACTAAAAAATAAATAATTTTTTTGTGTAGCCAATGATATTGAAAAATAATATGATTTAAGAGAATATTATGATACTAAAAATAATATGGGCATTTACGTGCATGCCAGTCAAAACTTTAAATTTTGCACCTTTCTTCAAATACATGTGACCCCATAATTCAAATACTGTGAAGAAGGTGACATTTATGTAATATTTAAAATTTTTTGTAGTATAAAGGCAATTATCCCAAAATAATAATAATCAAGCTTATGCGTCTGTAATCAAGTTTTAAACGAGTATATTTACAACCATATGCATTGTTCACAAGCATAAGTCGAACATATTAAATATGTTCAAACTCGTTCGTTAAGCTTGATGAACATGACTGAGCCCTTAACGAGCCAACTTTTGAGCAGCTCGTTGAAAACTCAGTTTATTTCCAACCTTATGAAAAATGTAAGGATGAAACCTGACGATCCTGTCGAGTCCATGACACTAAGCCAATTGTCTTCTGAAGAAGCTGAGAACCAAAGCGTCCAAAACGTGAAGGTCCTCCGACTTGCCCACGTAAGCTGCCATCCTTTGCTGAATTCTGCATGATTAAGATCATGAAAACAGAAAAGAAAGAAGCTTGATGCAGATTTAGAGTGCACCAACTTATGAATGCTGAATGAAGAAATGAATGAGATACATATAAAGATGTTTTTCAGCTAAATGCACCAAGAATATAACCTGTTTTGAACTTCTGCCAAAATCTGGCTCTGAAACACTTCTATTGTGCATAACTTTCCTGCTGCTATCACCAACCCACTCATTCATAGACTCCACTGATGCTGAAGGCACCAAGGAGGTAATGGCCATCGTTGATTGACTACTTGATACTTTTGGCACCATAGAGTTATCTTTATTATCTCCACTGTTCTGGGGCATTGGTGGCAGAGGAGGTGCACCCATCATGCGGTGAATTGAACGATCAATGGAGTTTATTAATTTACCAACTAATTTTGTTGTTGCCAGGTTCGTACCATATCCACCCTGGAGAACAAGACCAGAAAGATGAAAACAAAAACTCTTGAAAATGGGACTAGACTGAACTGAAAAGACAACTTTAGGAAGTGACGGCAAACCTGCTGGTGTATTCTTAATCTCTCCTCCAATGATGAGAACTGTGTCCTCCACAACTCTACCTCAGGAGAACGCCCAGAATTTTTCAGCAGCTTCATAGATGCTTGGCAATACCTGATTCACTCATAAATGTGCAAGTTTTAGCAACAAAATTAAGGAAAAACAAAATAGAACTTCGCCACTCACTTTAATGAATCAGATACTTTCCCAACTTCAGCCAGCATATAGGCATAGATTAGCTTGTATGGTTGAAATGGTAACAGCACAAACTGTGAGTTTCCAATGACCTTAGAATATTCATATATTTCTGTCCTCTGCATGAATGTCGTGCCAAATGAGATCAATTTGAGTACATCATGATAAACCAACAAACCATCAAGTAGATCATAGAAAGGTTTATTTCATGAAGCAATATGAGTAGTAACAAAGTTGATTTCGATCCTCAGTATAAAATATTTAGACTGTAACATTATGGAGAGTGCCGCCAATGCATGTTGCCAATGCACATATTATGAGAATGACATAAATAGTGAAGTCATATTTGGACATAAAAATCGGTTTCAAATTAATAGCATCACAGTGGCAATAAAGCTGAATAAGTCGCAACAGGAAGCAACATCTTGCTACTTTGAATTAGATTTTATAAAAATGCTAGATAATATTAAGCACAAAAAATAAGCACAATAACTTGCAGTATCCTGCTATAAGAAACATTGAAGTTATGGGCTCAAGGCCACTAGAACTAGAAGGATATGGATGTAAGATAGGTAAGGCAAGAAAATGCTGAATTGCTAGAATATAAACAATAAAAATAATGTTTTGAACCTGAATAGCATCAGGACATGCATAAGTTCGAGGATTTTTCCAGTGATCTGCACCAATAAGACACAGCCTCGCAATGTCGGAGTAAGACTCAATGTTTGCCTCTGCAACCAAGTAGCAAGTGTGTGCAGCAATTACCTATAATAATAGATTTCACAGTCAACCTAAGATTCTGACAACAAACGAAATTAAAATAATTAGCATATTGAGCAGCAGGAGACTAGCAGCCAGAGAAGTAACCTCTCCTCTCTCTTTCCATAGACAATCTCCAAGATGAATAATGACAAGTTCATCATCCTTTGTCCTGTTTGAAGTAATTATAGCAAGATTCTCTTGCCAATCATCAAGCATGCTGTTTGGTAGAATCTGATCCAGCCAAATGGGGAAGAATAAAGCACAAATTAACACATCTTAATTTTTTTTTTTAAAAAAACAATAATGACCGCATCAGAAATGCAGTTGCATAGAAGCAAACGACGGAAAGTATTCTCTGTAAGACCTCATTAAACTTCAAACCAACTTCTACCACTAAAAGTCTAAAAGGAAAATTTTTCAATTTTATTTCCAATCCTCACAGACTCCAAGATGAAAAGTATCCTAAAAAGAAATCTTGAGTTTAACTAAATTCAAACCTAAACATGCAATCTAGGTTTTTATAAACTACCTCTGAAGACTGGTATGGACCGTTAACAGCACCAGATAAGCCACTATAGGAGCTATCTACAGAAAACACGTCTGCAGGTTGCCCAGCAATAAGAAGGCATAATGTTCTTAGAGGTGAACCACATACAAACTGTCGATGAGCCATTTGCTTCACTGTGTCAATATATAACTGCATAAAATTAACCAGAAAAAGAAAAGTACAGGCTGTATTAAGAGATTAATTAATAATGTTAAAAAAGACATTGAATTATCAATTAGTATGCTAAATGGCATGAAATAGCAAAAGCAGCACCAACCTGCTCACCAAGCTGTGCTGCAAGAACAAGAGCAGGGCCCCACAAGTGGCCATCTTGTGCACATTGGAGGGCCTCTTTTCTCCTTCCAGAAACCAAAAGATTTTGAACTGCAATGGCGGTAGACTGCAACAAGCATAAGATACTAGTAACTAAACTTAAGAGCTTCCGGAAAAGTTTAATTTAAGAGCTTCAAGTAAAACAAAATAACATCAGACTAGAGTACCCTTATCTGTCCTTCAACAGGAAGATTCTTCATACACTGTGGGAATGAGCCAAATCCACCAAAACTATCGCCCTCTCGTTTGCTGGACGCAAATAGCTTGGAAACTGATGACTCTGGACCATCATTTCCCTAAAAGCAGGAGACAGCGAAATAAAAAAAATCAAATAATTAAAAATATAATCCTCAATATTTCAAAAAAAAATATAACCCTCATAATATATTCAAACACACGATCACCCTGCATTTCATATGTCGATAATTTTGGGTGCAAAAAAGTACAACTAAAAGATAAAGAAAGGGAGAACAACACATTATTTTACTGATCGCAAATCAAACAAATGGCAGGAACAATCAGTAGAGTTGACACGGGACAATAATAAAGGTGCACAATAAAATTTTAAACCAGTAAATTTAATTAAAAATTTTATTACAATAAAAGGGCAAAATATTTTAAGAATATAATTTAAGATAAATAAGAATTTTAATCTAATAAATTAAATTATTTTAAAATTAGAATTAAATTTGATTATTTGATAAATAAAAATTTATCAATTTGATTAAAGCTTATTGATTTAAATTCATTGAATCAAATCCAAAGTCTAGGCAATAATTTGGTCGCCTTACAAAATAAATACCAATAGTAATTCTCTCTCGAATAAATGTATGGTCACACAATTAAAGCCAAACCAAATAATCTAAGTAGCTCAATATAATTTCAATTAAATAAAAAATCAGTAATTAAATAAATTCAGAGAGGTTTGAACATTGATTAGTGAAATCTGAGTCCCTATTGGAGCTACATGATCAGAGTGTGGAATACTGCACTGGCTTAAGGGGGAGACCCAAAGCAAGGGAAACTGGTGCTCTGATGGGAAGAGAAGGGACTTAGTGAAAGGACTGGTGTAGTCGTGCGAGAATAAAGCCAACTAGGAGCTAGGCTCGGCGATGCGAATGACACTGCGAGCACAAAGCGTCAAAGAACGAAAAGTCAATAAGGCCACGCACCTTCATGTATGACGAGCAATCAAGTGGTGAGAGTTGTGCCTTGCAGCGGGACATCACAAAAAGGACGAACATTTGCACATGTGGACTACGCAAGTAGGCTTGTGACTACATCCGCTCAGGTTCGATTGCTAGTGCTCACTGGAAGGATTGGCGGTGAGATCGAGTTGGCGATGCAGGCTAATGTGGAGTGGAGTTGCGAGAGTTGGGGCGAGCACAAAAAGATCCTCTCCAACTTGAGGGTTGCTAAAAGAAAGTAAAAAGGAAGAACAGTTTTTTTTTTAATCAGAAGGGGATAACTAAAGTATTTTAAGAATTCTAACCTAAGTCAAACCTCACTCTTCCCTATCCATAATATTAATCCTTTACCTTGAATCTAGATGTGCATTCAAACAAAAAATTTATTTATTATTAACTAAGTCTATTACAATGCAAGGCGATACCTATGTATAGAAATCCCATAACATGGAATAGAAACTATAAGAATAGATATTGAAAATAATATGCCAATTAAACCTACACTAAAAAAAAAAAAGAAAATACAAATAAAATCAACATAATATCAAATCAACAATAAATCTGTTAGGTCTTCAATCATCCATGAATCTGGAATCATTAAATTAAATCAAACTAATATGGTAATTGATAATCTATAAAATTAGTCCATATTGATTCCACAATGAGCATTAAACTAATATGAAAAAGATCAAAAGCATGCCTATCAGGTGTCCCACCAAGATTCTCTATCTAAGCTCGCCTCTTCAATAATCAAATCAAGTTTTTCTCACCAAAATCACATCCCTTTCTTGTCAAGAAGGATAAGTGCACAAGTCCATAGTTCTAGTGATAGTGGGCTCTCTCTCTCTTCCCTTCCTCCAGCCTCAAAGTCAAAAATCGAGAAAGAAATAGAATCTAAAGCAAGAAGTTTAAATCAGATCCCGATTCCTGTTTCCAGTTCATAGTTAAAAGCCGTCAGTGGTAGGGTTTTAGGCTTCCACTTTTGATACTCATAATATTTCAGCAAATTGAAATGAAAGCCATCAAGGAAACTAGAAAAGGACTTAGTATAAGTGTCAAAGGCAGTTCATTTGAAGCATGGCTTTTTCTGTCTTCTTCAAGGTTCAATTTCCTGCTACATCATGCTCACAGAACTAAAACAATGCTGTCACTAGACCTCAACCTTTTTTGAGTGCTTGGTAGAATCACTAGCAATAAGGGCATGCTTACAATAATCAGTGTTCAAAGCACTTTACCTAGTAAACTGCACTTTGTATTTGTAAGGACCATAATAAACATTTTAAGCCTGTGGTACAGATTTTGTAAGTGCCGCAACTCTTCCAAACTAGGATATTACCAATATATTTACTAAATTGACATTTCTTGCATTAAAGCTGCTGATGATGAAAGTTCTTGCATTAAGTCTAATTTTTTCCCCCAGAACACTTCATTCATTCCATCAGTTCCTCCCTTATTTAACAGCAAGAAAGAACCGTCTCTACCGTTGTATCAAAATCTCCAACACAACACCTATTATCACACCTGTTGGCATCCATAGTGTCATCTCCAAATAAGTTTACCATACATTTTTTACAAAAAACGAACATAAAAGATAAGGTCATGTACAAGGCAATTAATAGCAAATCAATAACAGGAAAGGGGATAAAAGTTTAACAGAAATCCTACCCCATATAATTCCATGCACAATGACATTTGATCCACCAATTCATGTATGGCAAGCGAGGCCTTTTTAATTCAGTATGACCAGTGTTGTCCAACAGTTGAAAATGAACATCAGAGATTGCCAAGAAAAACAAAGTAAAAGGGGATTTTATACGCTCCTAGCTAGACGTTGCTATAATTAAAGTGAACCAGAGTTACATCACATACAACACTAAACAGGAAAAATGTTGAATTAAGCCTAACAAACATCAGCCCAAGAAGCTGAGAAAACTGTAATGATGATGAGAAGATGATGTCATCAATGCCAATTTGTAGATGTTGTGAATAAACATATGGTCAAAATATCTAATAGAAATGTGGCTCAAGAGTCAAGGCCCCCTTTCTAATTTGTCAATCAAAGGCCCTACAAATTCCCTTTGAAAATTCAATAAGTTTTCATGAATTTCCTTCTCTCAATTTATGGGAAGCTCTGCAAATTGCCCTAAAGTTTAGAATTGTTCTAAGTAGCATAAATTAAGAAAATATCCTCTCTAAAATTCTTCTTCCTCCTCCAACCTTTTCTTCACATCACATGTTTCATACTCAAAACCCATAACCCTACCTTTTGCACAACAAAACATAATCTCAAGTTGAAGTTCAAAAGAGTTTTGGCATAAATAAAGAATGAAAACTTGCAGGCCTTTCGGTCATCTGGAGCAGTAAGCAAAGTTCTAAACCAAAAGTATGTTTCTTCTCTTCAGCGTATCGTCATTACCTAACAGTTCCTACACTGAGGCTTGCCACAATAATGTTTAAAGCTTCCAAACCCACAACAAGTATTAATGTATCAAATAATAGAGCGTGAACCAATAGCAAGGCTATTGACTAATAAATCATCACAAGAACATAATGTTTCTTCAGGCCTTCTCTAGTATCATAAGCTAATCCAATCAAGAACTTAAATATCATTATATCAGTGATGACCATAACACACAAGAGACTTTAAATAGCTAATATAACAAAAGAGCATCATGGTTATCATCTAGGGTAGCATCTATTCATAGCTCTATAAACAGTCTATCTCCAAGGTAAATAAAAAATATTTTCCAAACTGTAAACTAGATGTTAGATAATCTGAAATATAAACTCTAAGTCATCATTACGTGAGTGAACTAACTTATGAACATCCAAATACAGCTGAGCGAAGATAAATACCAAGTGAATGGAAAATCACAAAGGTTCTAGAAGGCTAAGAATTGACGTGCATACAAACTCAGAGTAAGATTCTGATACTTAAAAGTCCTTGAGCAATGAAGTAAGTCACTAAAAACAACATTCATAATCTGCAGTTAAGTTTCATGACCTACAAAAAAATTTATACCTCAAGTGAAGAGTCCACACCATATGGGGATCGAAGTTTCCCATAATGTTGACACAATACTTTCAGTAAAGAGAGAAGCAATCTTAAAAGTTCATTATTCTGGAAGTCCATGCTGGAAGATTTGCTATTCATTATCCTGTCATCTATCCATTTGTTTACATCCTTGGTTGCAGCATTTCCACCGACAAGTGGACCAGGAAAAGATTGCTGACACAAAGTGGGAAAATAGCCAAAGCCTCCACCAGCAGCAATATTAACAGAATCCATTTTGGGCATCACTATATCCGCTAAGCTATGTACCAAGATCGCAACTCCTACATTGCCCTTCATAACATCAACAGAAAAGATTAATCGTACAGAAAGGCTTCAGCAAAACTAAGAATGGTAGGCTAAAATATGCAATTACAGTTAAAGTTTGCCATAGTATCTTCTACAATAATGACATACAAGTCACTGTAAACTAGTCTCAACGTCTCACCTGACTTCCAGTGGCAAAACTGCTACTTGAAGAGCCAATGTCTTTCATTACCATAATCTTCCCACCAAATCCGAAAGCAACCAAAGCATGTGGTGGGCGGCCCGCTGATGATCTCTGTTCATTCGAAGTATATGAAAATTGTGGATAAGATGAATTTACACCCTGAAATGCTGCTTGAGTATAGTTAATGGAACTGTCAGTGCCATAGTTACTATGAGATAAATAAGCCTCAAGACTCTGCTTCATATTTGGTTGAATAGAATGGTACATGCTTTCTGGAGGAAGATAACCTTGAGAGGTAGTCATACTGCTATTGCTACTAAAGTTATAATTTAAAGTAGGTTCCAATGTGTTAGAACCAAACTGATTAACGGTTTGGTTTCCTGTGTGCTCCATCGAACCATAAAAGCTACCATTCAGCTGATTATTGGATAAACTAGCAATATTTCCACTTCTGGCATGCGATTCTGGCTGCCACATTCTATGCTTCTGAATGCTGTTCTCATGTCCCTGGCTCTGGGTATCATATAAACTAGCAGAGACATTCCATTGACTTTCTTGATTAATCTGCTCCTGCAAACTGCTCTTTTGTCCAAAACCAGTTGCCGATGTATTACTTTCTTGACTGCTCTGCTCAGGCACTGTGAGACCACCATAAGATACAGGGCTGCCTTCTATGGCCAAACCAGCTGAGACATTCACATTCGCTTGGTACTGGGCTTGAGTTCCACTGAAAGAACAAGAAAGGGCCTGTTTGTAAGACTCAAGTGTGTACCACTGTTGTGCGATTGTGTCATAGTACCATTCTGGATATTGAGGATCAAACACCATATTACTAGGGTAGTCTACAATCCCTTGGGAAACCTGGTTACAGCCACCTGGGAGACTGCTCTCCTCAGTTATAGTTTCCAAAGCTGAATGATAACTTCGGTGAACCGCTTTCTCTGTTACCGACCCATTAAAGGCATTCTGAACTTCAGCTTCACCACCGTTGTAGGAACTCATAGCTTCATGGGAATTTGTTTGTGCTATGATGTAATTACCAGACTGGGCATTAGCAGTGGCATCATAACCATCTAACTGATACCACTGCCCGCTACTTGGGTCATACTTCCAGCCAGGGTAAACATTTTCCCAGTTGTGCACTTCTGTTGAATTAGTACCCTGCTCACTGACAGAGCTATAGAATTCAGCATCATGTTGTTCATGACCTACGGATGAGTTCAGAATTTCAGCTGTATTTCCAATAACTGTTGATTTAGGTTCCAATCCAGCTTGTGATTCCACCAACCCCCCATCACTCCCCAAAAACAAATCAGAATCAAAACCGCCCTGTCCAAATTGCAGGGAATCAGCAGAGAAAACACTCCATTGCACCTCCTTGATGCCCGTCCCCTTTGAACCACCACTTGCTTCTTTTGAAAATACTCGGGGTTGAACCTCTGAAATCGATGCAGCATTCACATAAGTCTCAGAAGACTCCACAGGCTTGTCATTCTTCTGGAACTCTGCTTCCAAGGCAGAGACAGAATCATCCACATCCCCTAAACTAAGATTCGACACGGCCCTGGGTGTGCCTTGGGAATTGGATGCTGAATGAATCCCAGTGCCATCACCCTCCTCCTCCTCCTCATCATCATCATCATTAACAAGCTTATCAAAGAAGTCCTCGTCCGTCTGGTCCTCCACCTGGAAAGGAGGAGGAGGAGACGCCATGGGATGGCGGAAGCGAAGCGTCCAAGCAAACCTCCTACAAAACAAAACTTTTCCCCAAAATTCAACAAAAAACTCGCCAGATCATCTGCAAATCTCAAAATCGAGCTGAACCCAGAAAACCCTAACCAATTACCGATGTCCGAAAACGAATTAAGCGTTCCACAGCAGCGGAACGCACAAGGAACCTGGAGACATGCTGGATCTAGGTCAACTGAACTGAAACGAATCGAGAATGAGATAAAAATGAAACACACAAAAAAAACTTTTTTCTCCTTCTATTTCATTCGATCAAACGCAGAAAAGAGAAGGAAACTGACGAAGGGGAGGATTACCGAGGCCGAAGAGGGCACCAAGCTGGATTGAGACTACGAAAACAAGCGATTTCAGGAATCCATCGAGGCCTCAAGGTTCTCTTCTCGTTCTTGATCCTGCTCTGAGACCTCCTCTCTCTTATTGGGGCCTTTTTTTTTCTCCCCCCAACTTCCCCTACATACCACAATGGAGGAATTATGTTAAAATTAATAAAACTATTTAGTAACTAAATAAAAATTTACTGCATTGATAGTTTGATTCATCCAAATCAAAATTTTTGCGTTCTAATCAAGTTTATTTTAAGTAAATTAAAATTTATTCAAATTCAATTCAATTAATTGAATTTGAATTTAACATTATTTTAAAATTTATATATTTATTTAAGGTATCATAGATTCATATCATTAACATTATAGTTAAATTTATATGTATAATATATAATTTTATACATTAATTTTTTTTATCTTCTAAAGATATATATATAATATCTTAAAAAAATATTTAGAAATATTTAATATATATATATATATATATATATATATATATATATTAAAATAGATATTAAGTTAATTATCAGTTGATTTAATACTATTTTAAGTAGGTTGGTTTCAATTGGGATGAAAATTGAGATGATTTTATAATAAAAAAATGAGTAAATTTAAATTTTGAAAAGTCATCTCTCGTAAAGCATATAAAAAATAATCACAAAATTATGTATTCTTCACATTTTAATATTTTAGGTATTATACATAATATATATATATAATTTACAACTATTACTACCAAAAAAAGTCTTTTTTACAAATTGCATCCACTAAGTTAATTATTTACAGATAATACTTTTGAGTCTAATATTTAAAAATAATATATTTTGTTTTAATATAAATTAATAGGTAATATTCCAATTCTAATTTTTCTTTTACAAATAACACTTGTGAATCTAATATTTAAAAATAATATATTTTATTTTTAATATAATTTTACGGGTAATATTTCAACTCTATTTTCTTTTTGGAGTGGGTGTTGTCAGTAAATATTAGATTTAAGAGGTTTCACCTATAAATATATTTAACTTATGAAATATCACTAAAAAAAAATTTAAGTCACAAACATAAATTTCTCATATATATATATATATATATATTACCCCACCTTAATATATTAGATGAAAAAGTATTTCATTTATCATTAAATTTGAATTAGTTATAAGCAATTGCACCATGATGGGGTGCTTTTCTTTTCCCATATAAAACATTTTTTATTTTTGAAACTAATATGTAAGAGAATATAAATCCGTGAAATATTAGCATTTACACTTAATTTAAAATTTCATATTTTTATGCAATACAATATCACTGTTATTATATAATAATATCATATAAGAGTATTAAATCATATTTCTATATAAAATAACTATACATATTTATTCTTAAAATAACTATATATTATAAAAGAACAGTGAGGAACAATTTTTTATTCTCCATGATAAAAAATAAAAATAATTACATTCTATGCGAAAGAAAATAACATTAGACACGAGAATGACAACATTTATAATAATTATTTTTGAAATAAAATATACACCATTCAAATACAAAAGTATCTCTGTCTTACATGCTGCTTAATAACTTAACTGTAATGTCTCCTTAAATAATTAAATCGATACAATAAAAAATAAATAGAGTAGCTAATAGGCTGTCCAGAAACTGACTTTTATTTCAAATATGTTATACATATGTTATGATAGAAATAATTTTAGGAATTAAATAATTAAAAGTGTTAAATACGAATGCTTGAAAATTAATATGATGAGTAGCGTCCTCATAGAGAGAATCATTTAAGATAGCAGCAGTAGTAGATATCAATGGTGAAACACCTATAACATCAAGACAAAAGTAGGTGCCCCTAGACTAACTGTAAACTAAACTAACAATATGACGTTAAAAAAAAGTCAATGAAACCTCATAACAGCTTCACACTCTGTAATATTCAAAAATATCAATTAGTATATTATGTACCACATCATGTCAAAAGGCAAAATCAATAATCAAGATTAGATACAAGTGAACAATATGATTTCCCCACATATATAAAAGCTCAGTGTAACACAAAGGACATACCGTTCTTCAATAAGCATGAGTATCATAAGTGATAATAAAAAATAACGTGATACTTAGCTGGTGAAAACAACTAATCATAATATGAGAATGATGTAGTCAATAAGAATCCCGAGTATAATCAATGATTAGACATTAGAGTAACAATTTAGAATGTGAGGAGAGCATAGAATCTGTAGAATCGGTATGGTTCTAAGGGGGTTCAAACCTCTGATTAAATTTTTAATGAATTTAATTTACTTAATTATATATTTTAGCACAAGAATAATGATAACACAATAGTAATAACAAGCAAAAGCGAAAGAAAATTATAGAACAAGAAGAATACAAAATTTTTAATATAATTCTGCTCACCCTCGAGCCTAGTTCACGATAACTAAATCAACTATCTAACTATAAGAGAATCACTCCTTTATTTTAAGGTGAAAAAGCTCATACAAGATAATATTTTTTAACACCTAGAGCTTTACTCACTTACAAGTGAAAACAAGCCCCAAACAATTAAACTATTTCAAGAATTTTCTCCTCTTTGACAAGAATTCAAAATATGTCTTAAGAGGTGGAGAATCTAAAGAGGAACCAACTAAAAATGTAAGAATTGAAAGTGAGAGGAAGGAAGAGAGAGAGCTTGAGCATAAAAGCCTTTAATCTTTGCTTAATCATTTCTTAATTTGCACCTATGAGAGTTATAAGATAGATGCGTTCATAAAAATGACAAGAAAAATGTCAAGTAGTAGCCAACTCCCCCTTAAATAGGGGAGGCTCTAATAGCTAGTGTAGCTGGAGGATGGCAGTGCTTGTTCAATCAAGCTGCTAGCCGTTAAAATCTAACGACTCGATTTTGGCCAATTTTTATCGTTCAGCTGATTGATCAATCACCTACAACAATCCAGCTAACAACACAACTTTGATCGATCAAGCTAAAAAGGTTCTCGTCTTTGATTAATCAAACAAGCCTCATCACCTAAAGCTATTATCTTTGATCGATCAAACTATAGTAGTTTGCTGACTTTAATTGATCAGATACAATGATCAAAATTGGTCAATCGAAGAAAATGAAAATCTAGTTTACTGAATTGTGTACTCAAATCTCTAACCAACTTTAACACGTCAAAAGCCAAATCAATGAGAAAGAATTATAGTAATATACAAAAAATAAATATCAATATGAAATGAATGTGTAAAGGTATTGTCCGTTAAAAACTGCGTGACTTGAGTGCTTCCCAAGAGGTCACCCATTTCAGTGATACTCTAGCCCAAGTACGCTCAACTATAGAGTTTTTCATCACTAGTCTCACGATTTTGCCCCAAAAAATGCATTTACTATTTGAGATCACATTATCTACTTATACAGCTCAGGATCTCCATCTCTTTTCGATGTGGGACGATTCATTCCTGTGCCACTCTCACCACTCATTACTAGGCCTAGAAGTCTTTCAGGAGCCGCACTTTGCTTTAGTGATTCCTTTCTCTTAAGACATTACCCGGCGTCACTCCCCGCCCTCTTTGGCCACGGGCGTCACAGAATGAGTGCTTGAGACAGATAAAAATATTTCAACTTGATAACAACTTTTATTTCCTAAAACTAACAAAGCTTAAACAGATTCATTACAACCAATCTGCAATTGAATTGCTTCGAGCGGCGCAGCACCTCCCATAATGAGCCCAGTCATGGCGCCAGGAAGAGAGATCAGGCCAACGGTCTTCACATTACCCAACACTGGTGATAATGCAATGATCAGAGATCTCTTCACCTGTTGAAGACCGAGAGCCAATGCTGTCTCCACCAGATTCTTTTGAATCTTGAGATCTTCTCGAAGCTTCTTCATGGTCACGAACTCGAGCACGAATCCAATAACGGAAAGCTGGAGAAAGGCCCTCGCAACGGAATACACCATCTCCCCCTCGAGCCCCAGCCTCTGGATAAACGAAAGCGCGACGGCCACCGCCGCCACCGCCCTCGCCACTGCGGGCTTCAGCATGCCCTGCAGAAAGTCGATCCAGAACGAAGAACTCGAGAGGCCCATCGTGTCCATCGCCGCCTCGAAATCCAAATCGGCCGAACTCAGAACCGATTGAGTGGAAGAAGACGAAGATCAAAGAACTACGTTCTTAACCAGGAGCTCGTGGAGCTTTGGCTGAAGCAGGTGACGACCTAGGAGGGCCTCGTCAGTGCTACGTAGGAAAAAATCAATGCTACGTAGGAAAAGTCAGTACTACGTAGCAAGAAATTAGTGCTACGTAGCTCCAAATAATAAAGCATCAATATTATGTAGTCTTACGTAGCAAGAAATCAGTATTATATAATATCTCAAGCAGCCCATCGTACCACATGGCTTAATTTTATTTGTGTGCGGACGAATAATGTGGCACACATTATGCACACAAAAATTTCTCCTCATCCAGGGGACTTATTTTCCTTTGCAATTTTGCTTTCCAGCTGAGTTAGATGTGCTGAGTGACTCTCTCTCCAGGTTAATTAAACAGATTCATTAATTATAAATTGAATTAAATTAGTTACTAAATATCAAAATACCACAACAACGGCAGAGCCAATAGAATCATCAAACTATTTGACCACATACATGAGCCGCCAAAAAAATATTATTGATTCAACTATATTTTTTATAATATTACGCATTCATCATTTACCTTTCAAGGCTCACGTCTCATTGAGTTCAGAGTCAATTACAAATATATAACTCAACAATCACAAATCATAAATCCAAGAAATATAATTCTAAAACAAAGTGTAAAATTTTAGTAAAATACATAATTTCGACAGAATTCTACAAGGTTCTAGTGCATTTTTTGTAGTAATATATAAATTTAGGTAATACATGTCCTTTCATATAAATATATTTCATATAAATATATTTATATTTATATGTTCTGCCTCAATGAACTTATTAAAAGGTAAATTAGAAATTATATATGATTAATTAACACAGAAGAGGTTTCTCATTATCTGGCCTAATTGTCTCCTTTCTAATAGCCAGATTGTTGATAGCTTCCTTGTTCTTTGCCCACAAGACAATATAAAGACCAGCAAACATGAGGCCTATTCCTGCAAAACTGCAATATAAAAGGAAAAATTAAAAAAAAAAAAACTTCATTTACATTCTTAATTATTTCCTTTGAATTAAAATAACCAAACATTTTAGATATTTACATGCATGCCACTGAAAAATATAAATTTACACACTGAACCTATTTGTAGAACATCATTTAATGCTAATTGCAATATCAAACCTGGAATGTATAGAATTATAAATATATATTCTCCAATCCTGGCCTCTGGGTCTGTTTATTTGTAAGATTAAATTTAACAATATTAAAATTAAACTTAAATATAGATATTTTTTTATTAAAAGTTGTGAATGATGTGAAATAAAGTTAGTTATTATATTAAGATGTGTGAGGGATGTGATATAAATTAGTTATTATTTTAATAATGTGTGTAGAATGTGAAATAAAATTAATTTTTAATATTAAATTTTATATGTGATGTGATATATTAAGTTAAAATTAAATCAGGTTAATTTTTAACTCACAGACAAACGGGGCCAGGAGTAAATTAATTACTTATCTTGACAAATATCTCGTTTTTACAGTTTTCTCATAGAAAATTAAATACTATTCTATATAATTAATGAAATGGGCACTAATATATTTAAATTTTGAATAAATTACATCCAGTGAGATTCGAATAGCATTACAAATTAATTTAAATTTTTAAAAAATCTCAATTTTAATTCCTAGATTGTTAAAGTACTGCAGTTTTAACTTTAATTTATTTACATATTTTAAAAAATCATTATATACTTTTATTTTCACAATTTTTTAAAATTTAATAGAAATCTAAATTCTATTTCCCAAATTTTTTGCAAACTCTACTCTAAAAATATAAAATTATAAATATTAATATTTCAAAATTATATTCTAAAAAATTAAAAGATTAATAATTGAAAATAATCTTAAATATAATATTAAAAAAATTAATAGTTACGTCTTAATAATTAGACCCAAATCGAGACTTTTAAGAAATCTTGACGAATTTGCAATACACTTTAGACCTCAGGAGCCTGGATGCAATTTACTCTTAAAATTTTTTTTGTGGTACAAAAAAGTTAAATTTTATTTTTTATTTAATGTTTTGATATATATGCAAGTAAATTTTTTTAGTGTAAATTATTCCAATAAATATATATATATATATGTATTATTATGCTAATAATAATAATGAAGAATTTAAGAATGAAAATTAAATTAATAATAGCATTTACCTTGCAAGGCTAATTGGTTGCCTTAAGAAGACAGCAGACAGAATTGCAGCACAAATAGTTTGCATGGGTTGGAAGACTGAAACAAAGACTGGGCCTTTTGTTTGCATGCACCACGCCACTCCTGAGACTGCTATGCATGTTATTAGTCCTGCCTGCACTAATAAAATAAAAAAATAATTACCTACATTTCACATAATTTAATTTTATTTATACTTTACTTATTCATTTTTAATTAATTACGCTGTGCACATTTAAAATATTATAAAATCTTACGTACACACATTTGAGTTAAAAACTTAATCAAAATCTATTTGAAAAAAAAATATATTCTGTTAGTAAATCATTAAAATTATATTTTTACTCTTAATGGTACATATTTTTCTCTTCCTCTATACCACACTAAAACGTTGATTTGTCCTAAAGTCAATTTATATCGCGGATGTCTCGTTCCTTTGCCGCCACCTAAACATTAAGGTTTTAGAATTTTCACTCAAAATATATTTAAATATCCTTAAAATAATATGATGAACGGCTCAGTTTTTTTGTAATATAACTATAGTTAGGTTATTGAAAAATTATGATTACTCATTATAATAAAAATAAGTTAAAATGTGTGTATATAAGATTTTATAATATTTTGAGTGCGCAAAGTATAATTAACTAAGAATAGATGGGTAAGACATAAATAAAATTAAATGGTGTGGCATGTAAGTAATTATCCCTAAAATAAATACTATAAAAAAATAACAATAATATATTATTATTATCCTCAATATATATATATATATTAAAAAAAAAGATCATATTAGCTACAGTAAAATAGATTCGTTTAGGGAATTCTTTTAGTTTCTAAATTAATCAAATTATTTTTTTAGTTTAAAAATTAATGCAGAGTAAAAATAAATCGGCTTTTTTTTGCCTTTCTTTTTTTTTATCTTTTTCTTTACTTGCTCTATTTATTTCTGGTTTTACTAATATTTATCTCATTTAAGTTAAAATAATTTTTTTGTGACAAATATATGAATAATAAAAGTTATCTATTAAGTTAATGGTATATTATATATCAAGTAAATTGCATTCAAGGCTCCAGAGATCAGAAGTATACTGTAAATTGGTTTCAATTTTTTTAAATTTTTTACGTTCCAAAAGTTATAAAATTTGCAGAGCTCGAATAGGTTCCTTTAGTTTGGGGTGTGTCCAGGATTTTATAATGTGTAAATCAATAAAATTGGTCTCTTTATAACGTCTAATTATAGTCGTTAAATTCATATGAAAAAAATTTTTTTTTTTTCATATTCTATCTTCTTCTTCTACTTTCTCTATTCGCTTCAGGCTTTGCAGCCCTTGTGTTGTCACCTCAGCACTATCGTTCATAACGTCTAATTATTTTTACCTATTGACTAATGACTCGAGTTCTAATTATATTATTTATCAAATTAAAGAAACTAATTTAATAAATTAAAAATTAGAGAGACCCAGAGTTATATATGCTTAATTTGTGGAGACCTACTTGCTATATTTATCTGATTTATTTTTAATCATTAGTTGAGTTAAAATAATATTTTTTTGTGACAAATATGTTGATAACAAAACTTACTTATTTTGTTACTGGTATATTATATATATGATAAATTGTAATACAAACTGAAAAGCGAAGCAAATTAATATTAATTTTTAAAAATTATTAAATTGCTGTTATTTGATCTCAATTAAAATATTAATTTTTTTATTATAATATTGCAAGATTAATTTTTTGAAATTTTAGAATATAATTTTAAATTTTAAATTTTTGAGTGAAAAAAATAAGTTATGTGAAAGATTAATTTTGAAATTTTTGTTAAGTCTTTTTTTATACAGATTAGGATATAGAGGTATAATAGTTGAAATTGATACAAATAATTAAATTTTATGTTTTTTATCATGAAAAGTAGTAAAAAGGGGATTATGAAAAAATTAAAATTACAAAATTAAGATCAATTTATAATTTTTTAAAAATCTGGATATATATATATATATATATATATATATGATAATTAATTTAAATAATAAATTAGTGAGAGATATGAGATAATACCCCTGAAATGGCTAAAATAGCCCCTGAAATGGAAATATTGGACGATCCTATCCTTACACTGCCTTGAGTGATAAGCTGAAATAAGCCAGCAAATGTAGAGCCCATCACAGTGGTCAATGCATTTATAGATATGGGGGCAGGAAAGTCCACCATTGTTGAAGCCTGCACACAAGTTTTTTGGTGCAATTATGTACCTAACACTTAAAATTATAAAAATTTGCGTTATGAGTTTGTGTTTCTTATCAAATGTATTCAAACACGACATAAAAATAACGATATTAATTACATTGAGTTATATCGCAGACATTTAAAATTTAGCATAACTTTTACCTCAAAAAAAAAAAAAAATAGCTTTCATACTAAGAAACATATTAAAAAGTGATGAATTACTTGCCATTAACACCGTAGTGCAAGAAAGGACGAGAACTGCTACGAGTAAATAGAGGCAACCGATCATCCAGTCGTTACGGTTGGTGTTCATTGGCGATGAATCACTAACAAATGTAGTCGTCAACAATGACTCTCGCACAAGCGGCATCGAAATTTTTTTAGTACTCTGCACCGCCTGAGGGCTTTGTGAAAAGCTGAGTGTTATAGCTCCGCATAAACAGATTAAAGTGCCCAATATCTTTGACCTACTGTAATCGCATCTTATGTTGAATTTCTCTAACCTACAAGATCAATCAAACAGTAGATAGACCAAAAGAATAATTATAATATTTATTTAAAATACTTTGTCATTTTCATATTTTTTTACAAAAAGGAAATTATAGATTTATGTCTTTTAGAATTTTTCATCAAAATGTTTGAAACTAATTTTTTTCTCATTAGTTAAAACACTTTTTTTTATCAAAGAGTTTTTTTTCAAAATAGTAGTATAAAGAAATCACTTAAATCTCATCATAGTAAGTGAAAAAATTCAACAAAAAGCTAAAAAATATTCCCTACTTATTGAAAAAAAAAACATAATCCAATGGATGCTAATTTCATCCACAAGACAATGTTTCTTTAAAGCTGCGTTCGAATTAAGGGTGAGAACGACTCGAGTTCGAATCGAGCCATGCATAGCTGATAGCTCAGCTCAAACCGTCTCAATTCAACTCGCGTTCGAGTTGGAACAAGCCAACTCAAAGTCCTATAAGAATTAATTTTCTTTTAAAAAATTACCTTCGCTATGATTTAAAATTGTATTAACTACCTAATAGCTTATGTACAAATTTTAAATAATTACAATAAATAATTAAATATATTATTTATATTTAAAAAATTAAGATCGAGCAAAGTTCAGTCATAATTTATGGCTCGACTTAATAAACTAGCTCAATTTGAGCTAAATATTGATTTGAATATTAGGAGACTATCGATTTTTGAGCTAAAACTCTCGTACCAAATAATAATATAAATGTATTATGTATAAATATTTTATAATTTAATATTCTCATGAACTTTAATGTAATTCTCCATACCTGATGCAAGATGCAATTATGAAGACAAGTCCAGGGGCTAAATTAGGCATGGCAGTAGCCACAGCAGGGGTTGTCTTTTTTACCCCTATTAATTGCAGCACTTGACCTATAGGAATTCTGTGCGCATAAAAAAAAAATTATCAAAAATAAATAATAATAATAATAATAATAATTTTTTAGAAATAATAATAATAATAATAATAATAATAATAATAATCATTGCTTTGAAGGAGAACTGATCATAGTAATTAATCTCTACTTAAAAAAGTATTAAAAAAATAATTAGATAAAAACATGAAAAAAAATGTTTTATGTCTCATTATTTTATCTAAAAATGACCCAAAAATGGAGATTTAACCTCTTTATTACTCGCTTGATTATCTTTATTATGTATTTAATTTCCAAAAAAAATATCTACAATTATCATAAAATTTTTATGAAAAATTTCAATTTACTCTAAAAATTGTTTCATCTATCAATCTCAAATATATCAATTACATATTTCATCTGTAATGGGAGGTAAGTTTTGAATAGTAATAAATATTTATTTTAGAAATTAAGAAAACTATAAAGATAATTTTTAACTGGCATTTTTAATTATTCCAAAAGTTAATAAGTAATGAAAATGTCACTTTAATGAACAAATAATAAGAAAATTTTATGCAGTTAACTTCAACTAATTTGGTTTTAAGATAAAGTAATTGTAGTGATTTTCAAGTTAAATCTTTTTTTATATAATCTAAAGTTAAATCTAATAATATAGAACTATTTAACTTATCAAAAATCAGTCCACGTTATAATTAAAAAAAAAATTAGAGGAATATGATTAATTGATTAATTAATGTGGTTGAAATTAATTATGGTTTCAAAATTAAAATTTAACTCCCACTATAAAATTTTCAGCTTTTAAGGTGAATTATATTTATTATATACTTATATATATACATAAATTGAGGGGCATGCAGTTATATCAAATAATTTATGATTAAATGTTAATTAACTTAACTATTTCATTAAGATAAATTAAAACTAGTTCATGCAGGCTAAATTATAATTATTTATACTACGAGAAATTTTAAATGGAAAATTTTATTAAACAGGCAACAAAAATTGAAATACCAAGTTTAATCAAAGGATTGGGTAATAATGCAAAAGGCTAAAATTACAATTCCATCCTAACTTTATGTTCAAAGGTTATTCTCAATTTAACCAAGGGGTAAAATATAAAAATGTAATTAATAAATGCATTCCAAAAAGGGAAAATCGAAATACTAAATTTAGTCACCCTCCAAGTGCAATTAGCGCAAATCTAACCATCAGATTAACTCCTAATTTGCTTGGCCATTTCTTCCTGCAAATTACCATAAATGGCATAAATCAATTAAATAAACAGAAGCAATAACTTTAGATAATTTTTTTTTGAAAGCAAAACTTTACGTAAATTTGAGAATAAAAATGGGATATATTGCAGTTTATATTTGAAAATTATATCATTTTGCATTTTATTTCTCAAAAATTTTAAAAAATATATATATACCTATATATACATTATGAACTCTCAGCAATAAAAAAAGTAACATTTAATTTAAGGTCCCTCCTAAGGGAGCAACTTACAAAATCCATGAGATTTTAAGGATGCAAAATTATGAATTTTCGGAACGCATTCTCCATATGGCTCCCGACTTCAGAATTTAGACCGGGGGTGATATTTTTTGACTCAACTCGTGAACTTAATTTGAACCCGTCTTGACTTAATCAGATATGAGTTGAGTTTATACAAGTACGGCTCATAAATAGGTCAAATTTGTCTCTTCTAAAAAGTCTTGTATACGCATTGATGAGTTAACTCAATTATAATCTACCAATAATTTGTTTTCAAAACTAATAATATTTTAATATTAATTATTAGATGTATATTATATGATTTAATTGTATTTTAAATATTATTAATTATTTTTTATAAATTTATTAATTTAAATTAAAAAATATTAAATTTATTAAAATTTGGTATGTAAATATTATAACAAATGACTTGACAGGTTAAGTCCAGTATCTATTTATTAATAAAATATGTTAATTATTAAAAACAAAATTTAGTTAAATTTTAATTATATTTTAGTTCACATTTTTTAATTTATTAAAAATTTCTTAAATTTTAACTGATAAATATTTAGATCCTTTTATAAATTTCAAATTTAACCCTCCTGAGTAATTAAATTTTAATATATATATATTACTTCCTCCCTAACAGTAGTAGGATGAAAGAGAGAGAAAAATAGCGAAGGAAGGGGGAGGCCCGCGCCTCCTCCGCCTGCTCCTTAGTGGGAGGAAGGGAGGGAGGAAAAAAGAGAAGACAACCCGCTCGTCTTAATACTCCCACAAAAGTAAAAAAAAAAGTAAGAACAAGAGTAAAACTTTTTTTTTATAACATGATCAACAATAATATTAAAATTTCAAAAATATTATAACAGAATATTTTTTAGATGTCGACAAAAATTATTAATTTAAAAATTTTATATAATAATTAAATTTTTAGAAATCTTATTATTAAAAGTTTTTAAAATTAATTTTTTTTAATAAATTTTTAAAAATTATGAATCAAAATATAATTAGAAATTAATTAATTATAAAATAAATATAATTAGGTCTCATTTGATTTGAATTTTTTTAAATATATAAAAAAATTATTTTTTAAATTTAATGAGAAAAAAATTTATTTTACTATTCGAAAGTATATAAAATATGAAATATCTTTAATTCTAATATTAGTATTTGTACTGAATGTGAAATAAAATTAATTTTTATAGTTTGGTCAAAAGACGTTAGAGTTAACTAAAGTATCTTTCTGTAATTGACCCAAAAAAATATTTATTTTGAGTAAAACGAGGGGAACATACTTTTCGAAGATGGCGGCGAGAGGGAAGAGGAAGAGAGAGTTAACGAAGCCGCTAGCAGCAACAAGAAAGAGGGGTTCGACGCCGACGGCCAGAAGGCCGGCGATGAACACCGTGTAGACAGCGACGAGGGCTTGGACGGTGACCATGCCGGCTACGATGAGGGTTCCCTCCAGCCGGCGGCCGCCACCTCCGTTAATGGAATTCGACATGTTTTGAATGAGGAAGGAGGCGGAGGAAGGGGAAGCAGAGGAAGATGAGGTGGAAGGCGTTATTTTAACACGAGGGAATGACAGATATGCCAAAGAGAAGGGGAATGATGCGGAGGTTCACCGCATGCTCCGCTCGTTTAATGGGCTTGTCAAAGAAAGCCATGGAGAGGGGGTGGAGTTAGCGTAATTAACCATGGTTAGTCATATTGGGTTAGGTAGCGGGTGAGTCTTAAATGAGTCAAGTTGGGTCGTGTTGAGTTTGGTTCAATATACATGTTACATAGCTCTTGCGAGTTAGCCTCAACTCGAGTAAAATTTCCGATTTAGATCAAGTCGAGTAAAATTTCTCTGAGTTCGGGTTGATTATCTAGTTGAACCGAGCCTTATTTTTAATTTTATTTTAATATTTTTGCATATTATATATAATATTTTAATTAAATTTATATGTGTAATATGTATTTTTATATTTTAATTTCCTCAATATGTATCATATAAAATATATGTTTATGTATGAAATATCTTAAATACATATCAAAATACAAATATCAAATGATTATGGGTTAAATTAATTTTATTTTAAGTGAGTTGATTTCGAGTAGAGTAAAAATCAAGTCGAGTTTATGTCGAATAAAATATGAGAGAGCTTCAAGTTTTGAATAAAATTATTATTAATCATAGTTATATTCATATTAAGGTAAATTGTACTCTAAATTGGTACTAATTTTAAAAAATTTATTATTAATATATTAAATTATAAAAGTGCTTCAATTCTATTTTTTTCAGAATTAATTTTACTTTTCTTTTGTTGGTTTTCTAAATAGAAAAAATAAAATTAATTTTTTTATTAATTTAAATCATTTATATATTTTAAAAGACTTATATATCCCCTTATTATCAATCTTTTTCCAAAATATTTAATAAAAATATAAAATTTACTTTCTCCAATTTATTTTTTCTCTAAAAATTTAAAAATAAAAATATTATTATTTTAAAATTATATTTTTAAAAATCAAAAAATAAATAATTAAGAATAACTTATTTCATAATAGCCTAAGATTAAAATAGAAACCAAACAATAGTGCTTTTACAATTTTATGAACAAAAATCAAAGTTTTCTAAACGTTAAGATAAATTTATAATAAAAAATTTTCAAGCAACATATTTTTAAAATAATTTTATTATATTAACAGCAATCAACTCACTTAATTTTGTGCCTATATGCAACTTAGTCTTTTGAAATTTCAAATTAACTAAATTGATTCTTTAATTTAAGATAACGTGCAAATAAGTTCTTCAATATTAATAAAAATACTCAATAAATTTTTTTTGATTAAGCAAATTAGTCCGCTAATTAAAAAAAATCTTTTATATCTATAGACGTAGTAATGAATAGGTTGAGCTGAATTCAACTCACTCAGTTTGTATTTTTTTTTTAGTTTTTAATTTTGAGATTTTTTACAAAATAAAAATAAAAAAACATTTTATCCCTTGCAAGAAAAAGAAAAGATGATTTAAACTTAAATAAGAGTTGCATTAAATCATGGCCACGGGTTACTTTTTTGTGAACTAAAAGAGGTAATAATAATTAATAACTTTAATGTACTTTATTGTAACATTGAATTTTTTTCAAAAAATAAAATAATTATGTTAAAAATTTTAAGAAATAATTAACTACATGCTGCACAATTTAATTTTATTTATATCTTATCCATCTATTTTTAATTAATTATGCTATGCACACTTAAAACATTACAAAATCTTACATACACACATTTGAGTTAAAACTTAATTAAAATCTATTTGAAAAAAAAATATTCTGTTAGTAAATCATTAAAATTATATTTTTACTCTTAATGATATATATTTTTCTCTTCCTCAATACCACACTAAAGCGCTGATTTGTCCTAAAATCAATTCACATCGCGGATATCTCCTTCCATTGCCGCCACCGAAACATTAAGATTTTAGAATTTTCACTCAAAATATATTTAAATATCCTCAAAATAAATGATAAACGGCTTAAATTTTTTGTAATCTAACTATAATTAAGTTATTGAAAAATTATGATTACTTATTATAATAGAAATAAATTAAAATATGTGTATGTAAGATTTTATAATATTTTGAATGTGCATAGCGTAATTAACTAAGAATGGATGGGTAAGGCATAAATAAAATTAAATTGTGTGGCATTTAAGTAATTATCCCAAATTTTAATTAAAAATTTTATCAAAAAATGTTTGCTGGTCCACTGAATAACTGCATTGTCCAATAAATAATTAATTATGGATTAAACTGTAATTTGATCCATAAATTGACAATTTATTCAAATAATTAATGATTTTCTTTAATTTATACCAAAATAAAATTTACACACGTGCCAACGTTTTCATCATGCCCCACTGGCCTGAGGAATAGACCATCCAACCTATTTGTAGCCCTGCACCTTGAGCACCTGTAATTGTCAACATAACCTCACTGCAAAAAAGTAGAGCAGAGAACATCACAAAAAAAGTGGAGCACTTTCTACTAAAGGAAAGATTATTCGAGCGAATCACGTCACCGATTTGCTCACTAATTACATCATACGATGAGATAAGCGGGCCCTATCGTGCATAGACTGCGTCAAGGCGCCAACGCTCGAACGGGCTGTCTAGTTAGCATGACTGGACTGTCTATTAGAAAATCGGACTATGCAGTCATACCAATTGGATAGTCCGTTATACTGTCAAATCAAGTAGGTATCTGTTCAGAAAAATAGGTATAATATGAGATCATGTAGGTATCCGATTTAAACAAAAGGCATACCAATATCTTTTTTAATTGATACTTACCTTAATATCTACTTGATCTATTAGCCGAAAGGAGTATTCAGCTCATTCCTGGGAATCTACTGGGCTTGGGCTGGGTCACTGTACATATATATTTGGATCAATTTATATGGTTAAGTCCAACCTGGGCTCAGGCTGGGTTGAGCCAGGTCGACCCAAATGGTAAGTTTTTCTCCATAACAAACTTTTACTCCAAAAATACTAGATATTAAGATTACTATATAATTTGAAATAATATATGTACTATATAAAATGCCACATAAAAATTTTGCTTCTGTAATCTTATTACAATATAGAATTACAATAATAAAAAGGGCAAATTTCACTCAGGTCCCTGAGTTTAAGGCCCTGTTTGGTTGGAGGCTATCTTGGCCATGACCATGGCCAAAATAGCCTTCAACTATTTTATTAAATAATTTTTTCATTTTTCATCCTCAATACATAAATTTTAATATAAAAAATTTACTTTATATTATATCTATATAATTTTTAACACATTATACTTATTTTTTTATTATTATTTTTTTTAATAAAATGGTTGGAGGTCATTTTGGCCATGGCCTGGCCTCCAACCAAACAGGGCCTTAGGGTTAATATCACACAGGTCCACGTTTTTAAAATCTATCATTCGGGTCCCTAGGTTTTCAAAAAATATCATCTGGGTCCTTTTTTTTATTTTTTTTAATTATTAACAAAATTATAACATAAATATACCATGTTATACCCTATACCCTTCCCTCTCTCTCCTTCAGATCCGGCCGCCGCGCCGCCCCGCGCCGCCTCCGGCCGCCACGCTGCGCCGCTCGGAGCGCCGCGCGGCGCACGACGAACCGGGCCGCGCGCGCGCCGCACGACGCAACCGGCGCGCGCGCGGCCGTGGCCGCCTGGCCGAGCAAGGCCGCTGTGTCGCGCAGGCAGTGGCGCGCGCGCCGCGCGAGGCACTGCATCGCGTGGCCGCCCGCCGCGCGCCGAGGCACTGCATCGCGCGGCCGCGCGGCGCGCCACGGCCGCGCGAGGCGCTGCATCGCGCGGCCGCGCGATGCAGCGGCGCGCGCGCGCGATGCATCGGCCGGCGCGGCCGGTTTGCGTCGGTGCGGCAGCGCGGCCGCTCCGAGCGGCGCAGCGTGGCCGCCGGAGGCGGCGCAGGGCGGCGCGGCTGCCGCCGGATCTGAAGGAGAGAGGAGGGTAAGGGTATAATGATAATTTTGTATATTTTTTAATATTAAAAAAAATAAAAAAGGACCCAGATGATATTTTTTGAAAACCTAGGGACCCGAATGATAGGATTTTAAAAACGTGGACCTGTGTGATATTAACCCTTAAATTCAGGGACCCGAGTGAAATTTGCCCTAATAAAAATTATGAGCTATAATATTTTTTTCAAAATATCAAAACTTAAATCTAAAGTAAATATTCTATCAAAAAAATTTGAAGCAAAAATTAAAAATACAATATTAGATGATCAGAGTACGTTCAAAAATATATTTCATAGCATAAAAAATTATTATATTTTTTAGCCTTCTTCCTTTCTCCTTAGGCCACAGACTTCGTACCACATTCGATGCATTTCTTCATAATCGATTCAACCTAAAAACAAAGTCAATTTCAAAAGTAGGATGATTGAAATATAATTCAAAAAATAAAAATCATAAAAGAATAAAGAATTTATCAAGCCTCAGTGAAAAGCATCCAAATCTTGAAGCATTTAGGTGCCGGGCTGGGCTGAATTAAGTTAAAGGAATAAGATTGAAAATTTTATTGCAACACAAAGCTTAAAAATTTTCAGGTCGGGTGGGTCCTCGAGCCGTGCCAAGGTCTAAATTTTGGCCAAATCGACTGCAAAGTTCGGTTAGCCAGCTAGATGGTCCGATTTTATGATTATATATTATGTACAAACATAAACTAATTTGATATATTATTCTCACTATTTTACTATATCACACTCTTAATATAAACTTTTTTTTTTATGTTAGATCAAGGTAAATTTGGTAAATTGAACCCTATTTAAGTTGGTAAATTACACCCAGATCCTTGAGGTTCAAAGGATAATGAAAATGAGTCATAACTTTTTAAATATTTGATTTAGGTTTTTTTGGTTGTGATTTACATTGCTATTAGGTTCCTAAGAATAGTTCTCACATTTTGTTTTATGATTTTGGATGGAAACTATCTATTTTAATTTTTTTTTTGAAAAATATTTTTTATAGACCAAAATGCACATGGCAGGTCTCTCTGTGCAACTTTTCTAATGGCCAAGAGTCACGAAACAAGCAACGATCAAGCAGCGTGTCAGCAAGCAAGCAGGTCCAAGCAGTAGTAATTAGATGCTCCTTTTAGGAATGGCAATGGGGCGGGTTTGGGTCGGGTTTATAAATACCCATACCCGCTATATATCATTCATTACACATACCCGCCCCATACCCGTTTTCGCCTCGCCCCGTCCCGCCCCGCTTCTAATTTTCATAAACCCGTACCCGCCCCGCCCCGCCCCGTTCCTCACTCAGTTAATGAAAATTAAATTATTTTATTCTATTTGAAACAACAAAAATCGTAACCACATGGTGTTACTGATATTTTCTATAGAAACCATTCCTTGTATGTAAATATCTATAACAAGATCAGGAATAATAAATAACTTTCATATAAATTCTTCAAATTGCCAACCTTCTTAACATGAATTTCTATATAAAGCAAGCATGTCACAATTAAAGAGAAAATTAAATATGAGGTAGTTATAAGACCCTTGTAGGCAACATGTATCAATTGATTTAAGAGCCAACTGAAAATGTCAACTATCACAAGTAAGAAAAACTTTACAGTAAAGAGTACATGCAATTCTCTTTCCAAAGTACTATTTTTATTTAGGTATTAAAATTTAAAATTTTTAAAATTTTTAAATTTATTAAATCGGGTATGGGGCGGGCTGGTCTATATGACTCATACCCGAACCCGCCCCATTTCATAACGGGGCGGGGCGGGGCGGGTGTTCCGGGAAAAATTTGAGTACCCATACCTGTCTCATTAGGGGCGGGTCAGGGCGGGTTTATCGGGTACGGGTACAAATTGCAACCCCTAGAGCCTCCTTCGCATGGTTGGTTGCCAAGTGACGAGAGCGGTCTTCTTTACTTGTTGAACTTTCATCATTGATCCAATCGACGACACTGTTTCTTCAAGTACAATCTCTTAGAAAAGAGAGATGATAAGACTATTATAAACACTTACATGTGAATAAACACTTACATAAAGGGGTACATGCTCAAAGTAATATTTGATAGCTAAAAAGATTATATACAATGATTTTTAATAGTTTCATTTATTTTAAGACTTAAATGTGATATGAAACACAACTGAACCTTAATTAATAATTTTGAAAAGCTGAGACCTATTTAAAAATCCCTTCTAACCACAGGCCCTTCTTCCCTAGGTGCAATTTTTCCTTCTTTTTTTGTTTAGCTTTTAAGTAAATAATAATTTAGGGATAATATAAATATCTAAATAATATGGTTAATAGCAATTAAGTTTTGGGCTTATGTGTAATTAAGTCACTCTAATTTTTACATTAATCAAGTAGGTCTCTTAGTTTGAAGTAAAGCGCAAATAGATCATTTGGTATTGATTAAAATACTTAATGTAAGATATTTTTTCTAATTAATAAAGTTTAAGTTTTATCTTTATTTAAAATATTAATTTAGTATTTAAATTTATGTTCATTTGTTAGAGAAAATATCTTTTATTGAGTACTTTATTAATATAAAATAACCTATTTATATATTACCTAAAATTTAAAAATATATTTAGTTAATTTAAAAATTAAAAGAACTTGAATGCACGTGACCCTAAATTAAAAAGATCTAATTATTATTAACCTAAATGCCTCGTTTGGTTCGAAGTTTTTTTTAGACAAAAGAAAAAAATTAATTTATTTTTTAAATTTAATATCAAAAAATTTTATTTTAATATTAAAAAATATATAAGATGTGAAATAAAATTGATTATAAAATCTGTATTTGTATTAGATGTGTAATAAAATTAATTTTTACAGTTAAAATTTGTATTGTACTAAAAAAAATCCTGAAACAAATGAGGCCAAATAGTGTTAAAATTTACATAATATAAATATCTAGATAATAATGAAATCAAATTCTTATAGAAAAATATGTTTATAATTTTTGCATCCAAAATCTCTAACATTATTGTTATTACCATTGTTTTACGTTCGTTGAAACTAATCAATTTTATTAATTTTGTTTTAATTTTAATTTCAGATTGATCTGAAATTCGTTGGTTTTATTTAAAGTTGAAACTCTTATATTTTTAAAACAAATGTTTTTAAAATGAGTAATTTAAATTTTAAAAATAAAGATCATGTTAAAAAATATATAATTATTAAAAATTAATAATTTTTAATTTAAGAGCGAAAATAAAATCGATGCCAAATTTAAAATCTTGTACATTTTGCACCAAAATAATAATAATAATAATATTATTATTATTATCTTCTTTTGATGTTTGCACCAAATTATTTAACTCGGCATTTGTGCGTGAGAATCTCTGTACCCCAACTCATAACCTCGTCGCACGCTGGGCCTCAAATCAAGGCAACGTCGGAAATCGAAAATCGAGCCAAGCGCCTCACAGACGCATGGCGACCGCCGGCGAGGGCTCGGAGAATTCGGCGGCGAGAGATACGGTTATGGCGGATAGAATTGCCGACGAGGTTAAACTGTGGGTGGATAACGCTATCGGTGAGGCCATTCACCTCAAGCAGACTGCCTCCGAGGCCGCCGATGCGGCGCTCTCCGCTGCTGGATCCGGCATATCCCAGATCATTTCTGCATCCTCCGATCGCCTCCACGAAGCTCAGGTAAAGTTAGAGTTAGATCTCTCTCTCTCTCTCTCTGTCTCTTCCACCTCTTCTAGTTTTTTTTTCCACTTGTTTGTTATTTGTATTGTCCTTTGATTTTTACAGCATTTGATGAAACTGGTGAAGAAAGAGTACACTGCGTATGAGGATTTCGCGGTTGAGAAGATTAAGGGTCCTAGTTTCTAGAAATTCTTTTTCATCCCCTTTGAATGATTCTGTAGATATTGTTAATTTTTCTTTTTATTTTGCAGAGGGTGTGTTGACTGCAGCTTCACATCCAAACCTCTCCTTTTCCGTCGCTGCCGGCATGGGGCTTGTGGTGTTGAGGAGTAATAAACTTTCGATCATGTGTTTAGCACTGCTATGTTCTCCCCTTTTATCTATTAGTTTATTGCTAACTGAGGCCGGTTATTAGGCATATCAAACTTGATCTAGGGGATGAATTAACAGTTATTTGACGCACTATGTCTCTATTGTTGCTATCGTGATAGAGATCGGTCTACCTATCGATATTCCATTATTTAATCAGTAATTATGGTTCAGTTGGAGTTTGATACTTTTAATATGATGCATTTGATGTTATATTATTTATGTAAAATGTTAAAAACGTCTACAAATAGATACAAGTTAGGTACTTGTCGGCTATAATCCCCACTGCTAATTTTTTCATGGCTAGGTTGTGCTGTAATCTGCAAGTGCCTATCTTCTTTGGCCTATGGATGAAAGTCGAATAGGAGTAGCTAATATATCAGATTACCTAATTCTTACCTTTTTATTGTGATTAAATCCTATATAAGTTTGTTCAAATTATTCAAATGATCAAAAACAAGCATAACTTTTGGCGTGAGTCTAATATTCTTGCTTAGTTATATTCTCAGAGCCCGGGTCTCCCCCAACTAAACCTTAACATGAGATTAAATAGAACACAATTTCTTCACCATCATAGTGATCCAGCTAATCTAGATTGGCCCATCCAGTCGATTAACTACCTTTCTAAGTGTTGTTTGTCTGGTTTGAAAATTATATGGTCTCAAAGCTAGCAGTACTAAGTTTGAAACACTATTTTCTTACTATGAACCCTTATTAGGACAGTTATTGTTGATGTACATAATATCCTGGCCTTATTTGAAACTCATTAGACAATGCTGTTGTTTTATCATCATATAAGAATTACCTTTGGCTTGTTTGTTTTAGTTATGGCACGTTTAAATGGCATTTTTAGATTATCATGCCCATTTTGTCATGTTGCAGGGCCCAGAAGCTTTTTAATTCGAAATACAAGACGGCTGTTTATGAGTGAAGAGGTTTGTTGAACTATGAAGTTACTGATTAATTTGTATACATCTTTTGACACTTCCTAAAAACAAGAGAATATAACCATTCGTTAACATTGTTAAGCTATGATTTTGGTTATAAGGTAGTGAATTTAGAATTCAAAGTCAAAAAACTTTAGTATAAGGAGCTTTTGAGAGTTATAGGTGAAAATTGTATGATCGACCATTTTTTATTTTATTTTATTTTATTTATAAAGAATTTTATTTTAACTACATGGCTTGCATAATATCAAAACACTAGGGAATGAGCATTGTGGTGTGGAAATTTTAGCACAGGTGAAATTATGAAGATTTCTAATGATGGTTAATGATCAGGTGAGCACAAATTGATTTTTCATTTCGGCACATTTGATCTGTTTTGAGAAAAAAAGTGATTTTATATGAAGTACCTAGTTGAGTAATAGCCGAGTACTCAAAATGTGAAGTGACATGTTTTGATCACTTTGTTGTTACAAAATCCTAATAATGTAAAGGATCGACTTATGATATACAAATAAGATCAAGTATAAATTGGTTTGTAGATCTCTTGGTGATCACAAGTGCTTAAATCTATTTTTTATATGGAGTAACCATGAATTTGTACCCAAACTTTATTTGGCATTGCATTCATCTGTCTTTATACTGATGGAACATTGTTGACTATTAATGCTATTTGATAATAATCTGGTATATATTTTTTATTCTGCAGTCAATGCTCGCAGATGCTGAATCAAAAGTGAATAAACTGCGACAGTCAATCAACCTCATGAAAAATGAAACTAGAAAATTGGAGGTACTTCCACATCTGCTTACATGTTTAATTCATGAAAGTGGCAACCTTCTAGAAGCTACCAAAGTATTCCACGACCTTCATTATTACTGATGATATATTTGCCATTCCTAATTTTTCTTATCATTAAGGAACCTCCCTTCTACAATTTTGACATGTAGTAAGTCGCTCTGCTTGGTGTTCTGCCATCACCAAGCAAAGGTAGCAGGCTATAATTCTTAAATACATCACCTTTTTGCAATTTTATTTTCATAATTGTTATTATTACATTATTACCTATTTCCTCCTTAGAAAGCTCAATATAGACCTGCTGAAATGCATGACACTTTTTAGAAATGCATGACACTTTTTCTTACCCTTTTTTTGAGCTTAACAATTCAGTCATGGCCCTTTTTCATTTTTATTTTTTTAGAGCTTAAAAAAGAAAAAAAACGGCCATGAGTGAATAAAGTATTTCTTAAGCTCAAAAACTACCATGACTAAAATTTCATAAAAAAAGCTACATGATCGATACAATCTTTTCAAGAAATAGCTATTTTATGGCCTTTGGTGGTCAATTAGACCTGGCTATTTTTGAATACTTGACTGCAATTTGATTTCTGATGCTTTGAGCAAGGAAAATATTTCCAAACCATACATTGATGGTAAGATGAGGACTCTGCTTATAAATTTTTTTACAATTATGGCCAAATAAGTGAAATCGTGTCATACTCTAATTGTTGTTGCAGAAAAAAACTGGTAGGCATGGAGACCAATATATTGCTGGACATTTGCGGAGGATCTTTATATGGAAAAATACGTGAATTGAATTGGACAGCGAGAAGTTATTTTTCAAAAGATAAATTTGTGTCACAAGTTCTAGAGTTGTGTGGAAAATTTGTAATTGAAATACTAAGGGTATATGAGCTGAATAAGTGAATGATCATTTAAGGTGATGGTTATCAACTTATCATAAAACTTTTTATTTAGATTATAGTTACAAACATAACCTGAAGGTTTACTAAGATGTTTATTATCATAATGCATAAAATTAAGGATGAAAAATGTTTTCAATAATAATTCTATTTGTATCTATGTTATCGAAGTTAAATATCTCTTATTTTCAAAGCTTAACGCCATTGAACTACTTTCTCAAGTGACAACTTCTTTTTTTGATGGACGAGTGATAACTTTTCATTATATCTAGTCAATACTGCATTCAAGAATCATAATGCTTAATTAAATTATTCAGTAATCAATTATTTGTTATTGTTAAAATCAAAAAACAAGCAATTTGTTTCTAAATGTTTGGCGAACTGTTAATTATAACATATCTTAACATTTTTGTTGATCAGAAAGGTGTTACACGAGTTCATGCTTATCCCTTTACTTTATTTTTTGACCTTGTTTCAGGAGAGGGCCTTAAAGGCAGAGGAAGAGATGGAACGGGGACGAAAGGCTCTCAAGTATTTTTTAGGGCAACCCTATTCCTTCTCAGCAACTGAGTTTCTCCTTTTCTGTTATTAATGTAGTTCTAATTGTTATGCAGAGAGGAAGGCCGTCAAATTCAAGGTGAATTACGTTTTGCGAGGAAAATAGAGGGAGAAACTAATGGTATGCAGGAATTTTCCTTAGCATTCATAGATCTTCAATCTTTGTACTTGAATCGTTCCTTAGTTTGAATTATATCACTTGATGCCTTCTCAGGTATTAAGGATCTGATCAATGAACTTCCAAGGAGGGAAGCATCTAAGTATCGACCTATGGTTAGTATACCTTATGGTACTTAATCCTCCCATAGAGCACATCCACACGGTCTGATTTCTGTTTTTCTGTAATTTTCCAATCTTATCTGATTGCTTCGTATTTCTACGAAGTCTCAATAACTGTTTAAGCAGTTTGAGATCTTTTTGTCAGCTATTATATGCTTGCTTTTGCTAGAATTCATCCCAAGTGATTGTTACTTCTGATGTTTAATGCACTTACTCTTTCATCAAGATCAATTTAAATTGACAAATCACATCATATATAAATATGACTATTAGAACTAACTATACTACAAATCTTGTATAAATTTTGACATTAAAATCAATTTTATTTCATATTATACATAAAATTTAAAATAAAATTTAATTTTATCTCTTATATTATTGTAAATTTGGTGCCATAGGATGGCTAAATTTTGCATTTTCATTTTTATTCTTGAGTTATTTTTGCCAATTACCTTCTATAATAGCTGACTTAATTTTTCATTTTTTACCCTTGAGTTATTTATCTTAGGGGGCGTTTGGTTCAGTGTTATCTCAATGTTATGTTATGTTATATTTAGAAATTAATTGTTTGGTTTAATGACATCTTTAAATAACATTATAATTAATTACAAAAATGCCATTACATGAGTCATGATGACATCTAGATGTCACTCCAAATTGGGCGACATCTCAAGATAACACCATCAATTTGTCATTATAATGCCAATAACTTCCAACTAAACAAAAATAATTTAGATAGCATTGATATTTTCTAATATCATAACATTGAACCAAACAAATGTCTATTGATGAATAACAATGACATTTAGATAACATGACATCTAAATAACATTGATATTGAGATAACACTGAATCAAACGCCCCCTTAATTACTTCTTAAAATTGCTCGCAAAATACCGTAAGCTGGTTAATTTTACATTTTCACTTTTACTTTTAGTAATTTTGCATTTCCATTTTGACTCTTAGCTACTTATATCAATTATCTTTGCAAAACAAAGTAAATCACACTGATAGCTGTCATTTATTTGGATATGTGAATTATGTCAGTTTTTATTGTTTGCTTTTATGATTCTTTGATTTAATTTCAATGGTATACTGCAGGTTACTAAAAGTTGGTATTTTATATCTGAAATTCAAACATTTTTAATTTTCTCCTTATAGAAAAATTTTATTTCTAAATAAATCAAATGGCTTATTTTGTAGGAAGTTAAAGTGAGCCCAACAGGCTTTTGAATTTTTTTTTTTTAATGTTTATTCATGTTATTAAATGACTGTTCGGCAAATTTTGTCAATTGCTTGTTTGCTAATTTACTCATTTGTGTTCTCAAATTGTTGTCATTCACTGATAAATTTGATTCTTAGCCACGAATCATGATGATATCTGATTCGTGTTTCGTGCAGATTTCCGCTCTAGTTTCCCAGGTCAAGCAGGAAAAGAGAGCTCTTAATAGAACTGTGTCGAGGATTGTCAATAATGGCATCCCAATATGACGAGCACTGTGGAACTCTGGTGCCTGCTCTCTCTCTCTCTCTCTCTCTCCCCCTCTCTTATCTTTGAAGAAAGCTCTTCAGATCCCTAACATAATTAATATCATGAAAACACATAACTTTTATGAAAGATTTTGATTCATGATCTGAAGTAGGTCTTTGGATGGAATAGTAGTAAATAAATATAAACTTTCAAGGTTATCATGATGTTGGCTCTGTAAAAAGCATCTTCAGGATTAAAAAAAATGCAGTGCTTCATACAAATCTTCGTGTGTTTATTTGAGTCATGCATTTTAATTTCATATTTCTTTGGATATTACAAATGGACCCTGCAATTAGAATATCATACGTATATTATAATTCTTATTTAACTACGGATTTAATGGTCTGATTTTTTAAATATTGCATTTCAATTACAGTGAGAGCTTGGATAATCATTTGATGTGCAGGTTGATATTTGATTTTAAATCAAATTTAGTTCAAATTCATTGAGTCAGATCATGGGCTATGGTTGAATCATATTAATTTGGCTTTATTTTTATTTTGTTAAGTATAAATAATATGTTTAATCATTTATTTTAATAAATTATTACTTATAATGTGTTTATTATGTTTAAGTTAGCAATTAAATAGTTTTGTGAGCATAATTAACTTAATTTAAAATCCTAACATAAGCATTTCTTTAAAAAGAATTTTTAATTTTTGAAGAGCTCAACCTAACTTAATTAAGGCTCGAGCTGATTTGATTAAAGCATGAATTAAATTAATAGATATTTAATTTAATAATATTTATAAATAAATTTTTATAAATTTATTAATTAAAAATAATGTCTAAATATTATATTCTATATATTACATAATATTAAAATAATAATAAATCAAATATCCTTAAGATAATTAGAAAAAATGAGTAACTAGTAAGATTCTGAAAAGTTTTAGGTGCTCTCACTACATTATTTATTCGCACCACAGTTTCAAATTCTAGTTTTTAACTTGGAAATGGTTCGGATTGGGAACGACACGGCTCGATACGAAGGACTTTTTAAAGAGAGGGTGAGAAGAATAAAACCATAACTAAATAATTCGAATAATTTGATAAACCACAGGTGTAGGTATCTGATTGAAAGATCAAAACAAATCATAAACCAATTTGAGAGATCAGCATGCAAGTAATCCACCAAAACAAAATTACATTTTAGTGTGAAAACATCAGCCAGCAAAAAATACCTCTTAATACATGAGCCAGCAAAAACAATAAAATCATAAGAAAACATTTTCCTGCATTAAATGAAAGAAAACTCTCTACAGTAAAATTAGCCAGTAGAGAAGAAAAAAAACCACCACATGAACGAGTAAAACTTTGATCTGCATTATTTACAAAAGCAGCAGCAAATGTACACGGGGGATGACCATTTCGGCTATTTCTCATGCTGTTTTCACCCTGAATTAATTATGAACAATGTCAAGAGTATTTCAAAAATAGATTTCTTAGAATTGGAGCAAATAGAATGACCTACATGAATGGGGCATGCACGCCAAAGGATTTGACTTCACCACGGCCTGCTTCATATGATGACAACAATGTTCTCTGCATGTAAGACGGTTACTTTCAATGGTAAAAAATGTCGGATTTGTTTTATAGCATGCCATAACTACTGTATTGGAAACCGATGTAAAAAGTGGATTATGGTTATAGTAGGGTTTTTTTTTTTTGTTGAGGGAGGGTGTGGGCGTGGGTGGGGTGTACCTTTTGTAGTTTAACATATACGCTTTGCCCGATCTTCAAGAAATATAGTGGTGTGGACACAAATAGAGATAGTTATAGTTGGGCTTATTAGAGACGCGCTAGAGTTGATTCTACACTCCTTATTTGGTTTGACTGAGTTACATTTAGTCAGTTTAGTTTGTTGATTAGGGTAAGTCAGTTTAGTTATAACTTGTTGAGCCTATTTAACTAAGTTATGAATTTAAATTTGAGAGTTATCTATTAAGGAGGGATTTTATTTTAAAGTTAGATAAAATTTAATTTTAAAATAGCTTTTCTTTAGTCCTACCTCGCCAAATTGGAATTGTGGCAATGATGACTTTCATATTTATAGGTAAAGAGTCTCTGTATATTTTAGATGATGAATAAAATTAATTTAACACTTTTAATTCATAGAATTAAATTGATTTTAAATTCCAGAAGAAAAGGACTAGAGTTTAAGGTGAAAATTCCTAAACCCCTAATTTTATTTTTCCTCCTTCCACCTTTCAAATCCTAGCTATCGTCATTCCGTATCATATAATTAACTGGGTTTTATTCATGCGGTTAGAACTTTTCAGTTCAAAGATGACTATCCACTGGTGGATCATACTAAAATCGAATTTGATCAGTCTTTGTTAGGCGCTCATTGAGGTATAACCAGCTACTAGGCCCTTAAGTACCTAGACATAAATGCATCATAGAAAGAAAAAATTGACAGCAGATAAGCTACTTACATGGCTCTCAAACTCAGAACTGGTCAAATTAACAGCAAGGTTCCTCATCAGCAGTAATACCTGTCCATTAGCACAAGAGGCTCAAGAACATAGTATAAAATGTTTAACATTGAAACTTTTTGTGAGATAAACAGTTTCTTTCCATGTTCAAAGATTTAAAATTGGCATCAAGCTACTTTTTCCACATTTTCAGTATCTCCCAAGTTATTCTGGTTAGTATTATGAGCAAATTCTTCTCCATAAAACCTTGTTAAAGACAAATCTTAACCATTGATACTTCAAAGATTTAACACTTCTGATTCATCTCATAACAATCTTATAGTAAGAAAATGAGTAATAAAATAATTAGAGCTGCCAATTTATCTACCAGTTAACAACAGAATAGTAATATTAGCATGAAAATTCCCCCTTGACCTTGGTGCTTAGGAGGGTCTTGGAGCATCTAGCTCCAGGTCTCGTCCGAATATGGATTCCGGGTCTTCATAGGCTTTCGTTCTGTTCAGCCCATGTCCCTCAAGACACTCTTCATCTAATGCGAGGTCAAATAGATCACCACCATTTTCTAAGGCCAAGGAATTCGATGACAATGCTTTCCAACCAAAGCATTGTTTGAGAGATTCTCCTCTCAAAAAATACAAGACCATGGATGGTCGATACTTTGATTTAGAGTTTTTCAAGATTTAGACTATGCCCTTTTATCAATGACTACAAGTTGAACAAATTTGCCATTTGTTGATCCCCAATTAATATCAATCTATGAACTTACTTTTATCACATCATCAATGTCAATACCACGGAGTTTGAGCCCTACGACATGAATTCTTATCTTCAAGGAAGGTGTATTGAGCTTACTCCCAATAGTCTCAATAAGTTTTTTGAGATAAATAATGTGACTGCTTATTTCTTCTTCTTCTTTCCTAATTACCACCCTAACATGGACAAAGGAAATCATCACAAAACCATGTTTCTATATTTCTTTGATCAGCTACCACCTCACGACTCCCACATCATGTCTAGCTAGGATCTTCCAATCGAGCACATTCCTCTCTATCATTTTGTGATTGTATGCATTTTTCCCATCACTTCTCGTAGTTGTGCTAGTATTTGCATTGGACATCTCTACATTATGTATGCTATGACTTAGAGGTTTCCTTTGAATCTCAGTTCTTTTTTTTATTTTTTTCTGATGCATTAGTAGTGTTTTCTAATGAATTACATGCCTTATTACACATCATCACCCATTTTCGTTACCTAGGAGATGTTATCTCTTCTCAGGGACAAATACTAGATGGGACCTGAGGGCAAAATTGGCAGGGGGAATATAAGCCAAATTGGGCTCAATGTTCACATCACACCTTTTGCATGAGGACCACAAAGATGTCACACTGTTGCGCATCATGTCACACTGTTACGCATCATGCAGATCCACAGGAGTAGCCACAAGGGCACCCTGCTAATGATGAGGACCCTCACCTTACTGTGTGAGCTCATCAGGATGCATAGCAGGCTATACTTACTCCATCACATAGAGTAAATATTTGCCATGTTAGACTACAAATAACCACAAATTCACAGGCCTGGAGACTAGATATGATCAAAGTTTACAGTATCTGTTGGTAGGTCAACAAACAATGTTGTAGGCGCTTGACTCAAGGAACGCGCTCTGTGACTGAGTACATCGCTAAATTCGATGAATTTATGATGCGATGTGGTGAGGCTGAGAGTCCTACGACTACCTTATCCAGGTTTAGAGCTGGATTAAGGGAGGATATACAACGCGAGTTATATTTATGTCATGTCGCTACGCTCGAGGAGGCTTATCAGATGGCCCAGGACTACGAGCAATTTCAGAAGCCTTTTGTCCCCCGACGTACTGATACTCGGGAGGGATATACCTCTGTAAGACCAGCACCTATAGGTGTTAAGTCGTCTGCAACTTCTGCTCCTGTCAGTCGCCCACCTTTTTCTAAAGAGAAAATTATTATACATGGATGTCATTTTCAATGTGTCTAGTTCTATTATATTTGGTTAATCAATGTATGGATAGTGTACTTTGAGCATGCGGCTTCCCTTTTATCATGATATTTTGTGTATGGGGAATAGGGATATTATGGGGAGCGCGACTTCCATATATTATGTTTTTAGTGTTTTTTTTTTAAAAAAAAGCCTAGATACATGGAAGACTGTTAAAAGTTCTTCTGACATAGCAACAATCAAAAGCAAGCTTCGTTCCAAAAGTTAGTGGAAGCTATGTTCCAGAAGGAGTGTCTTTGATCAAGAGGATGCCCAAGGCTGAGAGGCTGAAGTTTTTGTTCATAGAAAGGCATACCGTTTCAGCATCAATCGGATCCATTTCCTGAAGTTTTTGCAAGTGATCGCTAGTGCTTGGGTCGAACATGCTGCCCAAGAAGCTATACACTCGAGCAAAGTCTGGCAGAACTGTATGAAAAGACAAAGAAAAGGATAAATAAAAAATAAACAAAATGTCATTTAGCCCAAACTTATATGTCGTAATATAAGAAGCAAAAGACTAGTAGAGTTTCGTTAGAATGATATAGAATATGGAATTATTGAATTCCCACTAGTATCCATAGCATCTAAGTAGCTAGAGCAGGTTGCTTCTATAAAGGATGCCAACTTCTTGATTTGTATATGCACCACAGGTAAATAAGTAGGGATTGCCGAAGAATGGAAGCCGCTAATAACACTAAATGGATAATAACATGATATTCAATTTCAAACTAGTATACAACTTAGTCTAATAGTTTCTGAACAAACTGATCAAAGAAGAAAGTATGTACTTAGGGCTGTCAGCCTTAAGAATATATATAAAAGTTCTAAGTAGGATAGGAGCCCTTTCATGCTACATCAGAAAGCTGCTTAAATTATCCCAAAGGAAAGAGAGTAAAATGCGCTTTTCTCCCCCCTCTCAGCTCAATATCTAGAGAATCAATTAAATCACTAGGTAACATTAAAAAGTTGCAATGTGTGAGACATGAAGCTGTCAAAACTCAAATGGCTGAAGTACAGAAGAACAACACAATTGTTTTTAAGAGAAAGGATGAAAAAGAAAAAAAATAGCAAAGAGAGACAAAAGAGTCAACAATCTAAAAGAAATCCATACAAGGAAGAAGAATATCACAGTTAGGCTTCCAATTAGAATGAAAGAAAAGTGAAATCAAGGTAACTTTACATAAGGTACCATTGCTTAATTTTCTTCAAAATTCTGTAACAGAAAATCTTGCCATGGAGTGATCATTTTTGTATTACAAGTGATAATGTGGTTGAATAACTATAATTTCAAGGCAAATCAGGTTGTAAAATAAAGTTTTACCATGAAATGATGGTATATGATCTTCTTGCTCAACAATCTCAGAAGCTTGCTGAGTTCCATTAGAACTTCCCATGCTGCCGGAAGAGCAGCTACTGACCATCGCGGCTAAAGGAGCATCATCTTCCAGAAAATGACATCTACCATTCAGTCACATCCATAATTTTACCTGATCAACAAAGGTCAAACGCTGAAAGAAATCAAACCTTTTGTCGGCTGAGATGCAGTAACAGGCTGAATGCAACTATAAGCCCAAGAAGGCACTGTATTTGTATTAGAATTCCTAACTGCAGATGATGCATTTCTCATGACAGTGTTCCCTTGCTCAAGAGAATGGAGAGGTTCTTCAACAGAATCTGCAGCTTGTGATGATAGCGAAGCTGAAGAGGTTTAAATTATCTCAACCATATTCTTACACTGTTAAAGCTCACAAAATTTCATACAAAATTCTAACCGTTCTTAGAGGCTTTCTGTGGATACGGATGAGCTGCTTTCCGCTTTGGCCGAGGCGGCGGCACATGTTCACCTGTCCCATTCTTCTGAACCTTCAAAAAGTACTTCTGTGCATGGCTTCTTATCTAAAATAACTTCTTATTAGAGCATGTAACAATTGAATAGTACCTCTTCAGTGAAGCATATAGTTGAATCTTCAAGAAACTGCTACACAAATAACAAATTAACAATGCTCTCGATTCTTTAAGTCAATCATGGTCTTCAACATGAGAGCAAATGGTAATTTTGCTTGCTCAATACAACCAGAGGATGTAAATTTTATTGCAGAACATAGTCATACAACTCGAGAAATCCTATCACATCCTTTCCAATCACTAAAAAGGACTTCGATGATAAGCTCTTGTATGTCCATTGATTTATTTGTCACATATGTGCACACATCCTTATCTATACCATATGCATATGGTTTCAATGCACAAATACAAATAAGGTTGTTAACTTAGCTTGAAAATCGATCGAAAGTTGAATCAGATTTTGAATTGTACGAGTCGACTAACGAACCATTTTTATGGCTCAAAACTTTTAGTATCCAATCTTGAGATTTTGTAGGATTGGATCGAGCCAGTTCGAAATCAAATCGATTAAAAAAATAAAAAATTATTTATAAGTATATATCTTATTTTAGTATGTTAGTTTTTTCACAATGACTTAATAGATGACTATATTAGAATTTTTTTCACAACTCTTATTCAAATGCTATTGATTGTATATTATTTTTTTGTTTCTATTTCTAACCATTAGATCAAGATGGATAGCATAATTTGATTTTATTGTATAAAAAAAGACATTTATACCTAACATTTTAATTGAAAGGTTGAAAATTAATCAAAAGTCAGATGGACATTAGCTTGGATCTAGCTTGAATTGATAATAAATGAGTCAGGCCTAGCTCGGATCGAGATCGAATCGAACTCTTTTGTTCATATTTTGGATCAAATTGAGATAGAATAAAAAACTTTTAATTTAATAATTTAATCAAAATCAGATCGTTAACAACCTTGTATACAAATGATAGTGCATGCGAACTGATTGTATACACATACGAACATATGAAGAAATGATATTTTTTAAATACTCTGAGCATGTGATTGAGATATATTTTATATGTGTTATTTGGTGCTTTTTGATAACAAAATACAATGGAGCTATGAAATAAGCTGTGGTATGTGAGAAGGTTATTATGCAGCTAGAAGTAATTAAAAAAATCTCAACAAATATTACTTTGCGTTAACTCTTTTGATTAAAACAATCTCAGCTAGAAGTAATGATTAGTGATTTAGTGCTGAGACTCCCCCTGCCACCCCTCTCCCCTTTCCCTCCTTTCCTCCCTCTCTCTATCTCTCTAACTATTGTTAGTATTATCTTTGTTGCATCAAAGATATCTTTGCTACATCAAAGATCACTTATTATTGGGCTTCTCTTCATATCACCCAACTTGAACATCCAACTGCCAAATTCAGATACCCATACTAGTACTTATATATAAAAAGTTTTTCATATTATACACAAATATAAATATATGACACATAGGGACACATACTTACTGTATGTTGTATTCCTACCTAAAATTTTCAAATTATTGTTGCAGTGACAATCCGCAAAACCCATTATGTAATGTATACACAAGTACACAGGTGCACAAGCAAAAAAAATACATCCATGCATTGCAGGTAAAAGCATGACTCATGCACACAAGTGCATCTTCCAATGAAAACACACTATCCAATGTATAGGAATCTTTTCCTTCAGCTGCACTAATACTGATTTGTTCCAGTAGAAACTGCATGAAAATTTTTGACATGGTGAGCAAATTTAGATAGAACTGGATTTAGACATCTAATTGTTCAGTTGTATTAGAAAAAGTTTTGTCATTTTAACAAACCAAAAAAGATATCCGTTGAACTTTGATAGAATTGGTCACACATAATTAGAGCCTTGTATTGCTATGCACTTGGCACTTCATGCTAGGAACAGAGAAAATTTGTTTTTCATTCATGCATGATACTGTGGACAGCACATACCAAAACATTATGAAACACCTATCCATAAGAGATATATGCATTCATGTTAATCATCAAAAGTTAAACAAACTGTTTAAGAAGTACCTGAATAACAGTTTTTGATGCAACAAATGCTTCTATCTTTTTCCAATCACGATCAAAACTGTGTGCACAAGAAGATACAATGCTTAAGAACCACATCCAATGAGAACTATCAATATGTGAATGTCAGAAAAAATCCCAAAATAAAATTAGAAGAGGCATAAAATTATGGGGAAAAACTTTCAACGCTTGAGTATTTTGAGTTGAATGGTATGTGATCTATCAACAATTGTGCCAAACTGACAAGTGCTGAAAGATGCACTCTATCCAGAATCAAATGTACCAAGGCCTTAGTGAAAATCATATGATCACACTATTTCACCAATTTCAGAAAAACTCTGAATAAGACTAAATCAAAGGTTTAGTTCAAAATTCAGCCGCATAAAAAATCTTGCATAACGTTAATGGCATGAAACCTTGGACCCAATATTGCAGATACTCAATGCATGCATGCAACGTAAGAGTGCATTTCACAAGATGATAAAGTGCGAAATACACTGGTAACATGGGAAACAAATCAAGCAACAAACTTGTAAAAAATCAAAGATACGTTTGCAATGGTATGCTAAGTGTAATACACTTAAAATAAATCAAATAGAAAATGAATCAAATGTTTGCAATAGTACTCTAAGTGTAATCAATACTTTTGCCATTGCCATGTGTGTTCCTCAATAAATTTTCAAATGTTAGACACAAAAGAACAATCTTCAGGTTTCATTAAGTTTAATAATAGGAAATTCTCCTTTCTAATAATACTCATGCATAACTAATGTAAGACTCAGTGGAAAGAAAAGTGGAATAGATCACTGACTCAAACTAATAAGCAAGGAATCGAGAAACTTTCAGCCAGCAGATCAAGTAGTTTCACAGACCTTTCTATATAGGATCTAGGAAGATAAAGATAGGCTCAACAAGAAAATCCTGCAATTCCAAGCTACAGTACAAAATCAATAAGAAAAGGATACAGTATATGGTGCTGAAGCCCATGGTTAATAAATTAGCAGCAAGCGTTCCCTCATCCAGAAGCAAAAAACAAATTGGATGAACTAATATCCAATCCAAGAATCCTCAAGTAGAACACAGAAGAAGTTAGAAGAGGGACAGATTTCCTCATTAACCACAAAAAACCCCGGTCTATACAACAATTTCTGTACAATTGGCCCATGAGCTTCCCCAGTCCTTAAACCCTAATATCAGAACTATTCAAGTTCGATGCAGAGAGAGAGGGAACTTACAGTTGAAGAGCCTCAAGGAAGCGGTCGTGCTCCTGCTCTGTCCAGCTCTCTCTGGACTTGCTGATAGTGTAGGGCTTGCGAATCTTCTTGTTCGGGTCTTCGCAATATGAAGCCGCGGCCGGATAAGCATCAGCTCTGCTGGAGACCGAGCCAGCGGCGACACCGATGCCGGCGACGCCCGGTAGCGCCATGGAATGGCAAAGGAGTCGCGACACCCTCTTTTCTCCCCCGCTTCCTCAGCCTTGGTGCCAAACCACTAACTTCCAGATAAAGACGACTCTCTCCCAACCCCCCCTCCCTCCTCTCCCTCCCGGGCTCCACCACCCGCACCACCTCTCTCTCTCTCTCTCCGCTTCGCGGCCCTGCTTCTTCCTCCTGTCGCTTTCGTATTAGTAGAAATTAGGGCGACGGCGTTTTCATTAACGGCTGGCAAAAGGTACGCAAAATACTTCATACTCCATACTCGCTTAAAATTAAAATCGATTCAAATTTTTATGACTCAAAATTAATTAATTCAAAATAAAATTAATTTAAAAACATAATTAATTTAATATCTATATAATGATATATATATATATATATATAATTTTTTTAGACATATATTACTTTTTTTATATATAAATATATTATATGAAATATATATAAAAAAATTCATATATATATATATATACATAATACACATAAACTTAATTAAAAATTTATATACAATGTATATTATATGTAAAATAAATAATTAAATTAAAAATTAAAATTTAGTTTAAATTCAACTTAAATATTGACTCAAAAATACTCAAAATTTTTAAATTTAAATTAAAACAAACTTACTCGAACTCAACTTTCAGCTGAGCGAGCTAGTAATTGGGCTCAACAAGGGCTAAAAAGGAAATATGCTAAATTCGAAGGTCCAAATCTTGATATTGATTTATTATATATTATATTAGGATAAAATTTTCAAATTAATATTATATATCACATTAAGATAAATAGGGTGCAATCTTTCAATATATTATGATAAGGGCTGATGAAATTATAACAAAAATTAAACTTCAGATACCTTTCAGGCAACAAAACAAAATTTGTTGACCAGCATAAAAAATCTATAAGCAATTTACCCTTTAAATTATCGATATAATAATGAACGAAGAAATTTTTTTAAACATATACATTATTTAATTTTATGAATTTCGAAATAATTCGAAATAGATGAATGACATCATATTTTAGGTTAAAATTGTAATTATTATTTTTTTTTTCGAAAAATGTTTGATTTACTTCAAATCTACAAATCATGGAAGAAAGAAAATTCAATTTTGAAATTACTTTTAAGTTATAAACTACTTAGAATTCAATAATACCTTGAGCTCAGTTTGACTTTTAACACTTCAATTCTTGAAATATTTTAAATTTAAAAGAGTTTTATCATAATTCATGATATAATTTATTAATAACAAAAATCAAAATGTTCTACATATTGACAAGATTTAAGTTAAATTGCATCCGAGCTCCTTGAAATTGTGAAATAGATAATGTCTGTGATATAATTTATTATAACAAAAAACAAAATGAATGTTAATGTACGAGTGCATAATTTTTCGTAAACAAATAAAAAGCGAAAAAGAAATACAGTAACAAGGGGAAAAAGTCGAAAATCCAAAAAATGAGCAAACATGAGATAAGGATGAATGACGAGCACAAGCACCAAATGGCAAGGATGAGGAAGTCACGATGTTCAAGATAATTTATGATCAAATTGATGATTATTGATATGACAAAATAATTATTCTTCGTTATTTTACTTGTTACACTATATTACATTAAATCTCACTTTCTCATATACAATAATACATTACAATAGCTAATAATAATAATGACCAAATGAAGCTCCACCTGAGCTCAAATCTAATGTCGATATTGGAATAGGTATTATGGGTGTTCTACATTAGCTCTCCCTAACTGTGAAGAGCTCAACTCCATCGAGTGGTGCTCCTGATATGCTTGTAAAAGATCTGGATATAGTGTCTGTAGGTCCTGAAGTGCTAGTTGGTGTCATTAGAGGGAGGGTGACCTTTCCATCTGATCATAAATCGTCTCATACCACTACCAAGTGCTGGTTGAAATTGCTCCTTCATGATAATCTCTGGAATCAAGGATATGGTAATACGCCTTCTTGTGGGAGAGAAAGGAGGAAGAGTACCTATACAATGGGTGGAAATGATGCTCAAGTTTGTTGGCATCGAAAGGAGGATAAAATTCTTAAAATTTTCTCTACTGTCAGGTGCATGAAATCAAATAAGAACCTCAGTAGTAAAAATATCTGTGGTAGGACGTTGTGTAGGTGAAGTAGTTGAAAGTGAAAAATCAATAGGTAATGACTCATAATATAGAGTTAGGTCAGATATATCGAAGACTGGATCAGTACCCATTCTCATTGAAAGATCTAACTCGTTGACATTATTATTAATTTTCCTGAGCACCTCGTAAGCACCCAGTTCTTTATCTGCTGACCTTTTGTGGGTTCTTACAGAAAATCGCTCAGGATTTATTCTAATTATAACCGAATCATCTTTATTAAATTCGATAACTCTTATATCAGTTAACTGTATCTTTAATCTTTTCATAATTTATAGTAATTTTTCATTTAATCTCAGTGTAAAAATTATGCAAATGATGTGCAAATATAAATGCAAAGTTATTGAATTTACATGTGAGAGGAAAATCTATTAGATCAGCAGGTAAGTGTGGATTGTATATAGTCAGTGATAGCTTGAAATGAACTTATAACAGTTACCCTATTGACCAAATTATTGAAGGTGAATTTCGTTACGAGAAAAATTAGATCCTAATTAGATAGATGTTCACCTACTAAATACCTTAGTAGATTTCCTAAGCTTCTATTTATCATTTCTATTTGACCATTAGTTTGTGGCTGGTAGACGGTAGAATAAAAAAGCTTAGTTCCCAGCTTCTTTCAAATAGTTTTGCAGAAGTAACTTATGAACTTGATATCACGATCAAATGTCATTGACTTTAATAAATCATAAAGTTAAACAATTTCAACTACTAATATGGTAGCTAAGTGAGAGACATCAGACGTCTTTGTATAAGGAATGAAGTGAGCCTCTAAAACCGTGGAGATATCATAAATAATTATTTCACGTTTGATCTCTGATCGTGGACCTGCACAAAATTTAGATATGGTGACACTCACATTCTCGACTAAGTCATATCAAAAGATCAACTCGTTGAAGTAAGTCATGTAATCTATGACTGAAATGGCTCCTTGATGGAGGAGGTAAACTCATCGAGCAATTGGCCTCGATATGTCAGGGGAAGGTATTTTTGTCTTAGGGTTTCCTTCATCTCGTCTTAACAAATAATTGGAGCATGACCATCATTGAAGCTATTCTCAAGATATATCTAATTTGTAAATCTCACCTTCATTTCTTCAGACAATTTTATCCAAGTAAATCTCACCTACATTTTCTAGGAGTTTAATGGAGGGATGGACCTAGAGTTAATGCAATAACAAAGCAGTGGGACTTAAATTAAATGCAGTGAAAACAGAAGCTTAAAAATAGAAAACTGTCAGGAAAAATTGCAAACTAAAATTTACATACAGTAATAAAATAGATTATATATCCAAAATAATTCTAAAATGCTAAGAATAATTTAAAAAAATTGCAGAAACACCCAGATCTATGGACTCAAGAAATTACAGAACAGTCTCTGAACAAATGCAGAATGAAAAAGCAGTCGCAAAATTGCAGAAATAATTTTGTAATTGTAAAAATATCCTGCAATTTATAGAAATAATCTATAATTTGAAGAAATTACAACTAGAACCTAAAAAATTACAGAAGTAATTTCTGAAATTATAAAAAGCTTCTAAAATTGTAAAATTAACCATGGAGTTTCCTAAAAACAACTAAATGAAGGCCTAAAATAGTCAAAATAAAAGCGACTAGGGTTAGGAAAACCTTAATTAACTTTTTCTGATACTAAATGATGTAAAATAAAATATAAAATATGATTTTCATGTTTTTAAATTGTAAGAAAAAATATTTTTAATTATGTTTTGATCAAAGTAGGTTTAAGATATGATATTTATTATATTTTAATAAATTAATTCATAGACATAATTATCATATCTATTAAATATTAACATTTAAAAATGGAAAGATTATAAGATAAAAAGAAAAAGCAATTTTATGTCACGAATAAGCTAAATTGAAAAATATAAATATATTATATTAAAGATGAGAGGTTACATAGAGTGATACATAATGAATGTAAAAAATATATAAATAATAAAAAATATAATAGAGATAGGAAAGGATTCAAATCCCATAATCTAATACTCAAACCGACATAAAATCTGTAGAAGTAATGACGATACTCTCATACAAATCTCATCCAACCAGAGGCCCCTCCACTGGCTAGGTAGGTGGGGGCGGCGATGGCAATAGCAGCACTGTGGTTACGACGATATCAAACTATGTCATGATGAGTATAACAACTCAACCCATCATAGATATTGTCCTCTTTGGCCTTTGGAAAACTATGTAATTGAGCAGCTTCACGAGAAGGTTGCCCATCCCAATACTACTATAGCCCGAGTACACTTAACTATAGAATTTCTCATCATTAACCTCATGATTTCACCTCAAAATGTATTTACGAAGGTATAAGTGTCTTTTCATATATACCCAACATCTTTCTCGTGAGATATCACATACACCCCCCTTCAAGAGTCAATGTCCTCGTTGAGGTTTACCTCACTATTATTCAAGAAGTCACGCAGAGTAGTTTTGATACCATATGTAATAGCCTAGACTATCGTAGATATTGTAAGTTTTGGCTTTTGAGAAACTACGCAATTGAGCAGCTTTCCAAGAAGGTCACCAATCCCAGTATTTGGTAAAGCTTAATTACAAAGTTTTTATCATTAGCCTCACAATTTTATCTCAAATGCATCTACGAAGGTAATGAGTATCATTTCATATATACTAACACCTCTCTAGTGCTCTGCCGATGTAGGATTTGCTTAAAGGTGATCCCATTTAGGATATCGCTGTGGTTGAGGGTCATTCTAAGGGAAGAAGTTTCAATGTATTAAGAATTCTCACGTGTTTCACCACGTCTATTTAAAGGCTCAAGCTATGCATTTCTTTGAGTTAGCTCATATAATAAAGAGAAATAGGGAGAAATCCCATGAAACAAAGAAAAGTGAAGGACAAACCTATAAAACAAAGAGGTGGAATGGCTCACCATAAAAAAGGAGGACAAACTTTAAAAAAGTTTTGGGTCAACTTAACCCAACAGGCAAACCTTTTAACACAACAATAACCAAAAATACATTTCACTCTAAAATAAAATTAAAAAAATTTCACTCTCTAACACATAATAATATATCATAACAGCTAATAATAGAAAAGATCAAATAAAACTCCTCTCAAGCTCAAATTTGATACCGATATTAGAATCAATATTGCAGATATTCTACATCACTCGTTCAGAAGAGAGATGGGGAAGAAACAATAGATCTTCAGAAGCCGAAGATGAAGGAACAACTGATCCCACAATATATATATATATATATATATATATATATATATAAATATATATATATATATTCATGCAATCATATTAGTATTATTTTAATATCTTTATTATTTATAAATTATGAGTAATGCAACATATTTTTCACATATTGTTGATGCAAAAAATGCACACTACAGAGAGAAATGAGACGACTATTTTTATGTGGAAACCCGAGTGTCCGGGGGAAAAACCATGACACCGTCCAGGTGATTTGAATCTACTAATCTCATCTTCTCTTACAAAGCTTGAGGGCCTCTAATGGGAGACCAAATGAGTACAAGAGAGAGAGGGTAGAGAAAGAGTGGCAACTTAGCCCGAGAAAGAGAGAGAGAAAGGAAGGGCCGCCCCTCTGAGAGAGCCCGAGCCCCCTTTTTATAGCCTGGAGTGGAGGGGATATAATAGATACGGTCTGTCAAATCTGACACTTATTTTTACAAAGAATGATTAGGGAGTGGACGCCCATACTGTCTTAAATGCTGAGTTGACATAATAGTACGGAGAGTACGATCTGGTGATATCTCTTTGAGTTGTTGTTCGACTTGGGGCTGCTGTTGAGCAACTGTTCGACTTGGGGCTGCTGTTGAGCTGTTGTTCGACTTGGGCTGCTGTTGAGCTGTTGTTTGACTTGGAGCTGCTGTTGAGCAGCTGTTCGACTTGGGGCTACTTTTGAGCAGCTGTTCGACTTGGGGCTGCTTTTGAGCGGCTGTTCGACTTGGGGCTGCTTTTGAGCGGCTGTTCGACTTGGGGGTGCTGCTAAGCAGCTGTTTGGCAAGAAGTGTTAGAGAAGATTCTAACAGGGCTGCTGTTGAGCAGCTATTCGACTTAGGGGTGCTGCTGAGCAACTGTTTAGCAAGGGGTGTTAGAGAAGGTTCTAACACATATGATTTCCAATTATTAAAATAGATTAAATTTTTTTTAGCATATTACCACATAGATAAAGTCAACTATTTTATTTACAAGACACCTGCTGCATAATAATTCTAATTAAATTTAATTTTAAATACTACAAAATATTTCGCATCAATTATTATTTGTACAATTTAATGTCAATGATAGCACTATTAACTAGCATTTACTATGGTGGGTAAGCTGACGATGGATCCCTATAGTTCACCTACATTTATATTTTAACCTGTGGACTTTTAAAATTTACTAATATATCCCTCTTATTTAAATGTTATAGCATTTACAGTTCCTAAAAATAAATTATAAATTACATAAATATGATCCAAATAAATAAATCCCATTAGCATTTACAAAATATTTTACCAATAAAACGATCAACTTGCAGTTTCAATTTTGCCCTCATCTCGTGCTCAGCAAGACATTAATAGAAGGAAAGGAGAATAACCGATAAAAAAAATAATTTACATAGAATAAACAAAATTCAACAAAATTAATAAATTTTACATTAATTTCTTTAAAAATTAGTAAAACTTCGACTAAAAATCTCCAAATAATTTTAACTATATTATATATAATTCACAAATCCATACTTAAAATCTTCATCTCATTAGATCTCATTAAATTAAATTTAAAATGAATTGTATAAACTTATTAAATAATAACCAAATTTTAAATTTTATCTTTTAAAATTTTAAATCCAAGATTTAATTTTAAAGTAACTTACATGATAGTTCTCTAAAAAAAAATTAAATTTTGAGTTTTAAAGTTTAGGATTTCAAATTTAATAATAATTTTACAAAATTTCTTTGAATAGCGTCCCCATAGAGTAAAATTTAAATTTTGGAAGAGATAGCTCCGTTTCATTATCATGATAAAACATCTAAATACTATTTTAAAATAAAAAATTATGTAAACTTTTTAAAATATAATTTTAACCTATCACCAAATCAAAAAATTCATTTCTTCAGATAAGATAATGCAGCAATCTGACAAGAACACTAAATGAGCATTTGATTCATTGTTATCTTGTTATTATTTTATATAATCTAAATGTCTTGACATCTAAATATCATCTTTTAACTAATAATTTTATATAAGATTATTTATAAATGTCATTAAACCAACCAATTGATTTCTCTAGATAACATAACATAACGTCAAGATAACATTAAACCAAACGCTCCGTTTGAAATTAGGGCCAAAAGAGAAGAAATTGCATCTGCAAAATCATAAAATTCTCAACCAAGCACAGCCAAAAGTACTCTTAGCAGCCTGCTAACACTGTTCCTAACGTGGCTGAACATGAACTATTTGTTTTGAGTAAGATGATATAATCTCAGTAACAACCCAATAATAAAATCTTTTTTTTACTCATTATCCTAAAATTTACTAAAAGGACTACGAACATTTTTTTTTCTATCCTTTTTTCATCTCTTCCAAACATGACATCACAACAGAAGCATTATCCAAAGTTAATATGGAACAATAGGCTCAAAACTTCTTTAATAGTAGTGAATTCAACATAAAATCATATATGAACAGCATGGGAGTCACCTGTACCGTAGGTTCATGTTGATCTCAGGACCAAACATCCCAGGAACATGCCCGGGAATGGCGTGACGGTACTGCTTTGGGTTAGCTCTAATCTCCATTTCGAGCACCCTTTCGATAGCCTCCATTCCCCCAGCCGAACCATGAACCGGCCCTGCAAAACAAAAGAAAGATGAAACACGGATAAAATAAGAGCCGAAGCAACAATCGACTATTGAGTTCAGAGCTCATATTTTGGATGTGTATGCAATTAGAACTTCTGAGCATTTTTTTTTTTTACCGTTGCATACAGGTACAAAGCTCAGATAAAAGGAAGAGTTGCAGAGGTTGACAAACGACGTAAGGCTTGCCACTTATTTATAATGAAGTCATCTGATACCTAACCCAACTAGTTTGAGCTTAAAGTTTTACTCTTGTTATCATACTATTGTCTCGATATTTTGTTTTCTTATTCTATGCTATGTTTAGGAAGGTCTCAAATTTAGTTTCCTTCTTGAAGCCAATCTCCTATAAAAAAAGGGTAAAATGGGAATAACACTTCGGCAGTCATATTGCACCATAATGCACTAATAGTATAATGCTCAGGTACAATGATCTGTCAGACTGATGTAAAGAATCAAGTGATTCAATGTGGATGATAACGCTAAAAAGCAGCGGCATAAAACTATATTCCTTTTTTAACTGCATGAAAACCACGAGTAAAAAAATAATGAAAATGCTAAAAAACAGAACTTATGATCGTTAGCAAACATACCCATAGCCAGGCCTCCGTGGTTAGGCTGTCTTTGGAGCAAAAACCCACGTAGGTTATCCATGTCAGGTGATAATCCATGCATTTGATTCATGGCATGTGACAATGGTAAACCACGTGGAATACCTGGAATTGAATTATGGGGTGGGAGATATCCAGGAAGCGGCATGGGCTGTACCATACGATGATGGATCGTAGGATCTAAGCGCGGACCACTAATATCGTAACTATGGTGAGAAATCATATTTGAATTCGGATACATGGCATCTTGATCAACAAACTTCATCTGAGGATTCCCATATGTTGGATGATCTGGGTGAGCAAAAAAAGGCCGTGAGTAACTCATGTGATGACGAAACTGCGGAGGTGGTCTACCCTGAAGGCTATGACAAAGACCATCAGGATCGACGACTTCACCAGGACGCATGAAATGCGGATTATCGAAAACAGGCTGCCTCGAGCATTCTCCATCTCTAAGAAAAGCATGAAGCATCTTATCATTTAAGTCTACAGCAGGTTTTTCAGGTAGAAGTGGCTCGTTTCTATTGTCTTTTGCAAAACGCAAAGAGTAAGAGGCCAAAGGATCCATAGATTCATTTAGGGAAATCAAAGAATCCTCTTCTGGAAGGTGAATATCGCCAGCAGCTTCTTCGGGGAGGTGAATATTATGATCTCTTGTATGTTTAACATTATTACTGAACTGTAACATTTCGTCCTCCAGAATAGCCTTGTTTGTATGTTCGGGAGATGGAGAGATCAGTTCATCAGCAGAGTTAAATGGCAACCCAGGGCTTCCGGTAGCATCATTATTGATGGAACCTCTCTGAGCTGAAATTGGTGCTTCTGTTGAATGCAGCTCATTCATAAATGCTGCACCGAATAATGCCTCGAGGGTCAGACGTTTTTCAGATGTGTGCTCAGTGCCACCACTATCAACTGCCGGGACATGGAGATTAGCCTCACCTTCAGATGCTGCAACCATTTCAGAGCTTCCAATAACAGCAGGAATAGCAGATGACAATGTGTCTTTCAAATTTGACCCCATATGCAGCAAAGAAAGAAGATGCTGGGATGCATTGTTATCCACTGCATCTTTATGTTCTTCCGAGTTAGCATCAATAAGAGTTGATGATGATCCCCGAGAAAATTGACTGCTGGACCCACTGTCTTTCATTTCAGCTAAGATTGACTGCTCAAGGTCTTCACACGTGAGGACAGCACAAGGAGTTTTCCTATCAATTTGGTAGAAATTTGTATGAATCATAGACATGGGAGAAGATGGAGAAGTAAGGAGCCTTGAAGTATCATTGCTTTCAGAAGGCAAGCTTGATTGCATCTGTTTAATAGATTCGTCATTTGATGCCACATGAACTTTTGGACCTACTTCATCATTATTGACAATTAACGAAAGTAAATCCCTAGACGAAATGTTTTCTGTAGGATTTTTCCCTGCAAAAACATAGGAAGCAATAAGTCTAAGAAAAGAGAGATTCCAACTAAATACCTTTTCAAAAAGGTTACCTTCACTTTCTTCTAGGAACAGGTGAGCAAATTTGGAAGAGGAAGCTGCCAAGTGATTCCTTGCTTCATCCTCCGCTTTAATAGCATGGTTCTGCAAAGCATGTATGTGGTTCAGATTCTATGCACGTAAAAGAACATGAATATTGCAAGATTTTCCTAAAACTACATTGCGATTTGGATGTATCAAAGTACATAATCATGTCCACACACATCAAAAAGGTTGTTCCTTTGGATTTGAACCTTGATCCTTTTGTCAGTTGCATTTTACAAAGCAGTTATGACTTGATGTTTGGATCTGATCTTTTTTTTTTTATGGAAGACGTTTGGATCTAATCTTAAACATAATCTTCTTGATAAAAAAAAAATCTTAAACATATTCATTGATGCAGCGCCAGATCACCAGCACCGATGACTTCGTTATAATCTACGACCTCGAGCGTAGATTATAACAATTTATTACCTTGTACATAGTTATCTTTATTTATGCATTTTATTCGAGTTGTTTGGAGTCCGCACATTATATTTATTACGGTGGGAATGCCCACTTTGATGTCATGTATATACAGTGGGTCAGTCTGAGTCTAATGTGTGAGACGAATCAAATTGGGTTCAAAAATAGTTCATTTTGAACCAATTTGATTCAAAGTTAGGCAAAGCTGGGGACCTATTTATGATGCGGCTAAAATATAAGGACCTGGCTGTAATTTTTCCATAAAAATTCAGATCCAGCCCTAGAAATGGATCGAGTTTCTCTTCCTTGCCGATCTGTGATGCGCCGACCGCCGGGTTG